>CM064495.1:54200648-54403654 GCA_032716605.1 Paralithodes platypus
AATGTTGCATACAGTCCCAAATGAAGGCCAAACAAACCAAGAACTAACTCTATAATTCTTAAGCCTAACTTCACATCCGCCCAGGCCTTTATAATCCCAACAACAACAACAACACTCGAAAATATTCTATTCACAAGTTAGGTATGTGACTCTTGCACTGGAAACTTGGTCGGTACGAAACAGTAATTAAACATACATTCCAAACCCGATAGTTTCGTAATTTGGCCACTTTATACATATTCAAATTTATGTTCACTAATCGTAAAAAAATAAATAAGTAATGGCATTTGTAATTATATGTATGACGCATGCAATTCAGTAATGCTAGTACCGGTATTAATATCACGGTAATTAACTGTGTATGATCAACATAATGCAGTGTCATAATGTACTGTATTACATGTATCACCCAGATATGTACTAGGATATAACCTGAAAGTAGATGTCTAAAATAAACAGGCCCCGAGACTTCCAAGTTGAGCAAAGAAGGGAGGGAAGAAGCGCTCTCTACAAGTTGCCGGCAAGTGGTTGGCTGGAACGTTCCCTCAGGACAAACAATGTGCAAGAAGCAAGGGGGGGGGGGGGAAGGGGGGCGGAAGGGAAACAGGAAGGGAGGAAGACGTAAGGAAGAAGGGAAGGGAACAGGGAGATAGGGTCGGGATGGAAGGATGAGTAGAATAGCATGGAAATACAAGGAAAAGATGGAGCGGTCACTACAATATGCAGACAAGTGGTTGGTTGGAAGCTTCCCTAGGTGTAAACGACGTGGAAGGGGGAGGGAGTGGGGGTAGGAAGGGAGGAGGAAATGATTGAAGAAAAGGTGAATGATTAGAATGAAGGGAGGTGGCGAAGGAGAGAGACACTGAGGGAAAACATAAATGAATGTAAGGAGGATACAAAGGTGTGAGGAAAGGGGAACAAAAGGAAAACAAGGGAAGAAAGAAGTGGAGCAGCAAGGAATGAAGGGAGGGAAGGAACGCGTGACAAACCACCAAGAGAGAAAGGGAGAGAGGAAGGAAGGACAGAGAGGAAGGAAGGATAAGAATGTAAACCAGATAAATAACGAGAGAAGGGAAGGGAAGCACACCCGAAGGAAGGAAGGAAGTATGTACCGGGTAATCAATAAAGGCGTAACCAAGTACAAGAAAGTGAAGTGAAGCAGAATCAAGAACAAAGGAGGAAGGCAAGCGAGCTGTGGGAAAGAAAGCAGAATAAATGATATATAACGAACGGAACGGGGTACAGTCGCGTTAATAAGTGATGTCTCCGCACCAAGTATGTTTTGATCAATAATTGGTATCAGCAATATCTAAGCTTGATTTCTTCATATCGAGTGAAATATACAAACATGTTCCTACACTTACCCACCCTATTCAACATCTGACAGACATTAATACAGCACAGAGCAAGCCAAACATAATGACAGCTGGGCAATGACTTATTAGCGCGACTGTATCGTGCGTAAACAATGTGAGAACGAAAAGTACAATGGTTACACTCAACTTTAGGAAGGAAGAATAAATTAAGGAATGGAAGAACCGTAAAATTATCAATATGAGGAAAGAAGAAAGGGCAGAACCAAGGAAATACAAAAGGAATATAAAAAGCTACTTGAGAAGGAAAATATACGTTGATATGATGCAGACGGGAATGCTAGAGATATGACAACCAGAAGGATGTATTAGGCAGAGGGGAAACACTAAGACGTGGCGAATAAATAAAAAACAATATGAAAGGAAGTAATATGGTTGTTGATAAGAAGCAGTCAATGAGAGAGAGCATGCCAAGATTTAAGGGAGGAAAGAGCCAAAACATAACGAAGAAGATAAAACAATGAAGGACAGGATCCTGGAGGCTGGACATTGATATAAAGCAGATGTCAGTGAGAGAGTAGGAGAAAGACAGGAAAGACGTTTAGTATGTCAAGAATTAAGGCTGATAGGACGGAGATTCTCTGGAACAAATGTCTGGGAGAGGAAAAACAGAGTAAGTACGGTATGTGACTGGAAACAAGACCTACTATAACCTGTCCAACCAGATGTCATATGCCAGGTGCAAGGCAAATGTTGTGTGTGTGTGTGTATGTGTGTGTGTATGTGTATGTGTATGTGTATGTGTGTGTGTGTGTGTGTGTGTGTGTGTGTGTGTGTGTGTGTGTGTGTGTGTGTGTGTGTGTGTGTGTGTGTACCGTATATTTATATAGCCTATGCAGGAGTTACACAGATACTCAGACCACACAGACCTTGCGGTCCCTACTAGGTGGTCCGGCCTGAATACTAGTAGAAAGGGAAGGTTTATAGTAGAAGAATAGGACAGCAAAGTAGGAAGCTCTCTCTCCCCACCCTCCTCTCCCTCCGGCTAAAAAGCCGAACCGGAAAATAAGATGAAGTGTAACGTTATGGGTCAGGAAATGCCCACAAGGATAGTGTTTATAGAGCATAGACATAAATGAGTTTGAAAGGGAAATGATTAGGCTACACTTACCGACTGATTAATTCACATTAATCGAGAGAGAGAGAGAGAGAGAGAGAGAGAGAGAGAGAGAGAGAGAGAGAGAGAGAGAGAGAGAGAGAGAGAGAGGTGGGAAGGGGGCACATACTAATAAACCCAAGAAAACAAAATACCGTATATATACAGTATACCGGTACCTTTGTGACACCTCTCACCTGGAGTTCTCCTTAGACGAAGAACTCTTAAAGTAGGATGCAAAGAGGACAGGGCCGGAAGACAAAGACCTGTACGGAGGGGGCACGGCCAAACAAATAAAGTCTCCTTTAAAAATAATGTAAATATCTAACATAAGCAGGTAAACATGTCATTATCATCAGCTAAACCAGGTACTTTAGAAATTAAGAGGGTTCTAACTGCTATCCTACAAAACAAACAAAGGCGAAAGCGTCGGGTGTTGATTTATGACAGAGAAATTACATCCCATAGAATAACAATCACAAGTGTTTCTAAAGTTTGCCATTTAATCCGTATCATTATCTTCAACGCAGCAAAGAGTGTCCCTGTTTCCAGAAAGTTAGGAATACAACCTAGTCGTAACTTCCGTCCACAGTGGAATCCCTGTAGGCTATACGACAAACCCAGTAGCTACCCTAGTTAGTTCACACCAGCCCCAGCAACAGTAAGCTACAGACGGAGGAGGAGGTGGCGGTGGTGGTGGTGTTAGACGAGGGAGATAAAGGTATAGAAAAAGGGGGGGGGGGGGGGGCTTGGGGGCCAGGGAGAACATTTGTGTATGTGTGTGAGGGGGAAAGAAAGTAGGAAAGGGAAGAGACGATGCATGTGTGGAAAGTGGAAAGCGACAAAAACATAACATGTATGAAACACGTGTGTGTAGGATGTGTAAAAATGTGTCATTTGCGTACTTAACAATATACACCTTTTGGATAACAAACATATGAATGTGTGTGTTAAGGATGTGTTATTTGAGTATATATTTGTTCAGCATATATAAGAATGGGAGATAACATGCAGGTAAAACTTACGTAGATTAAGAGGAAATGGAAATCATATGCACTTGGGCAAGAAAAATTATGCATGTGAGAAAAGAAAGGCATAACCGAGGACGCACAGTGACAACGAGTGTTTGCAGCCATGTGTGTGTATATTCATGAACAACTGAGCTGAGAGAGAGAGAGAGAGAGAGAGAGAGAGAGAGAGAGAGAGAGAGAGAGAGAGAGAGAGAGAGAGAGAGAGAGAGAGAGAGAGAGAGAGAGAGAGAGAGAAACTCCCTGTATGTGTACCAGTATTTGGGAGAAACTTTGTGTGTAGGTAGGTACTCATGAGCGATTGCAGTTCTGTATATAACTGCGCGTGTGTGTGCGTCAGTTAGTATGTGTGTGAGTGTGACCGTATGGCTGTATGCGTACTGTGTGTGTGTGTGTGCGCGCGTGCGTGTTGACCTGTAATGGCACATGGCAACAGGCAGGCAGGGGGGCGTCTGGCGCTCCATGGTGGCACTACCGATGACGCCACTCACAACACCGAACAAGAGTATATACAGTATATAAAGTAAATAACCACAAATGTACCAGAAATTCTAGTAGTAGTAGTAGTAGTACTAGTAGTAGTAGTAGTAGTAGTAGTAGTAGTAGTAGTCGTCGTCGTCTTAGTATAGTCGTCGTCGTAGTAGTAGTAGTAGTAGTAGTAGTAGTAGTAGTAGTAGTAGTAGTAGTAGTTAGTAGTAGTAGTCCTTAGAATAGTCTGCAGCACCAAATATCAACCCAGAACGAGGGGCGGCGCGCTCCTCAGTGCCATTAGAAGCGTGGCGAGTTCTAAAATACGTACAGTAAAGTATAGGTACTGGAGGACAAAGAGAAGAAAAGAACATAACCAAAAACAACTATAGAAGACAGAAAAGAGATAGTACCACGAACATAAATGAAGGAAATTAGTTAGTCCTGGATTTCGAGTCTTGTGTTTTACGACCGTCTATCCCATCAGTATAATATATATTTTTTGTACATTTAATTTCATTAGATGTAGTATTTTACTCCTTTATTTTTGCAAATAGGTTCCCTAACCTATTTGCAAAAATAAAGGAGTAAAATACTACATCTAATGAAATTAAATGTACAAAAAAATATATTATACTGATGGGATAGACGGTCGTAAAACACAAGACTCGAAATCCAGGACTAGATTTGTTATAGCTGATGACATGCAGGAACAAAACCAAGGAACAACGAATAGGACAGGCCGGGAGGGAAAAAATCCCGCCACTGGAGAAAAAATGCACGTTGTTTTGATTCCTGTTGGTGATAAGCCTCGTAGACAAAGTAGGAGGGGGAGGGAGTTAACTGACATAGGTGAGGACAGGATGACGAGGAATGTGTGTGTGTGTGTGTGTGTGTGTGTGTGTGTATTTACCTATTTGTATTTACCTATTTGTAGTACCGGTATACAGGAGTTGAGCTTTTTAGGCTCGTATTGTCCCGCTTCCTGAGTTACAATTATCTAACTTTGCCTTAAAAATATGAATGTTTTTTGCACACACCACTTCCTCTTCTAACTGATTCCATTTACTTATACTTCTGTAAGGGAAACTATACTTTCTCACATCTCCTTTGCATCTTCCTTTCATTAGCTTATATCTATGCCCCCTAGTTCTACCATTATCTTTCACAATATAACCCTTCTTGTCCACCTTCTCGAGTCCTCTCACACATTTGTACATCATAATCATATCGCCTCTCTCCCTCCTATCCCTTAGAGATGGTAAATCTAATTTCTTTAATCTCTCCTCATATGGTAATTCTCTCAGTTCTGGTATCATCCTAGTTGCAGCTCTCTGAACCTTCTCCAGATTCTTTAAGATGTGGTGCCCACACCACTGCCGCATACTCCAGTCTTGGTCTCACCAATGTTTTTATTATTTTCTCCAGCATCTCTTCGTTTATATAGTTAAAGGCTATTTTTATTCTGTTTAGCAGTCAATATGTTTCTCCCACTATCTTATTAATATGATTCTCAGGTGAAAGATCACCCCTAACAGTTATCCCTAAGTCCTTTTCTTTCTCTGATGGGTTAATAGTATTTTCTCCTAACTTATATTCCATATGAGGCCTTCTTTTACTTACTCCCATTTCCACTGTGTGTGTGTGTGTGTGCGTGCGTGCGTGCGTGCGCGCGTGCGTGCGTGCGTGCGTGCGTGCGTGCGTGCGCGCGTGCGTGTGTGTGTGTGTGTGTGTGTGTGTGTGTGTGTGTGTGTGTGTGTGTGTGTGTGTGTGCGTGCGTATGTTTGATCAAATGGAGTTGTTGATCCCCAGGGCAATTGGTTCCCCCCGGCCCCCTTCCTCCCCATTTTCCCTCCTGTCTTCTATATTTCCTTTCACTTTATTAAACTCCTCGATCACACTTTTGAACCATTTCCTTTTCTACATATTCCATTCATCCCTAGTTCCCTCCCATGCCTTTCATTCTTCTTAAACTCGATTAAACTCTTCTATCACAATTTACACTTTCACTTCATTCTCCACTTCCCTCCCATTCTTCCTTACACTTGCATGCACTCCATCACATAATTTATTTGCTTGTCCTTTCTATTCAATTTTTATTCCATCTCTTCTATATTGTTCTTATTTTTACAACATTCCCTTCCTCTTTTAATTCACGTTTAACTCTCTGCCTTTGTTCCTTCCTGCCCTCCACTCACCGATTCTGCTTCCCCACTTCCTAGTCTAAAGCCTTGACTTTTAATATTCTTATACTGGCATCATTTTTTTCTGGACCTCACTTTCTGCTTGAGCCTTCTTCACAAACCTCATTAGGCTATATTCCTTTATATTATAGTTCAATATTAAACTTTCATTGATATATCTTGATCGTTTTTTGCCCATATCTTTGTAAAATGTCGTGTTTCCCCTTGACACCCTCTTCCGACTCATCACATTTTCTACATATATCGTTATTTCCTAGATAGTCTTCCAGTTCATCCAAAAGTAGATTATTATTGCCGTACCTTTTTCAAATCATAACTAGCAATCTACATACTGTTTTACTGAAGGTGTCTTAAATTCCTCTTTAGTCATTCCAACTGTCCAACAAATAGCTTGCTTCTGGTAACTTTCCTAAAGCCTTTCCCTCACTCTCACTCTCTCTCTCTCTCCTTTTCCATTCACCCTCCCCAGATCCAATTTTATCCTTTTGAGTTCTCCTATCATTTCATTCCCCGCCCTCTTCACTTTACATCCTGTCTCATCCCAGTTCCAATCTCTCTCTCTCTCTCATGGCAGCTTCCAGGCGCCAGAGGGAGTGGATGAGGCCGCTTCAGTTCTCCCTAGACTACAACAAGGACAAAGAACCGCGGGACGCTATACACAGAGCCCACACAGTCACTCAAAACACATAAACGGATATACTGTATACTAGTAAATACACCCCCCTCCATTCTCTCTTTCTCTCTCTCTCTCTCCAAAAGCCGAGGCCGGAGATTAAAATAAATAAATATATAAATAAAATAAATAAATAAATAAGCGGCAGGTAGATTATACAAAGTACTAGTTAGGTGTATTCTATTTCAATCACTACTATAAATACCCCAGCAAATTACTGCATATATCATTTCAGAAATGTTTTATGCTGAACATAAGGCCAAAGGGTGTGGTGGGTGGGGAGAGTCTTCTTTAGCTAACTTTGCATTCCAGTTTGTAGCACTTCTAGCTAAGAAGTAAGACCTACTTGGTTAATAGGGACTGCAAGGTTGCGTCTCTCTCTCTCTCTCTCTCTCTCTCTCTCTCTCTCTCTCTCTCTCTCTCTCTCTCTCTCTCTCTCTCTCTCTCTCTCTCTCTCTCTCTCTCTCTCTCTCTCTCTCTCTCTCAATATATTGTGTAGTCTTATGATTTTATGATTAACTGAACTATTGTACCATCTATACAAACATTTGTATAATTGTTGGACTGTGGGCCGATATATAAAGATCAAGTCAAGTCAAGTCAAGTCAAGTCAAGTCTCTCTCTCTCTCGGGAAGAAAGCGAGTAAAGAAGGTTCGTAATATTAGGAGAAGCAGCAGGCCCCTTGGAAGAGCAGCCTAGCCTACTCAGGGTACACAACAAACAAAGGAGTCGACCCCGGCGCTATCTTTGCACACTTACGGAGACTTTTACGGCAACCCAGACGCGCGATAATTAGTGGGTTTGTAAAGGGAAGAGATTGCAGGGGTGGCACTCCGGCAATTAAAAGAAACAATGCAGGTCTTATTGCACTAGAGGCTATAAGAGACTGATAACACACACTCATTCATTTCACGTACCTTGGTTGAATGTGTGTGTGTGTGTGTGTGTGTGTGTGTGTGTGTGTGTGTGTGTGTGTGTGTGTGTGTGTGTGTGAGAGAGAGAGAGATGCAATATCAACAACATATGACTAGCCTATACCTAGTGTAGTCACGACTAACAGTCGCCTTACAATATTCTGATGTCTGAGTTTGTGATAAAAAACTAGGATACAGTGGAAACTACACCATCTCACCAGGTTTCAGACGTTTCATACAGGTAGCCATTTCTTTCATTTTCTAGTCTGATATTCCTAAGTTTCATGTTATCAAATTGCAATTATATCTTAGTCCAGGTACTACCACTGTCGTGTCAATATATTGGCACAAATGGGAACACAGGTATCAGTAAATTGATAAAACACAGGATCTAGCATACCGTACCGTACTGCAATGGCCCTTCTGATCCAAACCTGGCAAATATCTTATTTGAGGTTATAATTAATCTAATACTTTAACCGTCCTGGTGGTGTAATGGTTAAGGTGGCAAAAATATGTGTGTGATAACCCGGGTTCGAATCCCGGCGGATCATATATACTTTAATTTATTTCATTGGGGGTGTTTGGTGTTGTGGTGAAATTAATACAATATAGATCTCTCCCACAACAAGCTAAGCTCACCAGAATCCTGTTCACCATATATTAGAAACACTTCCTCCCAACACCAGCTTCTGATACCAGAACTCCTCCACCATAAGCTAGCGTCAATAACATTTAAGTCGTCACAGCATTAAAGTTGTTACCTAACCTAAAAATCACAATGCAAATCACCATACAGTAACTAAATACGGCACCAATTAAATAAATACTAGTGGGTAAATGCAAATGCCATCTAATGGACAAAACCTGATGCGTCGTTTGCTATGCTTATTGGTCATACATAAAGCAGATGGCGAATTTGATGCGTGGTAAATTTAATGGTGTTAACTGTTGTTAACCTTAACAGAAGAAACAAGAATCCTTCCCAAGATAAGATAGAGCCACATAAATCCCTCAGACCTAAAACAAGTGCCACATACACACCTTACATAAGAGAACCCTCTGGGTGTAGAGCAAGCAACAGGCCGAGGTAAAAGTGGACATCTGTTACATGTATAATTTGGTATCGACCCCCGCGTACCGTCAAAGGGAATAAGGAAGGCCAGGGTATGTACCGAGGCAGATGAATGGCGCGGAAACAGGCAAACCTGGGGAGACAAAGACCGGTATATATAGAGTGTGAGTGCTTTGAATTGCAATTGTTCCATTGTGAGGCTAGTTTATGACTCACTGACAGTCATGTAATACATACATAAACTCAGATAGGATGTATATACTGTATTGCGCAAAGAAAAGACGGCAACCCTAATCTGGATATAGTTACTTCTAATGAGAACGGTTACCGGTAACTGATTTGTTTAAGAGCTATCAACTTGCCTTCCTAAGCTGAATCAAAGATGGTTAATACAATGAAAAAAAAAACCGTCAGTGGATGAAAGGGAGAGTATTCAGTTTGAGCGATACCAGTAAGTCAAAGGTGTTTGTCGACAGGGATTGTATTAGCCTACTTATTATTACTTGGTACCAATACGTTATGATCATGAACTAACAAATTCGTTCCACAAACCCTATAGACACTAAGTATCATGCCTAAGGAATAATAATGCCAATACCCTCTGAAAACTACCCTACAGCTACCGTCCTAGAATAAGAAAAAGGATGATACTAGTACTCCATAAAATATATCCTCTCTCTCCTGTATCTCTCTGAAAAACAGCCTCGACAGGATGCGCATATCAGTATAATCTTGTCGGGAAATATGCGTGTCGTGCCAGCTTGAGCTCCCGTAGTGGCGAGTAATAACAGGAGGGAGGGTGTACAAGTATCTATTTGGCCGTGTGGGAGGGAATGAGGCGTGGAGGATGGAGAGCTGGGGAGGGAAGTTGGAAACAGCTAACATGTCACTAGGCTCAAACAGATAATTAACAAGTTTTGTTTTCCCACAGACAGACAAGTAGATAGGTAGATAAAAAGATACTAAGGTAAAACAAAACAAATCTCTCTCTCTCTCTCTCTGTATATATATATATATATATATATATATCTATATATATTTATATATATATATATATATATATATATATATATATATATATATATATATATATATATATCTATATATATATATATATATATATATGTTAGTATAGCCAGGTAATAGATTCTCTTTTAAACAGACGAGGTTAAAGGCAATGGCAGTTTCAGCATTAAGGATTTTATTGTTACAGCTTTCAATAGTTCTAACAATTTTCCTCTGGGGTTCAGAGATGAGGTACAACAGGTTAGCAAAATTCATGGTGGATCGAACGTTTCACAAGTAAACATCTTGCATCTTCAGGGAAAGGAGAGGTAATGATTAGAAGGTAACTGTGAGGTAGAGTCCCACAAGTGTAGAAAGTAGAGGTTGAAGTTGAAGGTAAAGTGGTGAGTATGAAGAGTTGGAGAGATGAAAGATGGTTGGCTGACCACCTTGCTATTATTAGGTGAAGTTTCGGAGCATTCGTTTCACTCTTGCATTTAATTCCCTATGCTCGTCGAAGACCATTGGCATAGATGGTAGTGGAGATGGTGGTGGTTGAGCGGAGGTGTCAGGCTGGAGGTTTGAGGTGGTCCGAGGTGTTGTTGGAGTTGGAGTTGCTGGTGCTGGCGGAGTTGTTGTCAGCTCCTCAGCTTTCCTCTTTTGCAGGCTCGGTGTTGAAGTTACTGCCTCCATAGGTGGTGCTGGAGTCTTGTCCTCTTCAGTTAAAAGGTCGATGAAGGGAGCCAGAGTCAGGACCTTCGGCTTGGTGGGTGCTGGTGGTGATGGTGCAGGCCCCTCTGAAGGTGGTGGTGGGCAGTTTTTCCTATTTAGAGGGCGAGGCAGGAGAAGTTTTGGAGCCGGTGTGTTCCTCTACCTCGGTGTTCTCTGGTGGCTCCCTGGAAGGTTGGCTGGGATGGATATTACAGGGAGGTTGTTCTCCTTCAGGAGGGCGGGCAGAATCTGCTGCAGGAGGGAGGTGTCGTCTCCAGCCAGAGCCATAGCCGTCCTAATAACCACATCTATGATGGAAAAAGATGTGGTACCGGTATTGGATTTTGGGCTCGGCCTGGTGGGTCTCCTGCTGGTTGACTCCTTCTGCCCCTCCTTCAGGAGGTCCCTGGCGTGAGTGGAGCCCTTGACAGCGGCGCCCTTTGGTCCCGTCACGTGTCTGGCTTCAGGACCTCTGGGAGCAGCCACTGCCACAAATTCCACCCTTTCTCCATCACCAAGGGAGGGCACAGCCTTAAGGGGGTTGTTTTTCTTGATGGCACCCTTGTGGGTGAAGATGTCCTTGGTGCCGTCGTCAGGGGTGATGAAGCCGTACCCCTTCTTCACATTGAACCATTTTACAAGTCCAGCAAGGATGGGAGTTGCTGAACTCATGGTGAATGGTCGGTTGTGTGAGAGAGAGGTGAGGTAGGTGTGAGGTAGTGGTAGAGGCAGGAGGAATGGAATCCTCCTGACGGGCACTAGTGCCCGTCTCGCGAACAGACTGCCTTCCACCAATGAACAGCCACCACACACCCAGTAGCTCCGCCCACCTTCCTATTCTTGATCCTCGAATTTTGTATAAATATGATACCTTGTCCCTATTCTAATCATTACCTCTCCTTTCCCTGAAGATGCAAGATGTTTACTTATGAAACATTGGATCCACCATGAATTTTGCTAACCTGTTGTACCTCATCTCTGAACCCCAGAGGAAAATTGTTAGAACTATTGAAAGCTGTAACAATAAAATCCTTAATGCTGAAACTGCCATTGCCTTTAACCTCGTCTGTTTAAAAGAGAATATATATATATATATATATATATAATATATATGAGAGGGAGAGAGAGAGAGAGATATGCGAACGTAGGATATCCACCATAAGCTACGTTGAGGAAGAACCGATTGTTACAGCCTCAAGAGATGTAAACAAGCTAAGTATAGGATGAAAGAAGTTGTGCCAAGGGTAGGCTAGATGTTGCTGCTGGCGTCGAGAGTAGTGTGTACAGAAGAATAGTGTTGCCTTGGGGGGTATTGATGTGGCGGTAATGTAGTGATAGTGTAGAGATGAGGGTGTTCAATAGTGTTTGGTGCAGTTTAATATAAGAAAGAGCCATGGAGAGAGAGGGTAGTGGTGTGTTGTATGGCTTTGATGTAGCGGTACAGAATAGTCCTATGGTATGTTGTGTTTTTTTTGTTTTTTTCTTTATGTGTACGAAGAAGATAAAAGGCAAAGCTGCCTGTAACAAGTGCCCCACAAAAAACTGAAAGAATGATAGAGAACCAAATTAAAAGTACGTTAGTCAAAATTTCAGGATACACGAAACTTGAAGCAGCCCAAGTTAAAGGATGAGAGAAAGAATTCCAGAGATTACTTGTTGAGTGATACAAAGACTGGGAAAATCAGTTCACTCTTGAGTTAGAGTTGGATAGAACAGTGATGTGAATGTGTTTAAAGGCGGGTGCCACCTACTGTATGTAAGGGAGGAAGTATACACTAAGAAAGATCTGAAGAACACTGATTATTGCAATTGCGGTAGAAGAGAGATGCAACATTGCGGCGTGTAGAGAGAGGTTGCAGAGAATTAGTAAGAGCCGAGTTGATGAGACGAAATGTTTTTGACACTACCCTTACAAGAAGTGCGGTACAGGGTGTGCGTGTGTAAGCTAGCGATCACTCACCCACCACCAACACCGTTACCCCCCCCCCAACACACACACACACACACATACAAACTCTTTTCAGCACATTCTCTCTCTCTCTCTCTCTCTCTCTCTCTCTCTCTCTCTCTCTCTCACACACACACACATCTGCTATGCATATATGGATACATGCGGACCCATTCACGCATGCTCAGGTAGGTATTAGTTACCCCAATTCAGTAGCATCCTCTTAATTCACAGCGTACTGTACTAGGTATATATAATTTGCATACAAAGTTAATCAACTGAACAGAGAGGGCTACGTAACATGATGACTTACAAATAATACTCATATAATTATATTAAAACCAAAAGCTAAGGCTACCTAACATTATGAATAACAAACACTATCCATGTAAAACACATGTTTTGGGTAGTTTCTCACCAGTTTTCAAGTTAGATTGTGCAAGTACTTTCATCAGTAAAGCATGATCCGGTACCAATTCTACCAATTTCCAAAACAACATTACTTCATAACACGCATGATGATAAATATTACTTTTATTTGTTTCTATGTGAGTGAGGGAGACAAGACAGAACTGCCTGTAGCGAGTTGAAAGAGTGACAGGGCCAAAATCAAGGGACGTTCGAGCCAAAATGCCTGGACACACGGAATTTGAAGCAATTTAAGTCATCGTCACTTGTTTGTAAGATGCGGTTATATATATGTAGGGTATTTCACCATTTATTAATTATCACCATTTATTACAAAATAACATATTTTATTATTGTTTTGCTTAACATAAAGTAGTGTTACTTAGGTTAAGTACCGTTGTCGATATTTCCGACAGGACAAATTCTAGGAAGTGGGACTCGACAATAATGAACGTACTGGTACCGTAGCTGCGAATTAATGCCTGGTCTTGGCCTGGTACGGTACGTTCTCAATTCCACAGCTCTCCCTGTATTACCATTCCTAGCATTGCACCATTGCACTGCACTACACTCGTGTTCCGTGAACCTAGGCTATAAATCAAGTTTACCGCTGTTCAAAATTGTCCAGTCTTTAAAATTCCTCCAATTATCTTTCTAGTACCGTACCGGTATCTGTATATATCGGTAATAATAATCATGTAGTCAACCTAGCTATATATTATAGATAATTATGAAATTCAATTTAGCCATATGTTATCAAATATAACATTGCATAAATATAGTGTACCGTTAATCCACTTATATTTGTTCCGCATACCGTGTGGGATTGCACAAGTTTATTCCAATGGGACAAATGGTAGAAAATGTTGGGTGGCATTTCCCTGTCGTAACATAACATACATTTACAGATGATAAAGCCACTGGGGCCTATCCAATAATCATTCCTTCAAATTTATTTGCCTGATAATTAAGCTAGCCATACGAGGAAGCTTTGAGTTTGTTCGCAACACATTTATATATCAATGTTTATTGTACAGTATAGGCCTATACGGTACCGGTATTGGTCTCAATTACACCTGGTGTCCCCTAATTGCCACTTTTTTCTGCATACAATCTATAATAATATTCCATAAATACTAGTATAGCTTACATCAACAAAAGAAACTCACGGTACCGGTAGCTACATATAAAAATAATAAAGTATATTGTGAAAAACCATTTAAAGATTAAAGTGCAAAGAAAACAGAATGCCCACACCTGTTTTCAGGCAAAAATTAAATACTGACAACATAAACATTAAAATGTATACGACTCAAGATATGATTAGCAGCTGCATATCTTTGATTGCTAAGGAATGAACGTGTGATTCACAATCAGGTATAATTGAAGAAAAATAGTAAAGTGTGGCTATCTTATAATTGAAGATTATTAGATTAAGTACTGGTATTGATGCCTACCAGTACTCTTCCTTAATGACAAGTTACACACACTTCTTTACAAGTTAATTTATATATTATTATCTATAAGGAAATATTATATTTTCTTGATTTTGCTGATCAAAACATTATTCACCTTTGAAGCTTCTAATCAATCGATCAGAAGGATTTTATACTGAACAATATTACCATACCGGTATCAGTACAGCATATTGATGATGAAGTACGAACAAGTGAGGGTAAAAGATCCCGAGATTAAAATGATGCAACGGGGCAAAAACTGAAAGCAATGTACCGTACAGTAGTGGTGTTGTGTGGGGCCCCAGCATGAGATAAAAAGACCCACAGCACAGCCGGTTAGACCTGCCACTACAACCCAGCTAGTAAAACGCGAATACCTGTAGACACTTTCTTGTGTTGTTATATTAATTCGTATTATGTTTTATGTATATCCTATGTCCGCATTCATTGCAATCGACACTGAATAATGATATATTTATTATTATAGACTTATAGTACCGTAACCAGGTACCGATACGCCATCATTTTTCAATCACATTAATTCGGTAATCAATATTGATAAGCATGCCATTTGGGGTTATCTACAAGTTATATAGCCTATATGCCTTCCATCAAATGAACTTGAACACTCGATCTGATATTATTACCATTTCAAAAAGGTCGACCAGTAAATAGATGAGGTACCGTAATGTACAACCCATTTGCTCCAGTCTTCCTTGAATTTAATGAGGTCAAGGGTCACATTTGTTTTATTCATCATAATGAACAAACTGTTTATGAAGGACAAGACCCACAGAATGGTGCAGGGTGTCTGTGATTCAAAGGCTCTCTACCTGCCAGCACTTCATTAACATTCTGGTGGCGTCCTCAGCGCGTCTGCTACTTAGCTTCACTTTAACCCTTTCAAACAGATGACGACAATTTTGGTATTAGTATACTTATCTCAAGACGATTATATTCAACTGAAGAATGACCTGACAGTTAGTGTGTTGCGATAGATAATGTTAACCCTTTATATTTAATTATATTTATATTTAATTAATCACCTGAGAGTAGCATTAAGTGCAAATATTATCGTCTACGAGAAAGTGGTAAGTTATTGGCCATGGGAGTGGGGAGCTATCGAAGCTTGGTTCCTTTGTCGGTTGGGGTGTCCATGCCTTTGTTATGATTGCTTAAAAATACTGGTATGGTACGGTACCTATTCGCAGTGGTCTAAAATATATATTTGCCAGACATTTGAATTATTTTATTCCCAAATAAAATACTTAAGTCGAGTCATTTTGATTGATTACAGTAGGATATACCTGTAACGCAGCACTGGAATGAACGAAGACCGTAAACTTGTTCTTAATAAAAATTACTAAATCATTTATATAAGGCATGCACTTGTAGAAGGTAGCTACCGTAAATTATATTTTGTTATCCTCCATTTTCTTCTTAACATAGATTATCAGAGCCTATGAATAATTCTAAGACACCGGTAATGTACTCTAACCAAAGTTCTTGAACATTGCACTGCTGTATAGTTAAGATCATAAGTCATATATATATACCGTAGCTAACTCATGCACAAATTTGTTTTGACAATCCAACACAAACTGATACATTTACCCATTTATAAGTTGTGTTGCGGAATTTTGTCTCAAATAAAATACAATACTGGAATTAAAGCAAACGCGGCGTATGTATGTATGTATGTACCGGTATGTATATATTCTGGCACCCTCCCCAGTTTGCCAAACAAAAATAAAAAAAATTAACTGCACCTGTACAGCAAGGATAAGTATGTTGTCGACCAAGACTTTCACCCGTAACATCACTTCCCATAAGCAACGAGCTTTACCATTATTTGTAACCAACTGTTTGTACTGTTTGTATTGATCATCTTACTGTAAACCTGCATTGGATTAAACATGTGAAAGTCCTCATTAGCATCTCCCTAAAATAAATATAAAACTACGGGTACACAATATTAAACACTCGATTGTTTGCGCACAAATATAAATGATAAAGAAGCCAATGCATTAGTTTCCGGTTTCTTAATGGAACCTACAGTGACTTTAGGATATTAGCTTTGTTATGTTGACCCTTTCACTACGATGACGTCATTCTTCAATTTCTGGCTGTTATTAGGCGATTTTGTTCAAATTAGGAAGGACCTGTGAAAGACAAAGGGTAAATTGAAATAGGCTTTCCTCGTATTATAATAGGTCCTTCTTAAGCTGAATCAAATCGACTATTTTAGCCAGGCGCCGAATACTCAAAACATTTACGATGTCTTAACTCTCTTTGAAGTTTGAACGTCGTATCCTAACTGTCGCCATCGTAATTTTACGGTTAATAATATTAAAAATAATATCATAATTATTGAGTATTATAAATTATGATAGCCTACACTTCCTGTGTATGAAGTTTTGATGTCGTAAGCAAGAATAAGCTGTTGATTCATTAGTTCGTTTTACCTTATATATACCTCATCTTAATGTGTGGCCCCTTTGAGTATCCGGCCCCAGGCTACTATATTAATGACGCCATCGAATTGAAGGGATTACATAAATTACATAACCTCACATGATATCGATCACCTTATCATTTAAAGTTTGTTTTGTAAAGCCTGGTGAAGGTGTGTGTGTGTGTGTGTGTGTGTGTGTGTGTGTGTATGCATGCACAGCACAAGCAAAATAGGAGGATGGTGCTTGAGTACGAACTAAAGCTGAAGGTTCGTACCCAGGCTCCCTTCCCGGGCTAGGTGTTTTTTATTTCTTGATGACATGAAGCAGTTGGTAAGTAGCTGCCTTCTGATTGACTACTCACTCACTCTCTCTCTCTCTCTCTCTCTCTCTCTCTCTCTCTCTCTCTCTCTCTCTCTCTCTCTCTCTCTCTCTCTCTCTCTCTCTCTCTCTCTCTCTCTCTCTCTCCTGGTACTGCTCCAATGCTTTGTACTGTGTAGTCCACCATAAGTACCGTGCTGTACAAGTAAAACCATACATACCCAGTATACATACTAGCCTAAACAGGTTAGAGGAGTCAGGCTTCTAATTTACCGTGATTAGGACTTTACAAAGGTACATTGGGTTCTTAAATTGTCCTACGGTACTGCTAGATGAACAGACCTTGGGAATGAGAAATATGTACATTTACAGAGATATGGAATAGGTTACAATACCATAGGCCTATCATATATATATATATATATATATATACACACACACACACACACACACATAACGGGTTACGGCACAGATACGTAGATCTATGGGCTATGGTAAAGTTGGGTTACAATATATTCGGTTGGGTTACGTATACGTAGACCCATGGGCTACTGGCGTTAAACATACCGGTAGATGTCTGGCCTTTTGGTGAACTATCATATAAACTCCTTCAATGTGATGGCCATTATACTAGCAAACGGTAGATAATTTTCTGCAGCTTAGGGAGGACTTCCAGGAATCAAAGGGATACCGGATATGAGATATATACACAACCTTTAAACTCCCACACGTCAACACGAAACTTAACAAAATAGTCTAGTAATAGTCACAATAGCAAGACAGAAAGGCGTCATCGTACGGGACTGAGAAGGTTAAACAACTCGTTTCCCGGCCAGTGCCTCTCTTCGACCTGTGACGGCAGAGAGAGAGCCAGGAGTTGGGTACAACCTGGGTAGCAGGGAAAGATGAAACAGCACTGATCACCAGTAAACAGGGACATGGAAACACTCCAAATGATGTTATTTCTTTGTTCGCCTGTTGTAAATGTATCTTTCATATCATTCACATATTAATTGAAATTAGGTAGCCTAAGCTTCGGTATGTATCGATGGTAGATAAGTCGTAACTGGATCGCAAACGCTTATCCGCCTTGTTTCTGCATGGTAGGTTACTGATACCAATGTATGCACAGTCAAGATCAATATTATGTGGGAACCGTACTTGAATTATTTTTTCGAACGTGTTATTATTGGGAAGCACGTTAGACCCCTATTACCGAATCTTCCTTGGGGCCAATAATAAAATAATATGCATGAACTACACAACCTGGTTATAGTTTAATTGAGATGTGATCCAGTGAAACAAGCCGACTCCCTTGTGCAATTCCTGGGACACAAAGAGTCCTTTCGGTAGAGGAAAGGGGTTATTGGCCTTTAGTGCTAGCTCCACCAACCGCTCGACTGAGGAGGACGATTACACGCCCCCATGCCAGGCTTTACGACAACTAACTGTATACCCAGTTTGGTGATGCTCAGTTAAAGAAAATAATAAGTTGCGCGAATCAAAAGGAACATTAACGATATTTGACAGACTACTGTAAACCGTAAGGTACGGTAGCAACTGAGTTAGGAAAGCGTTCGTTGGGAATCAAAAATAACAAATTGGATTATTGTCGGACCGCATAACTTTCAAAATAATTGTTTAGCTCTCACTAAAAGAGCAAAAAGTAAAGAGTAAAAAGTGAAAGAGAACCTTCTGGTCACATGATTACAGACAAGGATCACCCAAAGTTACAAGGTGGTTCCTTAGCCTATAGCCTACACTCCTACAGTATATATTGTATGGAGCGACAATCTCCTGGAAAGAGAGACTGGGGTTATAAATTACACCTACATCCATGATCCAAGAGCTCATTCCAGAATATAATTAGGCCTTTATTCAGCAGTATTATAACTGAAGGTTCTCCTGAAAATTATGAACAAAATAATAAACAAGTATGACAAGTATATAATCATTATCGTTAATAACTACTAAATTAAAGTAGATACTACAAATCTGTCAACGTTACCAATATGTTTTCTTTTTTTATTAGGTCTCGGTTTAGCAGCTTTAGCTACACTATAAGAATACTCGACCAAAGCTCACAGCAGCAACACCGGACCATAGTGTGAAGTCAATATATCTGCAAATTCAGCAGTTCCAATAATTATATACGTGACAATTCCACCACGATAAAAAAAAAAAAAAAAAATGCACTTGCCAGTATCAATATATGCAGAACGAAACTACATCAAAAACACATTAGCGCGATGAAAAAAAGAAAAGTACAGACAAATTGGCCTAGCTTGCTAGGCAAGGTAGTAAATGCAAATTAGATTAATGTAGTATATATAATGCATTTTGCTTACTATTCCCACCTAGAGGCATAGAAACAAGCAACCTGTCATAGGTCAAAGTTGAGTGAAGATTTATTTGGTCTTCTGCAAGTAGCTATCCTATTGAGAGTAACACAGCTATCCCTGTGTGTGTGTGTGTGTGTGTGTGTGTGTGTGTGTGTGTGTGTGAACAACTCGACAGTAGTTTCATTTAATAGACCGGTACCGGTAGTCCATTTTAACGATTGGATACCGGTACTACCAACAAGGCAAGGAACTTGGTACCGTATTACTTGTTGGGTCACTGAATGTAGTTTGTAGTCACGTTCAAAGGTCGTCTAATTGATATTGGTTCAGGAGTAATTTATCGAGAGGACTTCCCTAAGTGGTTAAGGCCCCATTAATTGCTCTTTTCATTCACATATGCATAGCCTACGTGAGTTGCAGTTGGGATGTGTGTACATGCTTAGATTGATATGCAGGACTCGAAGTTGCATAATAAATCGTAGGCAGTGTCCACCAACCTTTAACTGTCTTCGTGGTGCGATGTATAAGGTGTTGATTTTCGGTGTGAGCATCCTGGGTTCGAATCCACGGACTGCCACATGTGTTTGTAAATTTCATTAATCGATTTTAGGAGTATGGTTGCTTGTTGGAAGGAACATAATACTTAAATGTATTTGGTAAAATATTGTTTCGGGATTTAGACTGCACATGTACTGGTATAAAAAAAAAATCAATATGCAGGACGCGCAACAATATAGGTAACAAATTTATAATATTAGTTTGGGGTTCCTATCATCATATGCTTCATTACTTTGAACGATTATGATCTTACATAGCAAATTGTCTAGGCCGGTCAAATTGGATTTTAGGTCACGTACGTGTTTTTTGTATTATAATCCTTTTTCTCATCAGTTCCTTCATTGATTAGTGTGTTTTAAGGTGTTTTTCCTTCTGCAAATTCATATTAACTCATTATTTTGCAACATTAAAACATGCCCCCTAAAACCATATTTTGTCATTACCCTAACCTAACCTGGGGGCTGCCGCCTCCAGACCCCCGCAGGGTTAGCACTGATATAGAATATGACAAAATACTAAAACTACGGTAAAAAAGTTAAAAATATTAGTTCTCAGCTGATCCAAGATGGCCGCCTTTTTTCCTTCCACCCTTATTTAACTCACAAAGTCTACGGAAAAATAATTTAATATGCAGCGGTAAAGACATATATTGTGGTGACAAATACTCTATGACAAAGCTATAGTATACATTTAAAACAGTATATCCCATACGTGACCTAAAATCCAGTTTGTCCCACTTAAAGTAATAGCCTACCCTTCTTCTTCTTCTTCTGCTGTAGAACCCAGCCTGAGACTACCAATTCCAGAAAGCTTACAAATCCATCCATCTGACTTAAATTGCTTGCTCGCCATGCTCGGGCCAGCATATTCGCTACTAGGCTAGCCTAATTACTACATAGGCGGCAGGCCTAATCGAATGATCGAATTCCAAAAGTCCGAAACACTACCCTATTAAATTTAATATAAATTACAATTCCACCGACTCTTAAAGAATCGATTAGGCTAAATGGTAACAGCATTCACGTATTTCAAGCCAAAGTGAAAAATAACCTGTAACCCTTTACTTAGTTTACTAATATCGCCAAATATTGCAATACCATATCCCAAGTACCTACGGTAATGAGCAAAGGTATCTTCCTCACTTAAGTAAAAATCAATACCCAGAAGCGGAAATTATTCTATACCGTCGTAGGCTAGGCCTATACTAACTAGCCTAACCAAATAAAATACTTGCTCAATGGTCACTAAATGTAGCCTACTAAATTATTTTCACAAAGGACATTAATGCATATCGAAACCAAATTATTATGAAAAAGCTCGTACAGATAGGGGTATAAATTAAAGGGTCACTGGCGGCGAACAAAGAACTCTGAATTCTACTTCATTTGGATAAACTACAATCAACACATCTGCCTGTATTATGATAGCCAATTAAATTGCACAAAACACGAATAACAGCATTTGTTAGGTAAAGATAATATAGGCTAAACTTAATATAATGTTCAGAAATACTACATTAATTCAAAACAAGCTCTGTGTGATATCGATTTTCATAAATAATCATTGTTTACTCTTTCAGTAAACACTTACCTTACCAGCCAGTTAGGCCTAATAAATATGAATTCTAGTACCGGTAATTTATTATAATTTTAATTTAAACAGGGTGTCAAACGACGCTGTTTTTTCGAGTGATAACGCAAATGAACTTTTTGTATAGGCTAATGATAACAGAAACTCCCCCTACTTTTTTTTTTTTTAAGAAACAAAAAAGGTAAATTGACATAACTTTGGTCTCCATATTTTCCATCTTGATTGCTTTTAGATTGCAGGAAATACTGTTTTAGACACCCAAATTCTCAAAAAATCACGTAGGGGGCATGCCCCCGGACCCCCCTAGAGCTCGCGCCTTCGACGCTCTGTCGCGCTACAATGATAACAAAATAATAAACCATAATTATAACACAATTCATATTTTGTGGATTGACACCCTAATACCGTAAATCGAGACAAAAATCTCATGACGTTTGCAATTTATGAGAAATCTATGATCTAGGCTATCAGCTATCACACTTAATCGATCCTATTAGCATAAAATATAAAATCTTAAATCTATCTGTGGGTGACGGTGGGTCGTTACCGTCTTTAAAATTACAAGTTATGATTTCAACAATTTACAGACTAGGCCTAAAATCAATTACAACGGATCTAGGCCTATTAACATTTAATGCATAACATACTGCTAAGAATAGCCTATTATACACTACAGCTCGTTTACACATTCAACTATTCTAGCACGAATGTGCAATTTAACCGGTGACGTTTCGTCAATATAGTCTACGCATTTATCACACCCGAATTCAATTTCAAGTTAAGCCTACCTAGTAAAACAAATGTATTATCGGTGTTTACGAATTTCCTAATACCACCAACATATGTTACTGTCTACTAGGAATGCAGGATACAACAAATTTACAAAATGGTATTAGTACGCTTGAGGAACATTCACCAAACTTGCATTAAAGCTCAAGAGTTAACAGGGGTAGCCTATCACAATTCACACGAACTAATATTGGACATTTACGATGGTTAAAATTCTTGCCAGTAACATTTCCGATATTTTATGACATTGGTATCTGGAACTAGACTAACCTAAACAAATAGGCCTACGAAGTAGGCTACATAAGATTGAACTCAACGTGTGTTTTTCTTACCTCTGGACTGACGACAGACACAAGCACTTCATCGATATTGGGGCGATGGTAAAGGACAGTGCCACACACTTCTCTGTTGTTGTAGGTAATGTAAACACGCTGGCCAACTCTAAGCTTAACAGATGAAACTGCAGTAAAGCCACTGCCAACTAAGTCCCCTTCACGCACTTCACGAGAGCGTCTTTCTCCTTCTAGTCGTACAGAGTACTTCGTAGGTCCATCGTCCACTGTCTTCACCGCACATATTACGCCTGCATAGTATTTCCCATCATCCTGACTGCAGGCTATACGAGTGCCTAAAATAGATCGTTTCGCTAAACGTTTTCCGGTAGACATCTTGAATTAAGATCAATTTTACCAGGCCGCTGCTGAGATACTAATTTAAGTACTTGGAAGTTGGAAAAGCAAGTTTTCCTGTTTTAACTAATAAATTTTAACAGGCACTGCCTGTTAGAAAGACTAAGTTTGCCAACAATAACCGCAACAATTTCCCAATGTTATGTCACAATCCAATAGGTGTCTTATCTTGAACACAGATGCTCAAGAGAGTAAAAACGCACAGAAGTCCGTCCTCGATATACATTTGCGTGGAACTGAATGTGAAATCAGCTGAGCGGCTCGAGCGGCCCAGCTGACAAACAACAACAAAACCACGTGACCTCCTCCTTGGAACGTGATTGGTCCCCGCATCTCTGACCCAGTTTTCTGATTGGCTAACGTGCCGGGGCTGGTGGCTCCATCAAAACAAAGAACGTTCTCTACTAAACCATATTTACAGTTTACGGTATGGTATTATCGTTACATAAGCACTGTAAATAGGGTAAATTGATAGAGATACAATTTAAATACCCAAAATACCTCGAAGATAAAGAAATAAAGGTTTAGCTGTCAGCTGTGTTTTGGTTGTTCCGCCGACCATTCTCCTCCCCGGGTTTGCCTGTCAAATATCGCCGGCCGGCTTTATGAATCGTATCATCTACTCCTATTTTGTACAATGATTCTCTCGATTATCAGTCATACATTGAATACGCAGTTGTGAATAAGCATATCAAAAGGTTTTATTAGTAAGCCAAACAAAGAAATTTGTTACAAAAAAAAAGTAAATGTGCAAGTGCTAGATGAAAAGCACTACCGGTCGTTGGAACAGCTGTGTTTACGTTTCATATATCTGCAATGGTGCCACATTTTAAAACACTACATACCGTACGAATAATTTGGCCAATGAATCATAATGCTAGGTTACAATTGCTCAATATGACAATAGCTTATACATATAATATTACTTGATAACCCCATATAGAGTGCTGACATTGTTGGAGAAAGAAGTATCTGGCATCCTTATGTATATGGCACCACCTGCGCAGAAGTAAATTTACCGCTGCTATAGTGGACGCTGGATCTGCGACGCAAAAGAAATGTTGCCAAGTGCCACTATATTGTGTGAAGGCTCGACAACAAAGGTTTTTATAATTCATACATTGCATATATTACAAATAAACACCTTGTCACCTTTAATTAGCCCATTCAATGTATATCGTGTGTGTGCGTGTTTTGTGTGCAACTACTATATATATATATATATATATATATATATATATATATATATATATATATATATATATATATATATATATATATATATATATATATATATATATATATATGCAGTATATATATATTACTAGAAAAAGAAGGATCCAGACAGGGATCCTTCCTATGATGAATATATATTTTGTTGAGACAGTGTGTATTTATTCATTAGGCTAATCATTAATTTATAGGATCAAGTGTGTAGCCTGACGATGGACGACCGTTCGAAATATTGCAACTTACAACATAAAATAATCAAGATGAGGATCGTCATTGTCCGGAAATACGATACCCTGGCACTACCGGTGCCAGCTAGGGTGTGTGTAGCTGAAAGGTAGCGTTCATGTTTTCATCTTTTATTTATGGGCACACTAACATAAAATGCTTAAAACTTCCTATTCATGGCCACATAGAGTGCATTCTATTTATCCATGTGTGTGTCTTTTGGTCACATAGAGTGCACTGTGCATTCTATTTCTCCATGGGTGTCTTTTCCTATAATTTAATTGTAGGCCTACAGTTCCACTCCTAGCCTTATTTTATGTATATATTTTGTATGATTATTACAAGACTTGATTAACAATTTACTTCTTTCAAATTTGCAGAATCCCACTTTCTTGTTGCTTCTTTGATTTGTCTTTTCTTCGTGTTTATGATATGTTCTCTTCTTAGTCCCAGTCTTCAAATAAGCTTTTGTCACTTTCATCCATTTGTGTCTATCATCCTCACACATTCCTCTTACTATTTCTTGCAAGTTGCAACAGCTGATTTTCTCCTTCCTCTATATTTTTCAAATATTGCTATATTCCATTAATGATTCTTGTTTTTATTAGTGAAGACCCTAGTCACGTCCTAAAGTAGGCTACATATTGGTGCACATTTTGATGCTCCTAGTAGGCGTATGTGTCTATATACGGTCCTCCATTTTCTATTTGTTTTTAATGTTTTAGTTAGTTTCGTTTATTTGTATTATGCTGGCTCCATATAGGCCTAGTATAGATGGTATTACTACACCTTTCCAGTAAACCTTAATTTTCAGTTATTTTATTAATATTTTGTGTCATGCCTCAGCCAGAGTTCGAACCCAGGCCAGTAGTGCAGCACTCCAGCACCTAAACCATGGCTAAAGCATGGGTTTTCCTCTTTCTTTGTATGTGTAATATATTGCAGTAAAGGCGATTATTGTGAGTTAAAACAGTGATAATAGACTATATATTTTTGATCACGTAGCCAGCCTGAAATGGCAGTCAGTGAGAAGCAGGGCAACGAAAGTTATAAACTTATTGCTGTGCCTGAAAGAGCTATATATCACCATCTTCTCCCTCTCGTCTGTGGTTACATAATTTTCAAGACCTTATTTTTCAATATAAGAGCCAAGAACAATGCCAATTATTATCACTAACTGCATAAAATGACACAAACACTAAACTTTCTAGTCTAGCCTACCTACCCAGAGGTTGACATCGTCCCTTTGGGAATAGGCCGGTCCTGCAGCAGACTAGTTTAGGTTGATAATGATGACTAATAATATTACACTCTTATATCCAGAGATTATCAGTCGTCTAAGACAATATGTGTAGGCCTATGCTGAAATTGGAACTGGTTACAACTGAATCAAGTTTGTTAATGAACAATTCTCTCTTTTAACTCATGTTTTCAAGTATGAGTATGAGCATTTCAACCTCATCATCAATAGGCCTATACGCTCATCAATTGAAATTACCTCAATAGGTTAACTGAAACTAGGGCTGAATATGTTACTATATAGCTAGCCTTCTAAGATGGCACCATTGCTGCAACTATACCAATAGTATCGTATAACTGAAATACAAGAAGAGAAAGGAAAGGAGAGGAAGACGAAAAATAAATTAGAGAAGTTGCGTGTGGCCTCCATGAGAGAAAGGTCTAAGCCCACCACTACTGTGGTAAACATACAAAACGTAAGCACCCTTACCTCACGGTGAGAATATCCCTGTGTAGGCTAGATGCAACACTAAATATATATCCAGGGCTAGGCTAAGTGGTTCTCCATCCAAGCGCCGTCAGCACTCCAGAAAGTGCAACCATTAACCTTAACTTGGCACCACAAACATTTAACCTAACCTACAGCTGCAGTTACACCCACAAGAACCACCGACCTCGGCTGAATCAATTCACCCACCACAAGAACACTAAACTCACAAAATAAGACGGGAGCTCCCTACAACCTGCACAAAAAGGTCTTCCCCCGAGATTCTGCCGACTTTGACTGACGCTTGCCTTTTCCCGCCAAAAACTCTCCTTCCTAGGCTCCTTTTCAAATACCTAAAACTACCCAACATCAATCAAATTACACCAAATTCTCCTGGGTGACCTAGATGTGTGTGAATTAGTATTTTGTTTTTGTCTGTTCATTGTTTTCTGTTGTTGTGTTGTCCCTATTCGGGCTCTGTCTTAAGTTAGCCACCACCAGATTTGGGTTTCACCCAAATCTCCTCCCCAATTCGGATAGAGGCAGGCCCTTCCTCCCCCCCAATGGCCATCGGCACCGCACATGGATGTCGCCATTCATACTGAAATACTGCGCTTTGTGGTACGGTTCTCTCATCCTGACCTGACCTAGGGGACATATTATACCAAAATACTGCTTCCATAGGCGCTACCTACCCACTCTCTGCCATAGCCTTGATTGTCCGATGATGTCTTTCCACAATTCCGTTCCCACTTGGCCGATACGCAGCTCTAAAGAAACGTCGGACATTCCACCTATCAAGCATGTTCTTCAAAGACTGCGACCGAAAAGCAGTAGGCCTACCGTTATCCATCAACACCTCATCAACTGGGCCCCTCTCTAGGAAGATCTCATTCAGCACACCTGCAATCTCTTCCGCATTCTCTGCTCTTAGTTCCCTCCAGATAGCTACCCGTCCAGGTCCACAGTCTACCATAGATAGGTACAACCCCTGCCGATAGTGTGTCACATCAACCGCCAACCTTTTCCAATCATTATCCACTCTAATCTCCCCAGACTCATGTAGGCCTACACTCGGTGCAGGGTCGATCGACTGACATCTGTCACGTCTCACCACCTCTCCAACGTTGGCCCTCGTGACTGCAGGGTCAACCTTCCTTGCCACAAACAGTGTCCTGTCGACTCCCATGTGGTGCATTTGATGTAGCTCCTTTACACTTGGTGCTCCCATGCAAGTTGCAACACACCATAGCTGTCTCCTCTGGCACCCCAAGCCATGACTTCTTTACCCTTGTTAGAGCATCTGCCTTGTTCTTCTCTGATGGCACAAAAACTAACCACAACTTCAGACTATACACATCTTTCAACTCCCTCAGAGTTCCCAGACGATGCTTCACAATAATTTCTGAGGCACCCTTCGTTCGAACTCTTTTCTCTGCAGTCACCACTGATTTCAGCCAACCAAACACTGTAGCAGAATCAGTTCGAACCTCGATCTCTCGCAAACCCCACTTCAAGGCCAAATTGATACCTTTCAACATTGCATCCAACTCGGCCACGTTGATATGACTGTAATCGTGCTTCTTCCTCAACCACGCAGCATCCTCAACTTCTACATTACCTATCTCCAATATCACTCCTGTCGCTATACTACTTGCGTCACACAATACAACCCCCTTCTCCGACTTCGGGGTGTACCATCTTCCTTTCACTGGGTCTTCGCATCTCACTCTTTCTATGACATCTTGCATCATCGTGACTGTCTCCTTTCCAACCTTGTCTTCCCATCTTACACCTTCCGCTCTCCTCTTAACGTAACTACATGCTACCCAAAGCCATCCTGCAATGGGATAGTGGCCCACCAGCCTTCCACAAACTGAGAATAGCTTTCTCCTACTCCAATTCTCCCTAATTTCCGGAACCTCATTACCTCTCTGGAATACTTTACAGCTCGCCTGTTCTATCTCTCTCTTATCTCAAGCCCAACGCTGCACCCCCTTTCAATGGCTGCGGCTTCTTTGTGGCCAATCCATACCTAGCCAAGTGCTCTACAACCTCGGCTGCCGCCACCAGTCTCATCCACTAGTATATCGTCAATGTATGAATTCGTGGCAGCCTCCATCTCATGCCTTTTACCCAGCACTGTCTTGATTATCCTCGCCATGATTCTCGGAGCCGAATTCAACCCGAAACCCAACCTCATCAAGCAATACGTCTTCCCCTTATATCTCACCAGCTGGTACTTCCAGAGCTTCTCTGTCACATGAATTTGTAAATAAGCAGACTTCAAATCCACAATGGTCGAGGCCCCACCCATCTGCCTCCACTTCCTGAGTGTCTCGCCGCACACATCCGCGACGTCATCGCCTGTGACTCATCACGTGGGTATTCAGCTCTCGAAAATCCAATACAGGCCGTACCTTGTTTTTCGTCAGTTGAACCACCGTCATCAATGGCAACACTCCACTCTCCACTTCCTCCCCCCACGGCAGCAGAATGCCCTCATCAATCCACCTCTCCACCTTGTCAAAATCTTCTCTCACTCCCTCTTTCATAGCATGTTCGTAACAACCAATTTGGTTCTTCAAAACAGGCAACTCCCCTTTCAAAAACCACTCGACTACCCACTTCCTACCATCAAATACTGCAACAAAATCCTTATCCTCAATCTTGCATGGATCAACCCCTCATTCGGTGCCTGTCTTCAACACCCCTCTCTTCGGCTCAACAACCCCGGCTGCCTTTGCGAACTTACCTTTTAGCTCTTCAGTCTCTGTCAGCTTCACAACCCTCCCTTCCGACTTTATGGCCACAGCGCATTGGGCCTCTCCACTCTCGGCAGTTGAACAGCTTACCGGTACCTTCCCAAACATTACCGGTACTCTTCCATCTACAATCGTAGCACCACCCGGTTGGCTGATTACATCCATCCCCATCACTACATCAATGCCGTCAATTACTCTATCAAGTACTATGGCCCTGATCCACAATCGAATTCCCCGCACTGTCAACTCCACATCTCTGGCACCCTCACACCTTATCTCTCTTCTATCGACTGCAACCAGCCTAGTGTCCTCTCCCTCACACTTTCCTACCAAACGAGAGGCCAACACAGTGGTCGAACAGCCAGTATCCACAAGGGCTCTTGCCCCTCTCCACCCCACCAGTACCTCCACCACTGGCAGGGAGCGCCTTTACTCGACTAAAGGGGTAGCTTCCGGCGCAGCAGCTCCCCTTTGACAGTTTCCCTGGTTGCAACGGCTTGCTATGTGACCCTCCTTCCCACACCGATAGCAAGTTATGGCTGGCTTCGGCTCCTTACACTCCCTTGCCATGTGAGAGCCACCACATCTGAAGCAGCGACCCTTGAACCAACGCGCCTGCGGCGCCTCCCATTTCATGCCACTCGGCTCACCCCGTGAAGCCTGCAATTTTGCCTCCACTTCTAGCCCACCAGTAGCAACCGCTGCAACTCCTTGGCTTCCTATTGACGCCAATACTCTAGCCCTAACTATTAAGTTACTCACACTCACCGACTCAACGTCCTTAACCTGCTGCAGCTCCATCGATATCCTGTCCGGAAACCAGTTATAAAAGCTAGCTTAACGGCCCTCTCCCTTCCACCCAGCTAGCCCTGCCAACCTCCTTATCTCATTAGCAAAGACATCCACCTGCTCAACTGTCCATCTCACCCTCTTTAGCCTTCCATATGCATCAAAAATTCCCTGTGTAAAAGCTTCCTTCAATCTATCACTTATCTTCTTAGAATCCAATTGATCATTCTCACTCATCTCAAGGTACAATAATTCCCTCCAAGTACAGTGGTATAAAACTAGCCAGCAATTCTGCCTTCTTTAGCCATGCCACCACATCGCCCTTACCATCATATGACTTCATCATTTCACTACTCAACTTCCCTTTTCCAGACATGGTGACTATAAGCCTAGATAGCTTGTGGTAAAAATACAAAACGTAAGCACCCTTACCTCACGGTGAGAATATCTGTGTAGATGCAACACTAAATATATCTCCAGGGCTAGGCTAAGTGGTTCCCCATCCAAGCGCCGTCAGCACTCCAGAAACTGCAACCATTAACCTTAACTTGGCACCACAAACCAACCTAACCTACAGCTGCAGCGACACCCACAAGAACCACCGACCTCGGCTGAATCAATTCACCCACCACAAGAACACTAAACTCACAAAATAAGACAGGAGCTCCCTACAACCTGCACAAAAAGGTCCCCCCCCCCCCCCGAAGCGTCGGTCAAGTCGGCAGAATCTCGGGGGGGGGGCCCCCCCCCCCCCCGAGATTCTGCCGACTTGACCGACGCTTGCCTTTTCCCGCCAAAAACTCCCCTCCCTAGGCTCCTTTTCAAATACCTAAAACCACCCAACATCAATCAAATTATACCAAATTCTCCTGGGTGACCTAGATGTGTGTGAATTAGTATATTATTTTGTATTCTGTTTTTGTGTGTTCATGGTTTTCTGTTGTTGTGTTGTCCCTATTCGGACTCTGTCTTAAGTCAGCCACCACCAGAAAAAAAAAAAAAAAAAAAATATATATATACGCGTAACGCGATTCAATGTAGCATCTGTCGACACTGGGTGCACCATGGGAGTAAGCGCTGTAGTAGAATAAAGGGACCCCTGCCGAAGGATACGTCAGAAATAGAGAAATTTGAGTGCGTAGTGTGCAAAGGCGAGCTTGTGATAAATGATGATCCTGTGGCTGTGAATTTTGGAAATGAGTCATTGGAGCTGGTGAACAAGTTTTGTTACCTAGGAGACACCATCTCTGCTGGTGGTGGGGCCGAGGCTGCCACTGTTGCTAGAATTAGATGTGGCTGGGGGAAGCTCAGAGAACTGCTGCCAATCCTGACCATGAAAAGAATGCCTCTACCCCTGAAGGGAAAGGTGTATGCCTCATGTGTTAGAAGTGCAATGACGTATGCCTCAGAAACATGGGCCGTTAAAGTAGAGGATGTCAACAGAATGGAACGTAATGAAATGAGTATGGTGAGATGGATGTGTGGGGCCAGGCTACAGGATAGAATAACAAATGTTGAGCTGAGGAGACGTTTAGGTATAAAGAGTATTAGCGAGGTGATGCGTACAAGTTGTTGTTGTTGTTGTTCCTCAGGCTGCCTGGCCGAACAGCCCCAAGGCCCCGAGCAAGGCCAAGGCCATAACCGAGCGCCCCAACAGATCCCTCCCTGCCTACCACAATAAAGCCTGGATGACCGAAGTCACTCCATGGTGGGGAGCTGAGGAGGGTGCGGAAACGCCCAGGAAACCAAAGCCCCACCCAGGGCCCTGTGCCCCTCAGCAATTATGAAGAGAAAGTTGAGGGGCACAAGGGAAAAATGTGACACTTTGGCTTCCAATCTACCAACCTCTAGGTTGGCAGATTGGGAGGTCAATCCACGGAAGAGACGCCGTCACTTGAGATCTAGAAAATATATAAGTAAAAGAAACAGTCAGAGTAAGCTGTGGGTATGGCAGAGATCGCTCAGCTCTCACTCTGATAGACCAGCCCATCACCACTGTGTACAAGTAGACTGGGATGGTATGGACATGTGGAGAGAATGGATTAACAAAATTGAGTGAAAAATTGCAGGTCTGTGATTGTGGAGGGAGCTGCATCAAGGGGTTGACCGAGGAAGACCTGGGATCGGACTATACGTGCCGATCTCAAATCCAAGAACTTGACAAGTGAAGCAGCTCTTACCAGGGTTGCCTGGAACGCCGCCATTAGGACAAGAGACTGAAACTGCATGTATGTGTGGAGCACTCAGTCTTAAAATGTTATGTGTGTATATATATATATATATATATATAAAATAAAGGAAAAGTGGGGAGTGGGCCTGATTAAATACATACAAAATACATACCTTTAGAAAACAAACATTGAATAAACAATTATTTTAAATAAATTTTATTTGCATTTAATATCAGTTATTGTTTTTTGTCCTATTATAAATGAACATATTATTGAGTATACCAGGAACAGTCAATATAGTTCTGCACATGTGAGAAAACTGAAACACCTAATTACCTAACTTTTCACTCCACTCATAATATTGGTATTCTGGAAATATGATATACTTTTGGTACCGTAACATCGTTTCAATAACTCAAGAGATCAAATACAGTAAACCCTCGCTATCTCGGACCTCTAATTCTCGGAAACCCGTACTAGCTGGACTGGCTACGGCCTCTCGGACACATACTTCCGTATGCCGGACATTTCCGTCATCGTTCCGACAGTGTCCGACAGTCTCCGACGTTGTCGGATGACGCGCTCACGTCACCGGACAATAAGGGTGAATATCCGACAAACAGAAGGGACGTCCGATGCCATCTACATCCGGGGCCCAAGCGTCGGAGCAAGGAGCGTCAGTCCGCACCAAGCTCTGTTGTGTTATACATAGATGCATGCATTTATCAAGTTCGCCATGCCTCCCAAGGATAATCCTAAGCGTAAGGTGACCTCTATATCACTCGAAACTAAGCTTCAGATGTTGAAGGACCTGGACAGTGAGGACAGTGAGGACAGTGAGGTGGAGAAGGACATTGAGGTGGAGAAGAACAGTGAGGTGGAGGACAGTAAGGTGGAGAAGGACAGTAAGGTGGTCAAGGACAGTGAGGTGGAGGTGAGGGTGAAAAGGGGATGCTGCAGTAATTAATGCAGTGTTAGGGAGGAGGGGAGGGGGGACATCAAGACTACAGACAAGGGCAATGAAGGGGTAAGTGTAATGTATCCTACTGTACTGTGTTTCGTATTACAGATTATAGGGTTCGAATAGGGTTGTCTTCGTTTTCTAGGTTGACGCGGACGTCTCTCTTGAGGTCGGATTTTTTCTGTAGTCTCCGATTTCATTGTTGTCTCGGACTGACATTGGTTAGGTCGGATTTTATCCTCTGTTAGGTCGGACACAAGCCGGACTCCGGACATCTCGGATTTTCGGACATTTCGGACTGGGTCTCCCCCCAATAAGTCCGAGATAGCGAGGGTATACTGTATATCATATATAATTTTTAATCACACAAATGCATGTGCATATAAATATAAATTATACTCTATTGGCAAATGTCTAAGTCCTGTAACAAGGGCACGCCCTAGCCCTGTCAATGAAGGGAGTGTACAGCGTTAAACACTGCACCATTTAGCCATGACTTGAACCCAGAACAGAATTTATAATTGCTTCTTTATCATACAACCATGGTTTAGGAAAAACGAAATGAAAAAGAAAAGAAATTGGGATATTCAATTATACCTTGTTGTAAATTATGATCACTGAAGATCATTTATTCATATACAACAGTGACCAGTTATATAAACAAATTAATGTAAATATAAATACAGAATAATAACATATAATTAACTAGGCCCTATCTATATTACAAAACTATTCTTAAATAATTCCATATGAATATAACTCATCTGCCCTTGAAAATTATTAAAACAAAATAAATAGCTAAGCAGTGGTTGTGATGTACTGTAGGCTACATTTTTTCAATAGTTATACTGTATATTATTAGTGAGTAATTTCAAAAGGACAATTAAAATAAATTACAATATGATAGATCCTCAGCTCCATGAATATACACCATTAATTTTAATTAACCTATGACTATAAAAGGTTATTTAATAAATGAAAAAAAAAAATAATAATAAAGTCTAGCATTAGCTAGAATAAAAATTAAATACCATCATAATAAAGTTAATACTATTTGTTAGAATTCAAGTTTCAAATATGAATGAGAATTAATGCAATCTCTCCAAATTTTTACAATTTAATTTTCATAAATAAGGCTATCATTATTATTATTATGACTTGACCAGTTTACATAAACACAGGGAAATTTGTAATCTCCTGAAACTTAACCAGAAAATTAGAACACCTCCACAAAATTAAATCACGCAGTTGCATTCCTGATTCTCTGGACACTTGTATGAAACTGTACTAAATGCAACATAGATGACGCAATATGTTAATGTGGTTGAAAAGTCAGAAATAGATTTACTTCAAATAATTTGAACTTATGGATTGTACAGGGAATAGTGAACGGAATTATACCCAAGTGGTCCGAGCTGTAGAAAGTGTCCCAGGAACAACAGATAGATTGTACACCCACAAACAAAAGCGGTGTCCCACCTTCAAAACTTCAAACTATTTCATCTGTATTGGTTTAATACAAAAATATGCCTAAATCACACTGAACAACCCTTGAATATAAAAGCTTTGTTTTTGTCTGTCAAGGATGTTTTCACTTATACTAAGACAACCAGAGTTGAAATTAAGAGAGTAAGACACAACTTTTGACTGTGATTTACAGGGTATAGTAAACAGAACTGTATATACGTGATTCGAGCTGATGAAAGTGACCAGGAATTATTGAAGGGAAGTGCATGAAACCTAACTACTATATAAAACCGTAATTGAACATAACTAAAGGTGTTGGGAAAAAATAAAAAATAAATGCCCCCTACCCTTCCCCCACCTAACTAAGTATCAAAGTCCGGATTCTTCTTTAGGATGACGAAGCCTTCCATGATTGGCGTGAGGGGGGTGTACTCGTCAGTGGCCAGCTCGGCACGCTCCCCATGGGACAGCAGGACGGGCGTGGTGTGAGTCTGGAACCCGGTGATGGTCTTGGGCTTACCCGCTTGGCCCACAACATCCACAGCCTGAAGTAATAATGTAAAGTATATTATACTGGTACTACATGATTATAAACAATATAGCAGGGTTGATTATCCCTGGGTAGCTAATAGGTACATAATGGTACTGATAATGATGATGATAAAGATTTTATTCTATCCTACTGAGCCAGAGGCCACTTATAAGGCTAGGAGACCAAGTATGGGAAGCGGAGATGCATGGGTAGGTCAGTTATAATTCATGGAATACATGTATGGCTTGAAGATAGGAAAGGAGCGGTGCAAAGGTAAAGGTAGGGGAGTCACAAAGCAATTCGGGAAGGGAACGGTTCTGGAGATAACGCAAACGTTCATACCTAAAGTTACGGCATTCGCACAATATATGGGGAATTGTAAGAACTGTATGACATTGCTGGCAATAGGGAGGTGGAGATCTAGGTAGAGACAACATAATGGTACTATAACCTGCCACAGCCAACATGACAGTTGAGTAATAATAATAAGCATGTTACTTATTTCTCATAAGCGCCAATTTTTCCGAAGAATTCACTAGCGCTCGAAAAGAGAAAGAAAAAAGAAAAAAAATCAATGCATCAAAAGAAGGCTTATATACAACACACATTTAACAATCACTAGCAGTGGCAAAATAGCCTAAACTCTATAGCCATCTGTCATGACACCTCTCTCAAGATCATAGCTTCTCTCAAAGAGAAAAGTCCAAAAGAACTCAACTCAAACTCAAAAGAGAAAAGAGTACCACCCACTCAGTGCATATAGCCAATGTATCAAGCTGTAACTGCGCATAACTCAACTCTCAAGTTATCTGGTGCAGCCACTGCAGGGTAAATTTATGTCACCAGAGCTTATTCTCACTAACTCAGAATCTCTGAAGTTCTTCATTTTAAAAACTGATTAATGGTCAGAGTCTCCATCCATCTATAATCTACAGCAAGGTACTTTGGTTCGCTAAACTCAAGAACCTTGACAGCTATAAGACTCAACTTAAATTCTATTCTAGCTTTAACCGGCAGCCGGTGCAACTCAATGTGGCAAGAGGACGTTGGTTTACTTGGTCGAAAGCCAAAAATGAGCCTTGCAGCCCTGTTTAAAACTGATTGAACCTTCTTTAATTGATAATTATGTAAAACTTGCAAAATAAACAAACCAAAACTGGGACGATACAAAAAAAATGCAAAAGAAATAATCAAAATCGCTATATGGAAATAACGCTTAATAAAATAAAAAATTTAAATAAAAAACACAATCCACCATATAGGGTGTACACAACTACATGAGCAAGTCAATTTGGTTCCCAAGCAAACTGATCGCACATATAACAATGCACCATTGTGCATTGACTAATTCAAGGAATTAGTCAATTTGGGAAGTCCGGGACGTTCTGGTAAATTTGACTAAATTCTGCATGAATAAAGAAACTACAATTTATATCAAATTTTATATTAACCCTCTCCGACATATGATGCGATTTTGAGCCTATTAGGGATACTTTAAAACCTTTGTTACCATCAGGGGTATTTAGAAACCTTTAGTTTAGTTACTTCAACCTCTGTAGTTGTCTTTGAGTTAGCTGTGGGCAGAAAACTAATTTTGGAGAAGTAATTATAAGAGTGAGAGAACTCTATTTTATATTGCTAATCTGGCAACCTCTGCGTCATATGAGTCTGAAGGGGTTAAGCTAAATTTGCAATTAGACAAGATATCAACAAAAGTACAAAAAACATACAGCACTCACTAACGATAGTGCTCTCGGGTAGGTACCTGTAAGCATAGCATGCTTCAAGTGACTCCTAACAATTACAACCCTACAAATAACATACATTTATATTTAGGAGCCAATTAACCCTCTCACGTTCTTGACGCAATTTTGAGCCTATTAGGGATACTTTAAAGCCTTTGTTACCATCAGGGGTATTTAGAAACCTTTAGTTTAGTTACTTCAACCTCTGCAGTTGTCTTTGAGTTAGCTGTGGGCAGAAAACTAATTTTGGAGAGGTAATTATTAGAGTGAGAGAACTCTATTTATTATTGCTAATCTGGCAACCTCTGCGTCATAAAAACGTGAAAGGGTTAATAAGGCATCACAAGAATCAACACGAGACAAGATGATTGAATGAATTGCAAGAGGCAAGCAACATATGTTCATATATCATCTAACACAACAGAGATTGGTTTCTGATATGCAGAGTACACCTTCTAACAATCAAGTTGATATGCTGTAAAAAAAAAAAAAATTGAATTAAAGTATACAGTACTCCCAAATCTTAAAGAAAATTATGGAGTGTTGATCAGACTAGATTAGTAAACAATGGCTACATATTATTGCAGAATAATTAATCTGTTAATGAACCAATGGAGTATTGATGAGATTGTAAATAAGATAATATAATTATAATATATAAGTAACTGACCTGTCCGACCCTGACAGATACAGGGAGAGGGGTGAGCTGCTCGTCCAGGGTGACCAACATACGAGGCTGGATGGCTGTTGTCAGGCAGTACAGCAAATAGTGGCTCTTTCCTAGGATTACTGAAAAGACAATAAACATTTAAGTACTGTATCACATAATGTACTGTGCATACTAGTAATCATTATTGATATGAATATCTGCATAATATTTGCAGGACAGATTATGGTACACTTACTGTATTTTGAAGAACTAATTAAGCAACAAAGAACAAATAGTGTGATGTTTGGGCAGTCTCCTCACACCCCTTGCCTCTGTTCTGATCGCCTAACAGTAAAATATGTCTATGACAGGGTAAAAAGTTTCCGTTCCTTGTGACCTCATCCCATAACTACTAAAAAAAAAAAAAAAAAAAAGAAAAAAAAAAAAAAACATTGGTTTCAAAAGACAAAGATAGGTAATTTGTATCATATGCAGTGCTGACCCTGTAAACCCATGTAACTTCTGTATAATGTTCAGTACTTACCTTGGTAAATGTTTGACTTTGCTGGGTGGTGACCATATTGGGTGAAAGTATGGATCTACTACCGTACCTAAATAGTGGCCCCACAAACTTCAGAGGGCCACTGTTTCAAATTATCTAGAGATGGTAAGGTGATGCTGGAGTTGGGAGTTTTCAAAATTCCAATAACTGCTGTATTGCAGGTGGGGATTACCCACTTTTATTCCGCTGCCAAGAATGCCACCTCTAGGTGATGAAGGCTCACACATGCATGTCTGTTATGTATTCTATGTATTCACTTATCCAAGTCTTTTCACTCTCCTGCTTTGGGCTTAATGCGTACATGACTCCCCTCTCGCGCGAGCTAGACTCATTGTCTTACGCTAGCTAGGCTTATTTCATCTCATTAGGCGTCAATCTTTTCTTTCTTAACCTAAAAGAGTTACCATACTGCGTCCTGGGTTCGAATTCACGGACTGCCACATGTGTTTGTAATATTTCATTAATCGATTTTAGGAGTAGAGTTGGTTGTTGGATAGAACATAATAATATATATATATATATATATATATATATATATATATATATATATATATATATATATATATATATATTGCTTATCGCCTATTCTTTGCCTTCACGCTGAAAAAGAGTAGAAGTGTCTAGGTTATGTGTAGCCTGAGTAATGACGAGATCAAAATACTGTATGTGGAGGGTATGGGTCCAAGGCGGCCTGGGCTCTGGCTTTCCCTCACTAATTAGGTGTATATCTTCTCTATCCTATTCCTAACCTAAAGGAGTTACCATAATGATACAGTAATTATATATTACTTATCGCCTATTCTTCCTCTTCACGCTAAAAAAAGAGTATAAGTGTCTAAGTTATTTGTAGCCAAAGTAATGATGAGATCTAAATGTGTGGAAAGTATGGGTCCCAGGCAGCCTTAATGCGGGATATCCGGTCACCCGGGGCCTACGGAAGCTAGTACTGGGAGAGGGATATCCCGTCACCCGAGGTCCGCGAGTTAAAATAATAAGTGTCTGATCTTGTGTGTGGATTTTAACCCTTAAAGGGAGAACGCCCTGAAACAAAGTTTTAGGGCTCCTCAGGCAACGTCCTGAGATGTTTTGCACCCCCCCACCCCCAAAGCACGAGTCTGGTGAGACATCTTCTGGTAACTAGCGAATGTCTGGAGTACTAGGACACTGCACGCATACACTCAGGCTTTGTCAACCCTAGCCAAGCTCCCACCGTGGCCCACTTGTATTAGTGGCATAATACATGTAAACATGCAGTATGTAATAAGAAAATACAAACTTGTGAAAATTCAGTCCATAAAAACATGCGCTAAAGTCCGAATGAAAGCAAAGTTGACCACGCGCGTAAGCCGGCTTGGCTCGGGAGTCTCACGCGAAAACTACTAATTTCCTCTTGCCACGGTCAGGGCCAAAGACCAGCTGGGAACGAGATCTTTGTGTTTATGCGCAGGACAGAATAGGTATTTTCTCACACTCATAATTTAATTTTCACTAAGCTTTTCTTTACTGATCTACAGTAGAACGAGTTGAAAAATGCGTTAAACCGTGAAAGTACCTGGGTTGGAGAGGACAAACTCTGTATCTTGCTTGACCATTAAGGTATTAAGGCAGATCCACTGCAAACATGTGTTCCTCGCCTAGTTAACGTCAGAGGACTACTGCCTGTAAGGTACCGAAGTATTTATTTATTCCAATGTCCAATAGCTGGAGGTAATATTCTGAAGATTGTGGAGCTTCACTTATTAAATTTCCAACTTCTGGACAAATACTCCTCCATAATTATTCTAAAAAAAAAAGGGGCTTTACTTTACATGAATTCTTGATGTTTGGAGTTCTGTATGTATGTATGTATGTATATACTCAGGCACATTCCCCATAGCACGGGGGGTGGCTGACTCGAGACATAGCCTGAACAGAAGGGGTTTTGCTTTCAGAAAATATAAACAAGTTAGTACTTACGCGTTTTAGTGTCAAGGAAAGCAACACAGGTGGCTAACAAGCCAGCCACAGCCACGGGTGACATCAGCTGGCGGTTGCTGTGGTAGGGTGAGAGGGTCATGGTACCCTTACCCAGGTGAGTTAAACCCTGAGCCAGTCGGACCATGAACAGGTTGTTGGGGTCCTTAGCGTGGTACTGGGCCAGCTGACGGAGCATCGCCGCTAATCTGGAGGCATCATTGGAACAATTATAAATCTTGCTTTCTCTTGGATGCTAAATTGGCCTCATTATAACATATTTATCTAGTACAGCTATGTGCATGGCATGAGAACTTGAACATAAGATCATACGATTTTGCAGAGTTAAGTATTTCTATGGGAAGTTGATGTCAAATACTTTTTCTCTATATTTATTCATAAAAGCAATTGAATAAAGATTCCCAATATCACTACAACTAACCTGGCATTATTGGTTCCCGCTCCCACTAGGCCCATGGCAAAGATAGCATTATGGGCCACATCGGAGTCAGAGTCGTGGGAGAACTTGCTGAGGGTGTCCAGGATGTTGAGCCTGGGGTTGGACACAGAAAGGAGGCCGAGGGCAAGGGGCACTGCTCGTCGGATCACTGGCTCACAGTACCGTAGCAGGTTGCCGAACTGACGGAATGACATCTCAGCACCTATGTCCTCTCCCATGGAGATCAGAGCAATACCTGAAAAATCAACATATATGTAAGGAAAAATACTTAAACCTTTCAGCAATATAACATAATTTATGCCTTATTCTGGCTAAAGTTGGAAAATATTATTCAGGTTTGCAATGCATTTTTTGTAGTCAAGGATTAACCCTCTCACGCATGGATACACGAATCGCGTAATCAGGGTGTCCCTAAATGCACGGATACGCGATTAGCGTACAGTATTCACTATTTTAGAAATCAATTGAATGATAACTGAATACTTGAATCGAGTATTAATTATGCTACGATAAATATTGGTAGTGGCACGCTGAATATAATCATTGGCAACACTGCTCTCACTCACTCACTCAACCTAGCCAACTGCGGGAGGCAGACTGAGGCTCAAAGCTCAGTTTCTCCCTGGCAGTCATACAATGAGATGCCGTCGCCTGTCAGATATTCACCTGGACGACTGGTAAATGTATCTAAAATACTTAATAAGATTTTGTAGAATAATTTTGTTTTCATTTTTTATCATTAGCCTATACAGTATTACCGGAATGTCCTGAACTTTCCATTCCCATTCAAATAATTCCTTAAATATGATGAAAGTATGTTAATATATGTGCAACTAGTTTGCCTGGGAAACAAATTGACTTGCTCATATACAGTAGTAGTGTACATTCTATGTTATTTTTTGTACTAATGTTCATTTTCCCGGGTATGTATATTTTGTCTTCATAATTTTGTTTTGCTAAATATTCAATGCGTTATTTCCACATACCGGTAGTGATTTTGATCAGTTCTTTTGTCCATATACTGAGTGGTTCCCGTTTTGGTTTGTTTGTTTTGTAAGTTTTTCATTGGAGATGTTTGGTGTTGTGGTGAAATTAATAAAATATAGATTGTAAGTGTAAATATAGATAGTGCAAGCTAATATCGGTGTACCGTATAATTAATTTCAATATAAAACCGATACAAGTGCTATGATTCACGATTGATGTCCGACAAATATGGAATTATATATAATCTTATAAAATCAAGTATTTGGAGTAGGGACGTCAGGTTTGTTATATTCTCTTCCTCATACAATTAGCTGTATGAATCACTATAATTTATAGCTCTAAAACACCTCAGAACAAAATAAACCAAGAATGATGTACGCCGTATGAGTGCTAAAACTGCGAGGGTATACTCTAGTGCTATTATATTCATATAAAAAAAATATATTACGGAGACAAATTCTGATTGGATTTATGGAAATTCTGTGAAATATACTTGTCATTTCATATATAAAACCTGAATGTCGTCACTCAAAAATTATATTTACGACGATGGAAAGTTGGATATTGTTGGAAAACACATTGTTTAGTCCACATCAGTTTTATCAAAGATTATTAAAAACAAATTGTGGGCTTTGCAACTGTAATATTGTAGATCAGCCTTTCCTCTTTCTATTAAGAAATAATAAATTGTAATAAGCATAATTCCTGTTGGTCAAAATTGATGTAGAATGAGTATTTTGGTTACACAAGAATAATTTTTACTTGGCAAGTACCAATTTTTTTGTTATTCATATAAAAACAACTATTGCTAATAAATACATTCTGATGACACATTTGAAATATGCATGGCAAATGCTTCTAGTTTCATATAAAGCATTTATTGCTCAGACTATAACAAAATTATGACAGTGTAAACTCGGAAAAACAATTAAATCATTATTATATAGCCACTTTCAATGCGATAATATTATGGCTTTTTTCTGGTTTCATAATAGTATGGGTCTTGCTCTATCTTTGGATGTATAATACATTGCATGTAGAGACGATTAATGTGGGTTAAAACAGAACAATAACATATGTGTATCGTCTCAAGGTAGTGTAAATAGCGCTTGAGAGTGAACAGTAGAGGTATTTACACTTAAGTTTTAGCAAAAGTAAGAGGGTTAATGGATAAGATAAAAATAAGGGGTTGAATGTAGAGTTCGGGTGTACCGCCCCGCCCGCTTTGTTTACACTACGTGGAGCGCCGCCGCCGCGGAAGCTTGCCATCATGTTCCCGTCTATTTCGACTGCCGTAGGATACAATAATATATATATACAGTATATATATATATATAGAGAGAGAGAGCGAGAGAGAGAGATTGAAAAATGCTAAATGTTTACTCTTATAGATCTTACCTAACACTGCTACAGCCTGTTGTGAGGACAAGTCGACCTCCTTCTCTTCAGACTTTTCCTTCTCCTCCTTCTTATCCTTGTCCTTATCTTTGTCCTTTTCCTTCTCTTTTTCCTTCTTGTCCTTGGATTTGGTCTCCTCCTGGTCATAGTGGTCAGTGCAAATGTGGAGCATCTCTTGAACCTGAGGAAAACAAAATTGGGGAAGTGATAGAATGGATTTTGGGTTAGCTATAAGATCAAGTACGATTTAATAAGTTTGGCTTGTGATAGGCATAGTTCTGGGTTAACTATAAGAACAGGTAGTGTATAGTAGTTCTGTCTTGATAGCGTAATGGTTAGTGCGCTGAATTTCAGTGTGAGTATCCTAGGTTCGAATCCTTTGGAGTACCACATGTATTCATAAATTTAATTTATTTCATTAATTAGGTTTATTTGTAAGTAAATTGGTGGGTTGGTGATAATATGAAATTGTAATAAGTACCGTAGTGTTCTAAATTAGCTATTAGTTCAGGTAATGTATAATGGCTTCAAATAGAATTCTGGCTAAGGTTCTTTACCCTGGAAGATGCTCTGGTATGGAGTGTCGAGAGAATATATCATCATCATCATCATCATCAAATCTGACGCCTTGCTTCCAGAGGAAGCGCCCCAAAAGGGATGGCCATGGCAGAAACTGCCTCCAGGTTTCCAGACATGCCCCGACTGACCCACTCCACAGTGCAATTTCCACTAAGTGGATTATAACCATGAACACTGAAGGAGCAGACCCAGAGCAGACCCTCACCCGGATGGCAGTTCCACCGCTGTTTTGCTATTTTACTTACCCCAGTGGGGCCCTGGCTGGAAGCATACCAAGCACAGGAATTTTCTGGAAATAGGAACCAGCGGTCCACTGCTCCAGAGGCTGATTGCACCACCAAAGTGGCGGGCGGTGGGGTCGCCGCATCCCTACGCCATCATATATATTATCCCCCTATGTCTTTTTACTGTGTTCGTATAAGTTTTGGTTTGTTTATTTTGCAAGTTTTACATTATAATCCCCCTATATCCTAGTGAGTGTATTAATATTTTACTAAAATGGGTTAGTGACTGGTAAGGCACTTGACCATTCTTCCTTTCAGGATGCAGCTACAATCAAGTTCCTGAATTATTTTTTCTTTATTTTATCTCCCTCTCCATTTTACCATATTTGCACAGTAGCTACAGCTCCCAAGTACTAGACACTCAACCTCTTCCAATTCTTCATTTCTTGGAACATTATTTTTTTGTTTTCATGTCCTTTCTTTATTTTATATTTTTTTAAATCTATGGTTTCACGCATTCTTCTCTCAAACATCATTACCTTACATTTCCCTATATTGAACTTTAACTTCCTCTTTTCGCACACGGTATCGAAGTCAGTGACCACTCTCTGAAGTTCTTCCATATTTTCTACCAACAGGACTGCATTGTGTGCATATAGGCATGTTAAAGCCTTCCACTCCCTTCCCTCTGATTCTAGCATAGCTCCTATGCCCATTGATTCCGCCATATATTCTCTGATCACTCCATCCACGTATGTAACTCCACACGCACAATCTCGAGTAACTCATTTCTACCCTTCTCACTCTTGATTTGTCTCTCCAGCAATCACTCCTGTATATCAATATCAATATCTATGCTCTTCCAAACACTCTCCATACAAAAATATTTGATTAACAGGAATTTTTTTGATATATCTGGCATTTTCTCTAAAGAAATACGGTGAACATACAAAAATACTGGTATATCAGGACATGTTTTGATACATCCTGCACTTTCTCGGCAGTAAAGTGGCAAACAAACCTAAATATGGGAAATAGTAAGTTTCAGTACCTTTAGAACGTTACCGGATCCAGCATAAGCGCACACCTCAATGAGGGTTCCTGTCATTTGTCGGAAGGGGGCCGGGAGATTCTCAATGCAGGACAGAACCACCTCACACTTGTCTTGGCAACCTGTCAACAAAAATCCAGATTATTACTTATGAAGGAGAAATAAAGTATCACTGAATATACTGAGGGCAATTGGTATAATCATTACCGGGTATAATTACTTTCATGATATCTCAAATCCTTGGGACATGCATTTATGTGGTACAATCCATCCTCATAGCATACGTCCTTTTAGTACACGATCCGCCTAGTACTCGGTGGAGGTCCGAAGCATTTTACTGAAAACATATTACTGTACACGGTTTTGAATTTTAGGAAAAGATCGTCCCGCCATAGTAAGGCAAATCTGTGGTTTCCTTTTAGTGCATGATGGTTGGGTATGTAGAGAACGCAGGAAGGCTGAAAGGAGAAGGCGCTCTCAAAGAACAGACTGGACATGGTCACAGTATCTATCTGCAATAAGATGTGTGGTGCACACAATAAAAGCTCAAAAGAAAATCTACTATCAAAATAAAGTTGATTCTTGCAGCCTTGACCCAGTCAGGGCTCGAACCCGGCCCAGTAGTGCAGCACATACACACATACACCTCACACTATATTAGATAATTTCAGTACAATATTTTAGTACTGTGAATAATCTAACCCCCAAAATCACCACAGCTTCGCCTCATAAGCACAAATACAAACCTAAGTAAGCCAGAGCGAGTCCCAGTGAGATGAATCTAGCGTAGGTTTCCTTGAGCTCCGTCTCAGATCTAGCCAGCAGGGTAGTGACGAGAGCCTCCACCACATGTTGATTGGCTGTTCCCACAACGATCATGCCACACGCCAGAGCAGTGATGGCAATGACTTCGTTGGAGGATCTCTCATCGCTCAGTACTGGGGTTATGGCCTTCACTACCGCCTCCCTGTTGCTGCCAGCGTAGGCCAGGCCAAGACCCAGGATAGCTCCCACACGAATGACCTAAGAGGAATATGGGGCCTAATTAGTTAAGTAAGAATGTGGTATGGTACAATAAAGTGTAAGACATACATCTCCAACACAAATTACCTAAAAGTAACATGGTTATTTATTCACATATTACTATGGTGTAAGAGAGTATGACAAGAATTACCTGAGAGCAACATGGCACTTGGTGATGTATTATTGTGATGAAATAAATTCTAACACCAATTACCTAAGAGAAATATAGTGTTTAACTCTCACAGGGCGGGGCTAATTTTGTTTTCTAGCCAGGCTCTGTGACTCCACAGTTGGCATATTTCAATATTATTTGGTTGTTTTAACTCGCTCTAACTCTGTAAAGAAATGGGTTAGCAAAACAAAACAAAATCTGGTGGAACGTACCTGTTCCAAGCTTCCCTGAGACGTCAAACTCTTATCTCAAGCTACTCTCTGGCCTCGGGAGTGGTGAGTGAAAGCCAGGGTATTTGCGAGTGAAATTTGGTCGTTTGACTCCAATCGCGTTCGGATAGCTGGCGCGAGCCATGACTCGGCCTTCGTTTGGACCTCCAGCGCTCAGTTTCACAGACGAAAGGTTACTCGTTCATCAATCCACGAAAAAACAAGCTTATAACTTTCAAGATTAAGTTATATTTAGTTGTTATATTTCCGTATTATTTTGATGATTATGTCCACCATTTTAGGGAATTGAAGGGGAGAAATAGGCCAAAAAATAGCCATTCTCGGAGTCGGTGCCGCCCATAAGCAATTATTCCCATAAGATGCATTATTTCTAATCCGCGAACTTTCAATCCATGAGGCCTCGTGCCGCCCATAAACTCGTGTATTGGCAGGCCGAACTGTATTACTGAAGACATAAAACCTAACAAATAAAAATTGACTGATGTCACATAATTAGGTATATATTGTATGTATGTAACGTATATACCCCACAGCTGGGGGGTGGACGACTCGAGACAGAGCCCTAACAGGTAACAGGGACAACAACAACAAAAATCACACACATCTAGGTCGCCCAGGAGAAGACCCCGAGACACAGGTCTCTGGAGATTTATAAGACAGGTGGCAACTTTTAGTATTGTAGACATGATTTAAAATGAATGACAAAGGTAAGTAAGGAACAACACATCTATTGATCCTCAATGACTGCTTACTGAAGGGAAAAAATGGCTAAGGAAGGACTGCCACAGAAAGTAAGGGACAAATTCAGGTAATGTTAGTGAGACAGGGAGTGAGGAGAATGTTACAGTTTATGAGTTTGAGGACTCCTGCACTCACCTGGGTCTTATGGCCAATGTAGTCTGAGAGAAGAGCAAGAGCCGGGTCACACTCATTACGGACCCCACTGTTGACAATACCACAGGCCAACAGCGCACCGGACTTGATGAAATCCTCGGAGGAGTAGAGGTACTTGTCGATCTGTGTCAACCCACCGTCAACATCCCACAGCAAGATCAGCCCCAGGGATGCTGTGGCACTCAACATTCCTGCCAAGAAAAAGATCAAAGTTAGATTATTGCACTCAAAATTCCTATGAAGATAATGGGGAGGGGGAGGAATCTGGATACAACAATACTACAATTATGCTGGAAAAAGATTACTCAGGCCACCTGTCACAGCAGGGGTCTGGGGACTAGGATATACTTCTTAGTAATAAAGATACAATTCTTCTCTCCAAAATAACCCAGACATTATGAAATAATATGGTATATGCATGTATGTACTGTATATGCTCAGGCATACAGTAATTCCCCATAGCTGGGCATGACCGACTCGAGACAGAGCCCGATTTGAAACAACATTTAAAGTTCCAATTCTTAGGGTCCGGTACCACTTTAGCGTTCCCTAGCCCCTTTCTCAGTCTCGTCTAGTAGGTGAATTTTAATAGGGGAGAAAGATTCCTAGCCACCCGCCCCCGAAGTAGGAAAAGTAGTAACTGTACAGTAAAAGAGACAGACAGAAATGGTTAAGGTTGGCTAGAGGATACCACACTGTAGAAAAATTGTGCTAAAAAGATAAATAAAAGGCCTCGGAGTCGGACGAACCCTAAGTTGAGTGGTCAATCCTGTAAGTCCTTAGCCTACAATCCTCTTGAGAGGTTTTACTGACAGGCTGCGACGCTCCTCTCGGAAGAAGAGATGTCCAACAGGTAAAAAAAAAATCCTAATGACAAAAACAAGAAGAGTAACTATCAGGGTTTATTAGGTGAGCTTCTAATGACATTTACTGCCCACCATCTTGCTTCCACCCTGCTTCTCACATTTCCTCCCTCCACCAGACCAATACACACAGCTGCACGTTGCCGATTTTGCGCCACATTTTCAACTACGGATCACCGTAACACCTCAACCACGAATCTTTCGGGTATTCATATATATACTGTTTATGGATGGATGCGAAATTGAATTTCCTACACAATAATGTGGTTTTTGTTAAGTTTTAAAAAGAGTCGCCAAATCGGCTTAGGTCTAGCACAGGACACTGGTGACTCCTACGGGGGTCTAGTATTGCTTGGGTTTAATAAACTGGCACAGGTTGTCCTTCTCACAGGGGACAGGTCTGTTTGGGGACATATTGTGTATGGCCACCCTTATAAAGGGGAGTAAGGTATTTGGCAATAGATAGATAGATCACAATTATATTATCAAGACTAGTGAAATACAGTATAGCAAACCACCCAATATTCCACTTACCATGCTCTTTATTTTTATACAACCACTTGTTTCCATCTTCTGTCAGCAACTTGTCCGTCCCGAAGGCCGCATTGACGAACCCATTGACAAATGATGAGGCAAGGTTTTGCCGCGCTGAATCCACCTGACCAGGACCAAAAGTTGGGCGGTTGTTCTCCAGGTGGGACTTGTAGATGTCCTCTGGGGTCTTGGGGTCCATAATGTCCAACTAGGAAGAGATAATGTGGTGGGATATTAATATACATTTTAGGAAGAAAATAGGGTTAATAGCCTAATGTCCTACTAGAATGACAGTGTGCTGTGTGTGTTCATTTAATATATTTTTTATTAATTTCACCCTAACACCAAACACCTCCAATGAAATTAATGAAAGCTTATATGTGATCCACCGGGATTCGAACCCGGGTTATCACACACATTTTTTCAAACACTCTAACCATTACACCACCAAGACAGTTAAAGGTTTATGAACAAGCCTACGACTTATTATCCATTCTCGAATATTGGATATTAATCTAATCATGTACATATTCCCAACTGTGCTATGGTAGCCTAATGTTTAAGTGAGAGGAAAGAATATTCATGGGGCACAGATCATGTAGACCGGCCTCGCTATGAAATATCCCTGAACCTACTGATAATCTATTTTGTATCAATTTCACCCTAACACCAAACACCTCCAATTAAATTAATTAATGCATATATGTGATCCACCGGGATTCGAACCCGGGTTACCACACACTGATTGTCAAACACTCTAACCATTACACCAGTAGACTGGGATGGTATGGACATGTAGAGAGAATGGATGAACAAAATTGGGTGAAAAAATGCAGGTCTGTGATTGTGGAGGGAGCTGCACCAAGGGGTGGACCGAGGAAGACCTGGGATCGAACTATACGTACCGATCTCAAATCCAAGAACTTGACAAGTGAAGCGGCCCTTAACAGGGTTGCCTGGAACACCGCCATTAGGACAAGAGATTGAAACTGCACTTATGTGTGGAGCGCTCAGTCTTAAAATGTTATGTATGTAACCAGGTGTGGGCTCCATATATGGTTGTTGTTGTTGTTGTTGTTCCCTAAGCTGCCTGGCCGAACAGCCCCGAGTCCCTGAGAAAGGCCATGGCCACGATCGGGCTTTCCCACAGAGCTCTCATTGAGTGTAGATTGTGTTGTTGGCGTAAGTGGTTGTGTGAAATGCAGTCTTCTATGATGTGTTTAATGGTATGGGGTGCTGTGTTACATCCCGGGCAGGTGTCGACAACGGAGTCATCCAGTCTCTTCTGATAGCTCAGGAGAGCTGGATGGTGTCCGCATCTCAGCCTGGCCAGGTGGACTCTGTCCTCGCGAGGAAGGGAGGATTCGGAAGGATGGATTTCGGGAGGTCGTGCATGCAGCTGCGTGTTGTCTGTGAGTGAGTGGATGGATCGGTGAGAGATATGAGTATGGATGTGCTTCTGGAAGTTGGTTCAGGGTGGGCAGGGAGGGAGAGAGGACAATAATTGTGTGTGATACCGTGTGCTGGGTGTTGTTTTGATATTTCTTGGTGTCTGTGGGTGTGTTGCCATGTAGTTTAGTGGGTGGTCTTGGTTCGTGGAGGCTGCTGCCAGGAATTGAGTGCCTCTCATGTCCAGATGGTCTTTGACTTTGAGGATTTTGGTTTCTTGACGTAGGTGATCTGTGGGTGCAGTAGCTGTGCAGCCTGTAATGATCTTCAGGGCTTTGTTTTGAATAGTCTGTAAGGTCTTATGATGTTTCAGCTAGGTTAGAAGCCCAGGCTGGGCTTGCGTATTCCATCACTGATCTTATGTATTGTTTATATACTGTGGTGGTAGTTTCTTTGTTGTGTCCAAATTTTGTGTGAGAAAGTGACCTGAGGGCGTTAAGTCTGGGTGTCAGTTTCTTTTTAATGTTTGTGGTGTGCTGTTTGAATGTCATATGAGTATCATATGTTACTCCTAGGATTTTGGGTGTGTGTGTATGTGTTAGGGGTGTGTTGTTTATGGTGAGTTGAGGGATGTATTCGTGTTCTCCTGTCCAACTTGTGAGCAGGGTTGCGGTGGATTTGGCTGGGGCTAGATTAAGTCTGTTTGTAGTGCACCAGCCATGTAGTGTGTTGAGATAGGGTTGAAGGAGATCTGTTGCTCTTTTTGGGTCATGGTGTGTGCATGTGAGTGTTATGTCATCTGCATAGGAGGCTAAGTTTATTTGGGGCGTATTGGGTGTAGTTATATCGTGCATGTACAGATTGAAGAGTGCGGGCGATAGGACGGATCCTTGTGGGACTCCGTTTGGAAAGTTTCTGATTTTAGATGACTGACCGGCAAAAGATACGTGTGCACATCTGCCTGCTAGGAAGTTGGCCAGCCACCTTTTTGTGTTGTTGTGCATGTTTGTGTTGTAGATTTTGTTTGTTAGGTTGTGGCGGGGGATGGCATCGAAGGCTTTACTAATGTCGAGTGTGGCTAATAGTGATCTGTGTGGTGGTCTAGCTGAATTGATGCCGTCGAAAGCTCTTTGTGTAAGGTCTGTGAGAAGAGTGTTTGTGGAGTGCAGTGGCCTAAAGCCATGTTGTGTTGGAGCTAGGGGTAGGTCAGGTGTAATTAGTTGTAATACTAGGCATTCCATGACTTTGGAGGGGGAGCAAAGGAGTGTGATGGGGCGGTGCGAGGAGGGTAGCGTGGGGTCTTTGTTGGGTTTGGGGAATGTGATGATGATACCATGCTTCCAAATGTCTGGTATTGTGTTGTGTGAATAGCTGTAGTTTGATATGTTAGTGAGTGCTTGTATGCCTTGTGGTCCCAGGTGTCTGAGGTGTATGTTGCTTATGTTGTCTAGGCCACAGGCGGGTGAGTGCTTGAGATTGTTGATGATATGCTTTGTCTGGTGATTGGTGAAGGGTGTATAGTCAGGGTCTGTGGGGAATTGTCTCTTACGTCGGATGACACGTCGGTCGTCTTTGTGAGGTTTTAGGTGGCTGACATGTGAAAAGTGATTGATGAGAGTGTTTGCTTGTTGTTTACATGAAGGAGTAGAGTCTGTTGTTGTGATTGCAGCATGTGATTGTGTTGTGTTGCTGTTGGAAAGTGTGATGCTGTTTAGTGTTTTGTATAGTTTTTTGGGATTTGTTTTGTGATCAAGTGTGTGTAGGAAGTTATTCCAATTTAGTTTTTGTTGTTCTTGTATTTTGTTGTTAGTTTGGGTGTTGAGTGCTTGAATTTGTTGTGTGATGTCTTGTGTGTGGGGTGCTGGGGAGTGTTTCAGTATGTCGCGTTGTCTGATGAGGTTTTGAATTTCCATATATGGTAAAGGATATATATAGAAGCAGTGGAGAAGGTGCAGAGGAGAGCTAGCAAGCTAGTACCAACGTTGAAGAACGTGGGCTATGAGCAGAGGTTGAGGACACTGGGGCTTCCGACACTGGCATATAGGAGAAAGAGAGGGGATATGATAGAGACTTTTAAGATAGTGTCAGGAAAGTATGATGAGGATGTGTGTGAAGGTATCTTCTTGATGCGGGAGGGAACAAGAACGAGAGGACACTCTAAGAAAATTTACAAAGAAAGAAATAGGCTTGAAAAGGCAAAGAACTCATTTTGTGATAGAGTGGTAAATGAGTGGAACGCACTGCCCCAGTATGTAGTCGATTCCGAATCAATAAGGGAGTTTGAAAGTAATGTTGATAAATCATGGGGAAGACAAGATTTGAAGTTTGATTATAAAGCAAAAATACAGAATAGTAAAAATGTTGCGTCTGCTACCGCCGCCGCCAACACCGTGAACGACCGCAGCAGTGCAAGTACTGGTACTGAGCTGGATACACAGGCCTAGTTTGCCTTTTTCCAGAGAATCTACTGTAAGAAACTGTATGTATGTACCACCAAGACAGTTAAAGGTTTAGTGAGCAGGGCAAATTATAATACTGGGACCAATAAACTAGAGCTAGATGGGAATGACAGAGCACTTGAGCACGTATATGTGTGGGGAGGAGGCTGTTTATAGCCAACACCTTCTTCTGACTCAGAATGGTACACATGGAAAGTGGAGTGGAGGAGGGAGGGAGAGATAGTGGAATGAAAGGCACTGATTCGTATGGATGAACGAATGAGGAAATCAGTGTTAGATGCTAGGGTATATAGGGGTATTGGGGGGGGGGGTTCTGACCATTATGTAGTAGTAGCTAAAATTAAGATACAGTGGGTGAAGAGAGTTAGAGTAGGGCAGGAGGGAGGCAGAAGAGGGTGGACAGGTTACAGGAGGAGGAATTCAAGGAAGAGTTCAAGAGAGCAGTAGAAAGACGACTAGGTAGGTTTGTGTTGGAGAGATTGAAGGGAGTGCAACAGGCGAGCAAAGTGTTTAAGGAAGAGATGTGAGGAGGTATGTGGAGTTAGGAGAAGAGGGAGAGGAGTGAAAGAAACAGCATGGTGGACTGAAGAGATGAAAGTAGCAGTAAAAGAGAAAACAAAGAGTGGTGAAGAGAGTAGTGAGGGAAAGTATGAGAGTAGATGAGGAATTTGGAAGGAATTTAAGTGTAAAGTGGAGGGAGTGTAAGAAATTTTCCCAGAGAGAGATCAAGAAAGTTAGAGAGGGTGGTAAGGGAAGTAGTAAGAAAGTGAAATATAAGAATGGGTGAGTGCAAACAGAGAAGCAAGAGAGTCGAGAGATGGAGGGAGCACTTCAATAAATTGTTGAATGTAGGGAATGAAACGCCCACAAACATAGTTGGATTGGGTATGGGAGGGACAAGAGAAGTAGTGGAGGAGGGGTGGGGATCAGGAGGGCAGAAGTGTGTGATACCTTGACAAGGGTGAAGATGGGGAAAGTATCAGGAATAGGTGGAGTGTGTGGGGAGATGCTGAGGTATGGTGGTGTGATAGTGATTGAATGGGTATGGAAAATGTGTAGACTAGCATGGGAGAAGGGAAGTGTGCCTAAAGACTGGAAGACAGGCATAATAGTCCCCCTGTATAAGGGTAGAGAGGAGTGTGTGGCAATTACGGAGAGATAGTAGAGAAGATGTACGGTAGGGTAGTGATCGAAAGAGTGAGAGTGAGAACAGAGAAATGGGTAGGTGAGGAGCAGGACAGGTTTAGGAAGTGAAGTGGGTGTGTAGACCAGATTTTCTCTTATAAATGTGTTGTTGAGAAATATCTGGAGAAGAGACAAAAGTTGTATGATGCCTTTATGGACTTGGAGAAGGCCTACGATAGAGTTGATAGAGGTCTATAGATAGTATTGAGAATATACGGAGTAACTGGTAAGTGGCTGAAAGCAATGAAGAGCATGTATGAGGGTGCAAAGGCAGCAGTGCATGTGTAGAATGAACAGAGTGAGTTCTTTGATCTGAATGTTGGGTTAAAGCAGGGGTGCGTGATCCCCATGGTTGTTCAATATCTATATGGATGGAGTCATCAAAGAAATTCAAAGAAGAGCAGTGGATATTAGTGTACCCCTGATAAGGGAAGGAAATGAGTGGAAGTTGCCTGTACTGCTGTTGACTTACGATACAGTTCTGATGAGTGATATTGAGTGGGAGTTACAGGGTCTGGTAAATGTTTCAAACTGTGTGTGAGAAAAGGAACCTGAAGGTAAATACGGGGAAGAGTAAGGTTAGGGTCTTTGAAAGGGGTGCAGTCACAGAGTGTGAGGTGAGGTTGAAATGTCAGGTTATGGAGAATGTCAGCTCATTTAGGTATTTGGGCAGTGTCACAAGTAAAGATGGGAGGACGAAGTGCGGGAGAGGGTGCAACAGGGGAAGAGGGTTGTAAGAACGTTGAGAGCAGTGGCAAGGATTAGGATGGTCAGCATGGAAGTAAACAAAAATAATTGCATGATAATGTGGTAATTCCGACATTGATGTATGGGAGTGAAGCATGGATGTTGTTGGAGAGGCACAAATCAAGAGTGAGGGGTGGAAATGAGTTACTTGAGAAGTGCATGTGGAGTTATGCACACATACATATCATTTAAATAATCTTACTAATATCAACATACAGTACATTGCATCAAACAGATTTTTTTTTCTCAATAAAAGTTATACCATCTACCTAGGGAGTCAAACTGGAGCAGTTTTTTTGAAAACTTGAATATGAAAATGAATAAAAGAAAATTAACATGAAATACCATTGTTTTGGCTATTTTATCATCTCCAAAAACATAATTTGCATTATAAACCATAATTTTATCTTTATATGTACAATAATAAAGTCTAAAAATAATGGACTCGGCTCCCGTTTGACACCCTTCATCTATCACTGAAAACAACTTAACCTTACCTCACGACCCAAGGAGAGGAAGTGGTGGTTCAAGTGGGAGTTGGAAAGAATTTCTGTAAAGTCTTCGTAGTCATCCATTTCCTCAGGCAACTCCAAAAACACCTGGTGTCTCCCAAGCATGAAGGCAACTTGCATCTTCACCTGAAAAAGTTAAAATTATTGTACACTAAAGATAAAGAACTACAGAGCAGAAACTCATGACACTCAGTCTTATACAGGATACTTAACCCGGCAAGCGTGATAAGCCTCACGGAAGTATCTGTATAGCGTACACGATAGGCCTCACGGAAGCAAGACCATGAAAAAACCTTCCAAAACGCCCCAGGGGCTCTCAAAACAAACAAATATGTGATTAGGTGAGATAATTCCCCTCAAGTACCTCTTAACACTCATCCACATAATATTATGTTCATCATATAAGTAAAATTAACACACATGGGCCGACTCAAGACAGAGGCCGAATAGTGACAACACAACAAAAACAATGAACACACAAAAACAAAATTTAAATTCACACACATCTAGGTCATCCAGAAGACCAGAGACCAGGGTCACCAAGGTCCCTCCAGCACTCCCCCAGCACCCGATCACCCGGAGAGGTTCCGATCTCACCAGGCAGACATGCAGCGAAGCTCTACCACCACAAGCCCGCCCACCACACTTCCAGGCGCACCCTTCATATAAACCGTCTCCCCAGGCCAGGCAACTGATGGACTATTATCTAGTCCAACTTGAGCCCGACCTCTTCCCCCAAATGACCATGTGTTCACTGATCCATTTACAAGCATTCTCCATTCATTCCTGTTTATTACAGGAATGAATGGGTAAAGCAAGGTAATTTTTCCGCAAATGTTTTTTATATATTTTTTTTAATACATTCAGGTCTGCTGCTAAAGATACCTATAATCATTTTTGTCAAAAAAATATTTTGGGCCATGCCACAAATTATTTTAAACATTATATACCTCACAGCGAAATTACCATGATCGACGGGGTAACTTTGCCACGATCATTTCCACTCGATCGTTCCCCGAAATGGAAAGGGTTACAGACATCCATTTAATTGCTATGGTGCATCAAACTCTAATCTTTCTTTGAAAAACGGTGAAAACCAGAAGTCGCTACGTCAAAGTGACGTAGTGCACAGGAGGATGCGATGGCAAACTTAGAACATCACGTCGCCTAATCACCGTTCGTACCAGCGTGACAGTTTCTTTTAAAATAATTTGGTAAACAATTTTTTCTCAATAGCCATTTGTTTGCAAAATGGATCAAAACCTCATATGACCTTGTCAGGCCGACATTCCTCTAAAATCTAAACTCAACAGCAGCCGAATACATGCAATAGTTTCAGAGCTATGGTCCTTTGAATTGGTATGATTGCCGGTGTGGCATAATTACCCAGTTCCACTCTACTGCTAACTTACTAGTTTATCAGGACATTCGTGAAAGAGTTGCTTGATGAGGTCATGATCATGGAGTTGCAGGGCTAGCCTCATGGCTTGTGGATACTGGCCAAACTTGCGGTAAAGCTGGAGGGAGGTCTGGAGCAGGTTGGTGTTCTCTGGGTCGGGCACATATGGCACACAGCTCGTCAGGTACAGGCACACTCGCTGGTACGCATCCTTGTGAAAAAAATTATATAATTATTTGTATCTTTGAAGAAAAAACAAAAAATCATCATGACCCTCAATCTCACTAATTGTATGGGCCAGGAGCTGGGCTAAGTTAACTTACCAGGAATTATAATGTAAAATTTGCTAAATCTATCTATCTATATCAGTGGTCTTCATTGCGCGGCTCGCAATGACCTGATTGGTGGCTCGCAAGAGAGGAGAGAGAGAGAGAATCAATCAGTAATCAGAGAAAATTCCAAAGTATTAGATATAAATTGCATCATTATGTCGTATCATTTAATATAATTGCTAATGGATATAGGCCTAGTGGCCCTGGCAATACTTTACTTTTCATATTTATTCAAAATAAAGAGAAAGGGAGAAAAGAGAGAGCACCCATTATACAGGAATAATATGAGAGAGAGAGAGAGAGAGAGAGAGAGAGAGAGAGAGAGTACAAAGGAGTACAAAGGAAATCAAGCAAGCAACAACAGATCTAGTGACCCTTCTAGGTTGCTTGTCCTCCAAAACACTGAGGATCAAGTGTCCAAACAGTGGTTTAGAGTGGGTAAGGGAACATTGGAAAGCGAATTACTGCCCTGGAACTAATGTCCGTGGCAGGATTAGGAAGTTAGTAGGGGACAGATGGGTTAGTAACTGAGGGGGGGATAAAATAAAGTTATTCATTTACAAACGCAGTCAGTCGCGGGTTTGATGCGAGATATTTGTCTAGGCGGAGTTTAAATGAATCAACGGTGATGCAGTCTATAACGTTTCGGGGAAGCCCATTCCACAAGTTGACAACTCGATTGAAGAAGAAATTCTTAGATTCGTGTGAGTTAAAAGACTTACCAATAATTTTGCAACCGTTTCCCCGCGTGTAATTAGCTTGGTCGATAGTGAAGTACTTACTACAGTTCATATTGTCGATGCCTTTGATGATTTTGAACACTTGAATTAAGTCACCTCTTAATCTGCGCTGGGTTAAAGGAAAGAGAGAGAGAGAGAGAGAGAGAGAGAGAGAGAGAGAGAGAGAGAGAGAGAGAGAGAGAGAGAGAGAGAGAGAGAGAGAGAGAGAGAGAGAGAGAGAGAGAGAGAGAGAGAGAGAGAGAGAGAGAGAGAGAGAGAGAGAGAGAGAGAGAGAGAGAGAGAGAGAGAGAGAGAGAGAGAGAGAGAGAGAGAGAGAGAGAGAGAGAGAGAGAGAGAGAGAGAGAATCTGAAATCAAAGCTTACAGGCAAGAACGTCGGGAGCAAAATATGGTGGACTAGCATTAAACAACAACAAGGTTTTGCTCCTGATGATTGCATCCCACCTTTAAGCAAATGTGATGGATCCATGGCTATCTGCAGTAAGGACAAGGCTGAGATTCTGGCATCTTACTTCTCAAGTAAAATTAATGTACCAGACCCAGACCGCTCACCTCCGGCTGTACCAGCACAGACCAATGCTCAGTTACGAGATTTCACAATTACCATAGATGATGTGAAATGGCAACTAGAGGAAGCTGACCCCAAGAAGGCCACTGGACCAGATAACATCAGTCCAAATATCTTGAAGCGTTGCGCACATCAGCTATGCCAGCCACTCACCATCATTTTTCAGAATTGCCTCAACTCGCAACAGTGGCCCAAAATATGGAAAGAAGCAAGAGTTGTGGCGATTCACAAGAAAAGCAGCAGAACAGACCCAAATAATTACAGACCAATCTCCCTTCTTTCTGTTCTTGGGAAAATTCTGGAGTCAATCTTGGCAACAAAAATTGTAACTTTTCTGGATAAACATCACCTACTCAACTCTAAGCAGTTTGGCTTCAGGAAAGGTAGATCTGCGGCAGACTTGCTACTCCACTTATCTACCACGTGGAACCAGGCCCTTGACATGGGAAAAGACACCTACGTAATTGCACTTGACATCGCGGGTGCCTTTGACAGGGTGTGGCATGCGGGCATCACCACCAAACTGAGGAGTCTAGGGTTGTGTGATGCTCTACTTCACCTAATTAATGATTACCTGCAAGACAGAACACTTCACAGTTGTCAATGGACATAACTCTGCTAACTATGCCATCAAAGCCAGTGTCCCACAGGGCAGCGTTCTAGGACCTTTGTTGTGGAATGTTTATTTCAATGACATTCTGCAGCTCATCCCCGAGGCATTTGCTTATGCTGCCGACTGTACTCTAACATTCACTTGTAACAAAGATGAGAGGCAAGCCACCATCACTCATATCAACAATGCCTTACATAGTATCACCTCTTGGGCAAAACGCTGGCAAGTGAACCTTGCTCCGGAGAAAACTCAAGTAATGCTAATCTCTCGGAGACAAGATATTCCAACATATACACCACCAGATATTCAGCTTGATGGGAGGAAGGTTCAGATGCAGAGTCAAGTGACAATTCTAGGAGTAAAATTTAATGATAATCTGTCTTTCACCAGCCATGTAAAGGACATCACAAAGAATGCTGCATGGAAACTTGGTTGCATTCGACGTGTATCACATCTCCTGGACTCTAAAGGTGTTGCTACTCTGTATAAGTCTCAAGTTCGTCCATTGATGGAATACTCTCCACTTGCATGGTCATCATGTCCCCCCTCATACTTGAAACTTTTGGACCAAATACAGAAAAGAGCTGAACACTTGATCCAACTCAAAGAACAAGAACATCATGCCCCCAGGTTTCAGCCTCTACAACAGCGTTGGGATGTGGCAGGTTTGTGTGTAACATACAAAACCCAAAAAATGCACACTCCACACCTGGCAGCCTTACATCTACAACCTGCCCAACCAACATCATATGCAACAAGAACCGCATCCACAAGGTATCATCAGGTCAGTGTTCCATTTGCTAGGACAGAACACTACCTTCGTTCCTACTTACCAAAGTACGCAAGACTGTGGAATCACCTGGTTCAGCACACTGACCTGCATCACTTAACCTCACTACAACAGTTCAAGTCGGAGGTTAATAACTGGCTCAGGAATATCACAGTTCTGCACTAAATCTTGGCAATATAATTATTAATTATCATACTTCATAAAGAGGGATCTTTGATAAAATATATACTGGTATCTATTATATATAAATATATCAATGCTATATATTTTTTGCATTTTAAATGTGTTTCGCTATAGATAATTCCACGTTTCATCACTGGAATTTTAGCTGTAAAACACCATATAATGTCGTGAAGTTTAGAGAAAAAAAAAAAAAAAAAAAAAAAAAAAAAAAAAAGAGAGAGAGAGAGAGAGAGCCTTCTGTACAGGAACTGTACGTGTGGGTTACGTAAGTCCAACGCTCGGCGGCCCTTAGTCACTAAGCCAGTCTTGTCCATTCACTCGTATTATTAACACCACATCAGAAAAGTGGGTTAATGTGCCTCGTAAATTAGTGTTATTTTATGAGAAAAAGACTTTCGGTGTATTCAGGAAATGTATTGACCCAAAGTTATGATGCAGCTATTTTGTGAGCACATACACTTGTGAATCTACATTTTCAACTATGAATATTGTGAAGAGGAAAAAGAGAAATAGTCACTAGTGCACATCTGGATATCCTAACAAGAATAGCAATGACAAATTACAAGTACAGCATGGAGAAAGTAAAAGAACAGCTGGCTAATTGCTGGTCATCACAACATTAAATGAAAGTAGCCTATTTATTTTTAAATGATATTAGTAAAGTCAAGAATTTCAATATAATTTATTTTTACAAAAGAAATTCAATATAATAATTGTTACTAGTCTTGTTCTATAAATCTGTGGCTATGGAAACCGACCAAAATATGTAATTTAATTCCTGTATATATTTTTTTCTGCTTATCCTTGTGCTTATTTGCCTTATGGCTTATGCGGCTCGCACTCTGAATATGTCCTAAACTTTTGGCTCTCTTGGAAAAATTAGTGAATAACACTGATCTACAGTATATACTCAGGCACATAACCCATTTATTAGTGAATAACACTGATCTACAGTATATACTCAGGCACATAACCCATTTATTTATTTATTTTTAAGCTGGGAGTGGCCGACTCGAGACAGAGCCCGAACAGGAAAAAAAATAAAATAAAAATAAAATAATATATACCGGTACTGTATATGTATATATATACAGAGCGATCCTTAAATAATTGCCCATAGGGATTTTCCATATATTTTATTATAAGAGATATTACCATAATCACTACTACTATCATCATCACTACTTCTATCACCATAATGAAATACATGGGAATCCCTATGGGCAATTATTTAAGGATCACTCTGTATACACTGTATACAAATTCGGACATATCTCCTATGGGTTTCAGAGGCCGTGTGGCATCGTTTTTCGGGAATAACTTATTAACAAACAGTTGGATCAGTATGATATTTTGACACAGCTTTTTTCACACCATCCCCTAATTGTTGTCAATATAGTGCATTACCAAAAGTGTGAAATAAGCCACTTGTCCCTGTGTCATGAGGTTAAAGTCGCACATTAATGACTAAGAAACGGACAAGGCTACCGTGGCGTACCTGTGAGAACCACCAAACCATTATTGCTCCTCCATCAAACACGGCAGTTATCAGCCACCACCCAACCCTATTATCGCCTTTAAATTCAAGTAATCTGTCAATATCAAGTTTAAATATACAAAAATACATACTGTTTGTATATTTATACTTGATATTGACAGATAACTGCCCGCCATGACAACAAAACTTTCTCTTGAACGGTTTGAAGTAATTTTAAGCTATTTAATAGTCATTTGTCTTCACGTAAGCCATCCAGGCTACTAGAAGTAATAAAACCAAATAAAAACACCCTAATAGTAATACCTTATCAACATAATCCTGTGAAGTAAGGAGCTCCAACTGTTCCATCTCCATTAGCAGGTCGCAAGCCTCTGCCTCAGCATTGTGTTGCATGTGGTAGGGGACGATGACGTGAGCTTCACTGATCAGATCGGCCCTCTTCCCATCATCGTCGTCACCCAGTGTCTCCCACTCCTGGGCGATCTCACCTGCCAAGTGCCTGCAAACATCAACAAAACTCACTGAATGGGTGCATTTGTTGACATTAGTTAAGCTTTAATAATTTTTTACTACACAAGTTAAGTTATAAATGAATCTATGGTTAGTGGGTCTTCTAAATTCAGAAGTTTTATAAACTAACTGATAATAAGTTGCATTGTAAGTTGGAGATTGAATCTATGGTGTATGGCCCTAATTAATGATACTAACTCATATATTAAGTTCATAAAGACCAATTATCCATGCCAGAATGAGTTGGTATTTCATCTAATATTCAGTTATACAAGTATCATGATCCAGGGCAATCTCCAAATTTAGTCTGCAGATCATTCAGCAATAACTTTCTCTAATTCTTCCTCATTTGACCCCGAGGTATAGTACACCACATTCCATGTCCATACTAGTCAACTTTCCTCACACAATAATTATCCTCCTCCACTCTCCAAAGTGAGTATTAAAAGAGTTTGGTGTGGTATGTGGGAGGAGGAAGCTGAGGGTGAATGTCAATAAAAGTAAAGTGATGATAATAGTAAGGGTGTGAAACATAAGAATGGGCGAGTGATAGTCGAAAGATGGAGGGAGCACTTCAACAAATTGCTAAATGTAAGGAATGAAGATAGTGACCGAATGGGTATGGATAATGTGTAAACTAGCATGGGAAAAGGGGAGTGAACCTGATGACTGGAAGACAGGCATAATAGTCCCCCTGTATAAGGGTAAAGGGGAAAGAGGAGTGTGTGGTAACCACCGGGGAATATGCCTTCTAAGCGTACCGTAGTAGGGAAGATGTACAGCAGGGTAGAGAGAGTCAGAGCGAGAACGGAGAAATGGATAGGTGACGAGCAGGGCAGGCTTAGGAAGGGAAGAGGATGTGTAGATCAGATTTTTGCCCTGAAATGTGTCGTGGAGAAATATCTGGAGAAGGGACATATGTTGTATGCTGCCTTTATGGACTTGGAGAAGGCCTATGACAGAGTTGATAGAGAAGGTTTGTGGAAAGTACTGAGTGCCTACTTGGCCGCTACTACATATCAAATAACAACTCACTCGGGGCTGTTCGGCCAGGCAGCTAGGGAACGACAACAACAAGGCTCACTCTCATTAATGGATTCTCAACTTGACACTCAATGAATCCCTAGTTATCTATCTCAACATCCTAATTTCTGTGTGCTCTAGCCTCGTTATATCCTCCTCCTTCACAGACCATGTACAGTAGGGTCTCACATAAAACGAGAAATTGGTCGATAAACGAGGCCGTTCAATGTGAACACGGCATTTTGGTGGCCCAATATCGTCAATGTTCACTGTAAGCGTAAATTTCCGTCAGGAGCGTACGATATTTTGTACGTTTTGTATGATATTTCGGCGCTCTATATGAAACCTCCTCGGATTTGCCCCACTTTGGCGGCGGACTCGTTTTATGTGATCACATTCGTTCTTATCGAAAATTAAATATTAATATTTTAGGTCGCTCGTTTTAATCGAGACTCGTTTTATCTGAACACGTTTTATGCGGGACCCTACTGTATCTGCCATACTCCTTACACATTGTGTGTATAGGTTTCCCTTAGCACAATAATAGAACCCTTTCATGATTTTGACCTATCAATTTCCTAAATCTATCTACGGGGCTGTTCGGCCAGGCAGCTTAGGGAACGACAACAACAACAGCTGATCTATCTATGTCAGTATCAATCAAACTTTTTATAATTGGCGTATTCCTACTTTTGCAAGATGTAACATACCTGTCATACTATTCAGAGTAAAGCAGATAGTGTGATGTGTAACATACCTGACATACTACTTAAAATGATACAGAGAGTGTGTGTGGTGCAACATAAAGATCTATCTATCTATCTATTGACCGACGCCGTGATCCCCGAAGGGGTGGCCACGAACAAACCGTCTCCATGCACCTCAGTCCCCAGTCAGTCGACGCCCCTCCCCCCAACCAGCACCGCCTTCGTTCATATACTTCCTCACTCCATCCTTCGGTCTACCTCTCCCTCTCTGTCCCTCCACCCTCTTAGTAATTCTCTCGCTTTCCATACGTTCCATATGGTCGAACCATCTCAAGTTGTTCCTTTTCACACTTTCCAGCACATCTACCTCCACACCACACCTCCTTACTTCTTCATTAGTCTGTCTATCCCTCCATGTAACTCCGCACGCACTTCTTAAGTAATTCATTTCCACTGCTCTCACTCTTGGTCCGAGTCTCTCAACCAACGTCCATGCTTCACTTCCGTAAGTCAGTGTCGGGATTACCACACTGTCATGCAAGGACTTCTTCACTTTCATACTGACCACCCTATTTCTTGTTACTGCTTTCAGCGTTCCTACAACCCTCTTCCCCTGTTGTACCCTCTCCCGCACTTCTTCATCCATAGTCCCATCTTTACTCAACACACTGCCCAGATACTTAAAAGAGCTGATGATCATATGGTATTTAAGTGATACAGAAAGAGTTTGAGGTGCAACCTACCTGACATATTCATGGCCCCAGTCACCAATTTCTCCACGTTGGCCCAGCAGACGGTACTTGAGGCACTCTCGCTCCTCCGACATTGTCATGGCTAGAACTGACACAATTTCGGCTGCAAACTTCATTAATGACTTGTCCTTGAGTTTGTCATATATTTCCTGTAGAAAAGAAATTAAGTGTAAACATATATATTTTGTTTTCTATATTCCAACTACTCCCTCTCGGGCATAGGCCGAGAGCCTGTACATTCAACCGTTATACATTGAACGGTGAAGCCCATGAGGTCTCGTTCCAGTATATGGGGTGAGACATGTGAAGCACATTTAGCTGCAACCAGCCCCTGCCATCTTGCCTTCGTAGGATGGATGCATGGGGCTTAGTTGCTCACTCACAGCTCAAAGCAGCCCCATCTCTGAAGCTGCCTTGCTCCAGTGCTTCACTGTCTCAACTCCTAGACTTGGACCCTCACTCTCAGAACCCGACCTATTAAGCAATGAACTCACTAGGCATTGCACCCCTATAGCATATTTTGAATGTGGGAATATTCATACAGTGCTATTTAATCAGGGAACAATGAGGGTACTGTATTTATTTGCCATTTTGGTGGGCTTTGTGGTAATGCACTGATACTAGGTACAGCACAAATTCCATCCCAATAATATCTTTCCATTGCCATATCGGGATTCGAACCCGGGTCCATTGGATTACCAGTCCAGTAGCAAGACCACTCCACCACACCTCCCCTACTTATAACTATATATAAACGATATCAGGTTACATGTAATAGTCAATGCACATTCCTGTTACTTATGTTAACACTTCTAAACAGGTGCCACTATACAGTATATTTAAAAATTCCTAGTCTGTCAAGTTAATACTGATAATTTTCTATATACCGGTACCTATCTATCTATTGCCAGATGCCTTACTCCCCTTTATGAGGATGGCCATACACAAAATGCCCCCAAGTGGACTTGTCCAATGTGAAGACAAACTGTGCCAGTTTATTTAAGGACTTACAGGATTGACCACTCAACTTAGGGTCCGTCCGACTCTGGGGCCCTCTATGTATCTTTTTAGCAGTATTTTTTCTAGTGATGTGCTAGCTGCAGGTTAGTCCACCCATTAACCTGCTTCACCCTTAGGTAAGCAGTATGGATTTGTATAAGGTTTACTCTCCTAGAGAGTTTGCCAACCAAGGCTGATGAGTCCCATCCACGAGGATTTGTATAAGGTTGTCTCCCCTTAACCGACCAAGGCTAACAAGTCCCATACAACCGGAATAATTTAGCTACAGAAATTCAGTAGAGGTAATGGATATACAGTACCGGTATATTAGGTATTCCTCATTCTCTGAGGCAGGGTTGTGATTCTGTCTCCGGAAAGTTTATAAGTAGCCTACGACTGTATCCCACCCCAAAATAGCCGTATCTTTGACTCAGACTCCATAACCCAGCTTTGAAGAAGCCTAATTTAGTGTTCAACCTTTTAAAACTTATAGAATATGTTTGTAAGCATAAAAATAGGTTAGTAGTTTTTGCAGTTGAGGAGTCATATAATTCACAAGCTATTTTTACCCCCTGACTATGGTAGGCTAGGCTATATAAACTCAATCTGAAGCTTCATATTTTCTTGTGGTACAGCAAAGCCATTTAAGCAATGGTACAATGCTATGTTAGGTGGGGTCACCTATCATTCACATTCTGTGGCCAGTATGTTAGTCAGAGAGAACATCTTTACTGGGCTGGAAAGTTCATCGGGTCAATGACCAGTTATACTTTCCAGAGACAAGTTCATGTTGTAGTAGCCCCAAGATACCCTTTATGGGAATCTCGTGACATCCATGTATTCCCTTGGCCCGCACCATCCTGGGGTGAGGTAGGGTGTGCTAAGATCAGTTTGTGAACGGGCAGCGGAGGAGGAGGAGGTTCATGAGCTCGTAGCTTTGAGCCGATGTATCCTCCATTCGCAGCCCTCCCAGCAGAGCCACCATTCTGTGGCCAATGTTTTGGCCAGAATATGCATAAATGTTAGATCAGTTACAATTTTCACTTTTCATCATCACATCAAAAAAAACATTGTGTCCTTTAAATCCTAGTCACCCTTGCCCCTTTAATTGAAAACCCCTGCATATTTTCTTTTCTAAAGATTGTCAAAATACGCAGTTTATAACAATGACCCATTACCGGTAAGTTAAAACACCCTGCCTCACTCCTACCTTCATGGTCTGATAGTGGAGTCTCATAAACTTGAGAGGTTTTGGAACACTGGTCATGGATGTGGTGGATGAACGGATGAGAGAGCGGATCTGCTCCAGGGCCGGCTTATACAGCTCAGTGTTGGACTCCTGAAGGCGCTCCACCAGCATGTTGAGTTCCTCCTGCAACTGCTTGTCCTCCTCAGACTGGAAATCAATAATAATATATAGTTATTCAACATAGGCATACTAGTAATCAAGGACAGTTTGATAAAACCTTAAGAAAGAGGTCACCACTCTTTGAAAGGTAAGCTAGAAAAGGTTAATGAAGGTTAGCTTCTAACCTAACCTATCATCTCATCCTAACCTAGCTTTTAAAGAGTAGCTTAGTATGGAGTAGATGGTAAGTTGCTGAAAACAGAGAAGAGCATGCATGATGGTGCAAGGCCAATAGTGTGAATAGAGGATGAGCAGATCCATTTCTTTGATCTGAATGTATGGTTAAAGCAAGGGTGTATGATGTCGCTGTGCTTGTTCAAGTAGAATATTTCTGGAAGAAAGGCCTTTAACCATTAAAACCCAGGTGACACCATATGGCGTCTGCTTGTTTCGCACCAAGCAATCATGGCCCTATCACCCTAGTGATAAAGTAAGTTCAATCCCCATCCCCTCCTGCACCCCCCCAAGCATTTATTTCCCTAACAATCTCACCCACCCACAGGCACCTCCAACTATCTTCCCTTCCCTACTACTTCTCACGTGATTGCACCATGCTGCCCGGCTCCAGGGTCATTTTGGGACTAGGTAAGAGGGAGGGAGTGTATGTGGCCTTGGTCTAAGGTATCTCCCGACCATGAGATCGACACGCACACCCACTCATGCACAGACGAGTAGATCAATTTTTCCTCAAACACATGTAAAAACTCTTAAGTACCGGTAAGTCAGTGATGGTTCCTGTAAAGGGCACACTATTTTTGTAAAACAGCACCTATATATATAAATAGGCTATACTGTGCTTTATATACAGTAATAAAACACACGTTGTACACTTTGTAGTATTCCGTCAGTTAGCGACGCAGCTGAAATGGGGCTCCACTGCGACCAGGCAGTTCCTTTTCTTCTATTCTTCAATCTAGAAGTCGGTTGGAATTGGAACTGGGGTATACTGGTGTTGGTGGCTGGTCAGGTATTTTGACCAACCATGCATCCAAATGATTCTTGAAGGTGTCGGAAGACACTCCTTTGGCTTTCATGTTCCTCAGTGTGGCTGTAGTCTACTAGCCATTCATATAATAAAAATTATGTCCTATAGTGAAACTAGAAATGTTGAGTAAGTATGTAAAGTTTTATGGTAGAAATGCAATGTATGGGTCTGAAGGTCTCATAAAGTGCCGGATGCTATTTTGTATCTGTGTAGCATTTTGCATAATTTACCTAATTAGCATATTAATTAGGTATAATAACTAAATACGCGGCGGGTGCCCAACCCCGAAAAGGGTTGAAATAGGGGAGCTATCCCCCCGCCAAAGGCGGCTTTCTAGGGCCTTTCCTAGCTGATGCTGAGAGGATTGGGTTCTAGTCATGTGGTGATGGGCTGGTCTATTAGAGTGAGAACTGAGCAATCTCTGCCATACCCATAGCTTACTCTGACTGTTCCTTTTACTTATATATTTTCTAGATCTCAAGTGACGGCGTCTCTAACGTGGATTGACCTCCCAATCTACCAAGATTGGAAGCCAAAGCGTCACATTTTTCCCTTGCCCCTCAACTTTCTCTTCATAATTGCTGAGGGACACAGGGCCCTGGGTGGGGCTTTGGTTTCCCGGGCATTTCCGCACCCTCCTCAGCTCCCCGCCATGGAGTGGCTTTGGTCACCCAGGCTTTATTGTGGTCGGCGGGGAGGGTTCTGTGGGGGCGCTCGGTTATGGCCTTGGCCTTGCTCAGGTCACTCTGCAGACCCCCATAATCCTGCGTTAATCTCTAACCGTTTTGGTAGGATGATCCTCAGGGTATTAGAGTGTTGAGCCTATAATTGGGCTTTGTAATTGATTTGGGGTTGTGTGGGACAGGGATCTGCCTTGCTTAGGCCAATCGGCTTTCTGCAGACTCCCATTTTCTTATGTTCTTATGTTCTTATGACCTTTTTTTCTAGTTATTAAAAACTTACTCTATGGTGTATTATATGATATATAGAAGCAATAGAACTGTTAAAATGACCTGGGAAGTGTATATTAAACTTAGCCTAGACCAACATTCCTGTATTTTTTTTTTTTCTTTTGTAGCTAAGGCTAGGCTAGGCTAACCTAGCCTAGGCTACTCTTGAGTTTTGGAACACAGTAGGCCTAAGCCTAGGCCTATTTTAGATGTCTAACTTTTAAAATAATAATATAAAAATACGTAGGCTAGGCCTAGGCTAGGATTAATTTTTTTTTATCATTATACAGAAAGTTGTATCACTCAAAAAAACAGCGTCATTCGACACCCTGGCTAGGCTATAGCCTATGACAATAACAGTTTGCCATCATGCCGTGGGATTATAGGGGTAGACCTGTCACTGAAGAATACTTTCGCAGTCTTACCGTTTGTTTTTGTTTTCAAGGTATAGGCTATAGGCAGAATAGGCTACAGAATAAAATACTGGTATCTTATTTTATTGTAGTTTATATTATGAGTGGAAGATTTGCAATAACTTACCCTAACCAAAGTCCAAACTTAGTGTCCAAAGTGGGATCTGCACCCTGCCTCTATGTTCTCATTTTGTATACCGGTAACTTTTTAGCCAGATTACCGGTACAATTTAATAAGTGTACAGCCAGCAGCTAGGCCTACCGCCTACAGTGCATTTATAGATTTCCCGGAATCCCGGCCATGACTTGGGTATCACTAAAGAATCTTTCCGCAGCCTTATGTACAATTGTTTGTTTTTATTTCTTCAAGGAATATAGTACAGTAGTTTATTGTTCAATTGTTTATCATGTTATGAGTAGATAATTTGCATTACCTTACCCTAACCTAACTTTACTTAGTCTTAGTGTCCAAAGTGGGGGCTGCCACTATCCCCACAGTCCACACACCCACTAACTAACATATATTATTGGTATGTCTTGTCATTACTATAACCTGACTTCATGGGGGTAACGGAGACTTGATTGAATATTTTCGGAATTAGCCTCGCAGAATCTTGAGTCTTTTAAAGTTGTGAAAATTAAAGTAAGTTTCTACGTTCCTACTGATTGTACTTAACCCGAGATGGGAATAGCCTACCCAGGTATTTTTTACTCGGCCCAGGGAAAATAATAGACAAACAAATGTTCTAATCAAAGTTTATTCTTGAAACTTTGTACCGGTATGTATTTTAACCAGTACTCTATAGTAACTCATGTATCATATGAAAGGATATAAATTAAGTATGTAATAGTTCTTGGAATGCAACAACAAATATACATGAAATCTTTATTGGACAAAAGTTACAAAACTAAAACAGGGACTGCTAAGAATAATTTAAAAACCTGTTTTCAATGCCTATATTAGTGGACCTGAAGTGCATCTCTTTGAGACTGAAGTACAGGCAGCCAGCTCCCCTAGTATCCTGATTAAACACCAGTAAACATACATAACATCCCTTTTACTTACAATATTATTCATTCCTTTTAATAAATTTTGAGCATGTATTGTGCATATATTTACCTTCACATCTCAAAATTTCTCCGGCGGCCGGGGGGCTACGCCCCCCGGACCCCCTGCAAAGTTGATCCTTGTAAGCTTAAAAAAGGATCCAGAACTGGATAATTTCTGTTTTGGCACCCTGGTCTGGGGGCAGCAGCCCCCAGGATGCCCAGGTTACCTAAGGTTAGGTTAGGTTAATGACCAGCTATGTAAATAGGCTACAGTAGTGAACATTTGGTTCAGTCTGTGCTCAAAAATCCATTTTCTTTAGGAGGAGGCCATACACTAAACAATTACCATAAATTGTTTCTAGGCTAATAAGGCGGATGTAGTGTCCTTGAATATTAGGCCTATTTTTTTTAGTTTTTCCCGGGGATAAAAAGTAGGCCTATATAGAAATTAAGCATAGCCTAGGCCTATGATGATAGGAACCCAAAACTACCATTAGAAGTTTGCTACCTATATTGTTGCGTCTCCTGAATATTGACCCAAAGAAAATATAAAAACACAAAATTAATAACCTAGGATAGCCTAGGCTATAAACATCGTATCCGTCCTGTCCTACATTTTCTTCCATATTTTAAATTGCGTGATTCAGTGGTTTCAATTAGGCTATTACACCGCGTGACTGACTGCTATACAAATTATGATATCGTCCTATGAATGTAGCCTACAGCATTGCCTAGGCTAGTGAACAATGAGACTTTTCACCAACATAATTTTGCCTTATTACAACGTATTCTGCTTACCATTTCCTCCTTAATGTCTCCATCCTTCTTTCCCTCCTCTTTCTTCCCCTCCTTCTTCTCCGTTTTTTTATTTTCCTTCGTCATTGTGAAGAATTGAGCGGAAAATACACCCGGTGCACTGGCTGCTCCCGAGTTTGTTGATGTTGATCGTCAGAATATGCTTGATCATCGACTTCATACAAATATTTTCTTTGAAGAGCAATAGAATATTCAATGCAAATTCAAGATGTATAACAACGCAATAATATATTTAAATACAGAAATAAAAGTGCCAACATGTTTAAGTATGAAAGTAAAGTCGAAGGAATATTATACATGAATTGCCAGCAGTTTCAGGATGGGTCATTTTAACTCCTTCGCGCGCATAATTTAAACTTAGTTTTCACAGGCGCTCTTGCAAAAACGGTAATATAGCGATTGATGAGGGTGTAATAGTATAAGTAAGTAAACATAAATATTGAAATAATGCATTTCGTTTCAGTCATTTTGTAGAAGAGTAAATAATTATTAATACACAGTATGTAGGTCACAAGAACACCTAACATTTAAAAGGGTCCAGAATGGGGTCGGTTTACTACCAATAAAGCGCATGTCAGTACAGCATTCTTTATTGACAGTAATTCCTAGTAATCCAGGCGGAGGAATCAATATTGGGTTGCCACCATAGTGATCTAATAAATAATTCCTTTGATGAGCCAAGATTTAAAAACCTGAATAAACCTTTATGTGCCAGTGCTTTAATAGTTTATTCAGTATATGCCCAAATCTTCTAGCTCTTAAAATATCTTCCAGTACAGTATGTTTTAAGAACTTTTCAACTGTTATGGATCTTAACTTTGTCTGTCATAGTCTTACCTCTTCTGGCATTACTTTCGGTGTCCCTTCTCCAGGTAAAAATGGCAGCTGTGTTGGGAGGAGGCCCTGGGGTGGCTGGGGTAGCCCCTCTGGTTTTTCCTCTCGTGTTGGTGGTGCGGCTTGGAGGAAAAAGGGCATGTGGAAGAATAGGACCTATGCAAGTTTCGGCTTGCCTTGCCTTCCTTTCCACTTTACCTTCTCTTGTTATCACTCATGTTGCTGATGGTGATGATGAGATCTTTGCCGGGTGTTGGAGGGAGTGCGGGCGTGCTTGAGACGACTCGGGCGTATCTTGGTGGTGTGGTGGTTAGGGCTTCCTTCCTCGGGGTTGTGGTGATAGTGGTGTGGTGATAGTGGTGTGGTGTTTTCTTTTTACTTTATATTAGTAATAGTGATGATGACAGTAGTAGTTCAGCTAAGTAGAGCAGATTAACCAGACCACTGAGCTCCATACGGAACTCTCATAGGTCTAGTAGTGATGATGGTGATAATAGTAGTGATGATGGTGATATTTGTAGTGATAATGATGGCAGTAGGGATTATGATGGTAGTGACAATGGTGACAGTAGTAGTTATGATTGTAATATACTCAAGCGGCTCGCTTGGTGTAGTAGCGGCTCGCTTGGTGTAGTAGCGGCTCGCTTGGTGTAGTTAGCGGCTCGCTTGGTGTAGTGACTAGCGTCTCGGACTTCCACCCAGAAGGCCCGGGTTCGCACCCACGCTCGGCGCATTAAAGATTTTTCACAAGCACTGAGTCGTTACCATCCCTCATGAGCAAAGGGGTGGGGTACAGGACCCCAATGGAAATACGCCTAATCGGCCTTATTGAGCTATCCTTAGCTAGCTTAGCATGCGCTAGCTTTAAGAACTATTATTATTATTATTATTAAACCATTTTATGAAGTCAGTTCTCTGGCCATGGATTCGCAGCGCTGGAGCTTCCACTTATCAGGTGTAATTTGATGTTAATGTAAAGATCTGTGTCTCAGTTATTGCTGCCTCTAGAAAAATATAAGTCATAATAAACTTTCCACTGTGTTATACTTGCCTCATTGTAATATTAAGTGTGTTTATGCATGTCTTTCATCTCTTCCAGTTCGGAAGAACCTTTCACAGTGAACTAAAACATCTAACAAAATCTGTGCTTGTATCCTTTTTGGCAAGTGAGGCCTGGCCTTTTAAACGATCGGATATAGTTTAATACTATAGCAGGCCAGCTCCAGCAGAGTTCTCAATTCTGCTCATATAAATGATTGCCTGCTACCTCCAGATGTTTCCTATAATTGTTTACCGGTAAATCGATAATTTACCTATAGTGTCTATGACCAGGGTGTAGACCGTGTGTGGTAACCTAGGCCATAGTTAACCGTGTATCAGGATTCAACCATTGAGTCACCAGACTAATTGATGGCAGTGGTAATGGCGCAAGTCACCAAAACATTGATGTTACATCCGTGTGTTTATTGTTAAACAGAGGCCGAGTTACAGTAACATTTTGTGGTTCTGGTGAGCGAGGGTCAAAGCACAAACCAAGCTATCTCTAGTTGGTGAGGCATCGTAGGTCATCACCAGGACACGTAGGGGTTGGTCACTAGGATACCACACACGAGAACAGGCAATACCAATAGTATTAGCACTGTTTGCACAGGTTAAATTAAAATATAACTTTAAATTATATATTCCAGACTACTTGTAACTGCTAGTATATATTAATAATAATTGTTTGTATGCTTCATTAATGAACAATGATAATCAAGTTACAACTATTTCTCAAATTTGTTTTTCCTAATATTTCAATTCTGTCTGTAGTACCAGTGTTAAGTTTGCTGCCTTTATATTCCTGAATATTCATAATAATGTAAAGCAACTATAGACGTTTCCCAAGTGCAAAGTAATTTAGCAAGGTAATCACAATATAAGATTAAGATTCCTGATCGTCCTGTCCACCTGGTTGGGTCCTATCATCGTGGGTTGACTTCCCTTACCTCCCTCAATGTATATAGTATACCAGTATTTTCGATATGATGGTGCCTTTCTTATTTTTACTTTGGCACTCTATAAATAATTGTACTTAGATCCATTGGAGGATCCGTGAGAGTAAGGTCATTTGCGATAGTTTTGGTGTTAAGGTAATGGTGAATAGGGTCGTAACTGTGATAACTATGATGTTTGCAATATTGAGATTGGTATTTGTAATAGATACAATATGCCAAAGGTGGTAGTGATGGTTATGGTGGTAATGACTTTAGGTGGTGGTAGTGATGGTGGTGGTGGTGGTAGTAATGACAAAGTTGGTAGTGATGGTTATGGTGGTAATGACTTTGGGTGGTGGTAGTGGTGGTGAATTGACAAACAATAATCATCCAAGAGTAACACAATGTATAGTATCCTATATATTTGTCATTGCCTTATCTGTAAGTTGACTATCAATAGTCTGGTAGTGGTAATAAAAATGACAAGTAGATTACTAAACAAAAAAACTATAACAATTACACATTCATAAATACTGAACAAAGATACAAGACCAAAATAAAAAGACGAACATTATAAAAGACAAATGAGATAAAATGCATATGATAGATAACATTAAAAATAGAACACAAACATAAAATAAAAATACAAACCAACATCAAATTACAATACAAAAAGATGATACAGGCATAAATCATAACATTATAAACACTCATGAAAATATTTATAATAATCACAATTAACCCTCTGACTCCCATAGGCACTTCCTAAGCTGAAGAAGATCGTGTAATGGTAGTCTGAATTAAACGAAAATTAGCTTAATTAACCGAAAAGTTACGGTAAAAAAATTCAATAAATTAACATAACTAATAAATCAAGCACAATCGTAACACACAGACAGAGAGGTAGTTTTCACCAGCGAGGACTACAAGCGACTAAACTCCCAAGTTCCCAACAGTCTCACCCCAACACCATCCTTCCCTTACAACAGGGCTCGGGTTCATGGTTGGTTCTATATTATGAAGCAACACCTCACACATTTCATTCCGAGGCTGGATGGGTGATAGGGGGGGGGGGGGGGGGTAAAATAATCGGCAAAATATTCTAAACATTACTTTGATAACTTTCGAATCATCGATGAAATAATTAAGTATATCATTGATTAACCCTTTCACGTTTGTATGACGCAGAGGTTGCCAAATTAGCAATAATAAATAGAGTTCTCTCACTCTCATAATTACCTCTCCAAAATTAGTTTTCTGCCCACAGCTAACTCAAAGACAACTGCAGAGGTTGAAGTAACTAAACTAAAGGTTCCTAAATACCCCTGATGGTAACAAAGGCTTTAAAGTATCCCTAATAGGCTCAAAATTGCGTCAAGAACGTGAGAGGGTTAATTTCGACTGACATCCCTTTCTATCAAATGAGGCAAATTATTGCTGTATCCTAGCTACCTCCAAACGATTTTACCCAAATAAGGAAGGACTTGTTATTCTAGAAAGTTATTTGAGCTTGTGCTTAACCCTTGATACCTGAAGACCCTTCCTAATGAGTAATATCACCTGGCAGTAAATTTCATAAAGCAAAAAGGGGTTAACAAACTCAAACTCTCTCTCTATCTCTCACACACACACACACACACACATATATATATATATATTTTTTTTTTTTTTTTTTTTTAAGAGACAATGAACGGAGGAAGGAAAAACACAGATAAAACAAAAAGGTCCATGTGCCTAAAGGCATCCTCCATTCATAAAATGCTTGTAACAACTGGATTTAAACATTTGTTGATTGTAAGTTTGTGGAAAGCAATTCGAGGGAAGTGAATTCCAAAGAGTAGTAGCTCTGGGGATAAATGAATTCTGATAAGCAGAAGTTCTGCATTGTGGAGGAGAAAGTGTAAATTCATGGGCGCTCTCAGCTGCCCTAGTTCTACGGGGAAAGATGTGGAGAGGCGGCACAATTGAAGCAAGTTCCTCGGAACAATTGCTGTGAAAATATCTGTAGAATAATGCAAGGGATGCAACGTTTCTTCGTATGGATAATGTAGGAAGGTCCTGTGTGATTGCAGGGTTATTGATTAATCTAATAGCTTTATTTTGAATTTTGTCCAACTGCCTCAATGCAACCACTCCACTTCCACCCCACAGAGGTGAACAGTAATCCATCTGAGAGCGCACATGACTTTTATATATTACGGCCAACTGCTCGTCAGTGAAGAATTCTCGAACTCTGTACAGGAGTCCCAGTTTTTTAGAGGCATTCTTAGCAATGCTTCTAACATAATGTGTCCAGCTCAAGTTAGTAGCTAATGTTACACCGAGAATGTCAATACTAGGGGAAGTGGGAATATTTTCATCATTAAAAAATATATGGGAGTCAGTGAGATTCTGTCGGTTAGAAAATTGAATGTACTTGGTTTTCTGTGCATTAAAGGAAACTAGATTCTCTTGTCCCCATTCATTAATTCTAGAAAGGTCCTGGTTCAGAGAAATTGCAGTGTTTATTTTTGAATTTATAAGATCGGGTTGGGTGAAAGAATTGGTAAATGTGAAGGAACTGTGGAGTGTTGAGTCATCTGCGTAGGAATGTATTGGATTATGAGTGGTAGATATGAGATCATTGATATGAATGAGGAACAGAGTTGGGGCCAAAACTGATCCCTGGGGAACACCAGCATTTATTGAGTGAAATTGAGAATAAAGGCCATCTACCATTACACATATTTTTCTGTTATGAAGATAAGAAGAAATTAGTGGAACTAATGATGCAAGGCCGTAGTGTGACATCTTCGACAGTAAGGATTGATGCCAGACTCTATCAAATGCCTTTGATATATCCAGTGCTATTGTATGTGTTTCACCATGTTGGTCTGTAGCTTGGTTGATTTGATGCGTAAGAAGGCAAAGAATGTCTGCAGTTGATCGACATCGTCTAAAACCATATTGCCTATCACTGATTAATTTATTATTCTCCAGATGCTTAATTATGTGATTATTTAATATAATTTCAAAAACTTTGCCAAGAGTGGAAGTTATAGCTATTGGTCTGTAGTTTGATGGATCTGAAGAGGCACCTTTTTTAGGAACTGGATGGATGTTTGCTTCTTTCCAGGGTACTGGGAAGCATGAGGTATGAGTACACAGACGGAAATTTTTTGCCAATACAGGAGCGAGCACCAAGGAGCAATTCTTAAGTACTATTGGAGGAATTTCATCTGGACCAGGAGCCTTATCTACTGAGAGATTCTGCAAAATAGTTTTGACATGTCTGGTGTGGATCTTAAGTGAGGGAATTTCAGGTGAATTAAAATTAAGTACAGGGACATCTTGATTTATGTCATCTAAGGTTGAGTTGGTGGAGAAAATATCTGCAAGAAGGTTAGCTTTACCTCGTGGGTCACTTACAAGATTGCCAGTCGGAGATTTTAATGGTGGAATGGATGAAGCAGTAGTGAAGTTGGATTTGAATGAGTTAAGAGTAGACCAAAATATTTTGTTATCATTTGGATTATTTAGAAGTTTATTTGCCTGCTTATGGAGAAAGTTTGATTTAGTTAGGTTTAATACAGTTTTGGCATGATTTCTGATGTTTCTAAAGTAATTAAAGGCTTCATGTGTTTTTGATCTTGTGTATGCATTGTGGGCTATTGCTTTTTGTTCAGTTACTCTAGCACAATTATGGTCAAACCATTTAGGTGAATTAGATCTTTTACTGTACTTTTGATGAGGAATAAAAGTTTCCATTCCAATTTTTACAAAATCTTGTATGTGGCTCAAGGTGGAGTGTGCATCATTAGAAAAGAAAGAGGTCCAGGGAATATCAATAAAGAAACCTTGAAGACCCTCCCAGTCTGCCCTATCGTAATGCCATTTAGTCACCAAAACAGGTTCAGAGTGGGAAGGTGTGGTAGGTGATAGACAGGTGGCCTGTATCAGACAGTGATCAGAAGATCCAAGTGGGGACCTCACTGTAACATCATAATTTTCTGAATTGGTTGTTAAAAATAAGTCCAGTAGGTGGGAATTATGATTAGGATTATCTGGTACACGGGTGGGTTGGTTGACTAGTTGAATGAGATTAAATGAGTCTGCAAATAGCTCACATTCAAGACCAGCATCATCAGTCCTGGCTGAATGAGTGAGCCATTCAACATTATGGACATTAAAATCACCCAACACAGTGATTTCAGAAGAAGCATTTAAGTTGAGGACACTGAGTTGTGAGGACAGAGAATCAAAAAGACTTTGCTCTGGAGGAGTATTTGGGGAACGGTAGATGCAACATATGTATTTAAATTTACCAGCAGCAATTAATTTGTATATAGAATAATCAAAATAGGGACAATTGAACAATTGAAACCTCCAGGGCAATTTCAGATTTTGCGAAGCAACATACACCACCTTTAGGTCTGAAATTTTGGAGCAGTTGATAACCTGGAAAATTAAATCTAGATGTGTCAGATGTGGATGTTACTTGAGTCTCTGTCAAAAAAAGGAGAGTAGGGGATTCTGCTTGAAGAAATTGGTGTACAGAATTGATGTTAGAGTGAAGTCCCCTTATATTACTAAAGAAATAGCTGTACTGACAAGCAGCTTTGGGACGTTGCAATGCTCTTGACACAGTCGCATGATGACGACCGGGAGGGCCCTGTGTCAATAACCCAACCCTATATATATATATATATATATATTGTGAGTGAGGGAGTCAAATGCAGAACTGCCTCTAGCAAGTCTCTCTCTCTCCCCCCCCCCCCCCAGAGTTGAAAGAGTGACAGGGCCAAAATCAAGGGACGTTCGAGCCAAAATGCCTGGACACACGGAGTTTGAAGTAATTTAAATCATAGGAAGAGGGAAATACTGATTCTGGGAAAGAGCTCCAGAGCTCAGCTGTTGAATAGAAGAAAGATTGAGAATAACGTTTCACTCTTGGGTTGGAGAGTTGCACATAGGAATTTTGTTGCAAGACGGGTGCTACGTGCTCTACGAAGAGGGGGTGGTATACACTGAGAGAGCTCTGAGGAACACTGATTGTTGTAATAGCAGTATAATAGTGAGAGAGATGTAATATAAATATATATATATATATATATATATATATATATATATATATATAATTTATATATATATATATATATATATATATTATATACAGTATATATATATATATATATATACCGTATTTATATAATACAGTATATGTATATATATATATATATATATATATATATATATATATATATATATATATATATACTGTACAGTATATATATATACAGTACTGTATACTGTGTGTGTGTGTGTGTGTGTATTTGTTTGTATATTTAATCAACTCTGCGTAAGCAGAGTAACTGAAATCAAATACAAAATATGTCGCCGGTATAGAAGGGGTTAAATCCCTTTGTTCCTCTATAGTTCGTGTACAAGGTTCTTGTCTTGGTAAATTATTATATTTACAGAGAAGGGTGAGCTACCTAGCTCGTTGTAGTCGAGATCTTGGTAATTTTATATCTGCCCATTAGATCACCCCCAAATCCAGAGAGAAAATATAAAACTATCTCCTGGATACTGTCTCAGAGATCCCGAGACTAAACTAAGCAGTTCCGCCGGGTTCTGTGTTTTGGTTCGGTAGAGAGGGATTCACACGAGGGCTATTCTTTGGTTCGGTAGAGAGGGATTCACATGAGGGCTATTCTTTGGTTCGGTAGAGAGGGATTCACACGAGGGCTATTCTTTGGCCCCGATTCATATAAAACATGAAATATTTCTTAACTCTATTAGGGCCGAGGGGGTCTTTTTGAACTTCCCCTGTTTTTCTCCATTAGTTTCACCACATTAGTTTAGCAATTATTAGAAAATCAGGTTTCGATTTATTTTTGACCGATAGAGAGTCTGTAACTTGGAATTATTTTTCTATTTATTATTTATTTATTTATGTATTTATTTATTTTTGAAGGGGGTCTCTGTGGGAATTTTTTAGTTTGAAGGAAGTTTGGGAAGGCGTTTTGTTAGTCTAAGGGCCAAGCTAAGATATAATGGTTAAACATGGCAAAAGCAAACGTAGATGGAGTTAATATTTAGATTGTAAGGTGGCATACATTTCACCGCACTCCTTTACTTGCTTGTTTTATTAACAGATGGTGCCACCGTTATTACCCTCTTGATAATTAAAATGCCCCAGAACGAGAAGCCCACCACAGAAGCCACGAGCGAGAACAACAAAGAAACGGGAACAGAAACACCCGAAGGAAAGGCCCACAGAACGAAAGGACCAGGTGAGAGCAGACGCCCCATAGATCAGCGTGAGAGAAGAAAGAAGGAGAGAAGGCACCAAGCCAACCAGTTCAGACAGGCCGAAGCCCGCAGGGCTAAGCAGCTCCAAACCACACCTGCCTATCGCTTCTAACCACTGACCCTTCCCCCACCTCGCGTATCCACTACCCCTCGTGTCCTACACCTCTTACCCGCCAGACTCTACCTACATGATGATGAACATGAATACACCTTAATTTAATACACCCATGCCCTGTCCCTAAGTTAAGATATCAATATCAACATACCCTAAAATACCTTGTCTTGCCAGACTAAGTTTCTGAAGACAAACCGCCCCCATAAATCTATGTATGTTCTTCCATCCGAGAAGTAATATGTTAACCCCCATGTCATAATTGATAAGAAACTATAATACCCACGGGTACACCATTGTATATATAACCATTATTCCTGTAAGACCTAGACAGAGATAATGACTGAAGATGTTAGCAACCATGCAGTAACTCTAATTCTTACCCCAACCAGAGATTGTATAGATAACCCTCTTTTACCATTGTCTCGACGCATATCTACCACGAAACAATAACGAAGCTACCCCTACGAACTGCCGCTTTCTTTGGTATATATTTCATAGAAAACGCAGTTCCCAGGGACAACTAGATCAGCAAGAAATCGTGTCAACTAATAGTGTCCATAACCCATCGTATTGACGAGTAATAATACACTATGTTTTTCTCTACTTTTTTCCACAGTCAAGCACACACCTACAGCTAACCTCATCTTCCCCACAGTCCACATGATTCTATAATTTCCAGACTCATATACCACCACCTATTGCTCATCCCCCGGTAGCGTTTGATTAACCTACCTTCCCTGTCGTTAACCCCCAGTCTAAGATACCAACTGTAGCCTAATGCCACCCTACGCCCAGAGACCTTAGGGTCAAACTTCCACGTAGCCCCCCTTAACCCTCTCCCTCTCGTTAACCCCCCACGCTCCTCGACTCCCTCCTGACCTAGCCTCTCCACCATACCCCCTGAATATCCTTAACTTTTCCGTTACTAACATTCTTAAACCTTTTGTATATATACTCCTATCCAGCCTACCTTCCCCCAGTAGGAAGGAACACCATTAGAACTTTACTAACCCTTTGCATGCCATCTATTCCCTCACAACCCATTCACAACCCTGTACCAAATGATCGTCAGTGCGAGGCTAGCCGCCTCGCCAGTGACTAACCTCTATTGCCATACTTCCAGATAAATGTGGCAGAGTTAGCAACCCAGTCTCCACCACATCCAACAAACCATGCAATTAACAACCCAACCAAATAAACCAGCTGATCAAGGCACCTTCGGTTTTGGTATTACGAACACCCACATCTGTCTAATAAACAGAGGGTTATTACAAACACTTGTAATATGGCAAGCCCCCAGCCACAGCCGCCCAGACGACCATCACAGAGAGAGGACGCGCGCCTACCCCTTTCACCCACCCGAGGAGGGAGACCCCTACCCCTGCGGAGGTACACCTGACCCCTGTTTTGACTTCCGGGTCATTGCCGGGACATTGCCACAGGAATTCTTCCTATCAATGAACTAACCATGTATGACTAACACCCTTACTAACCTCTATTAACCCACAATAACCCATTAACCTTTCTTGCATACTCCGATAACCAAATTAGCACCTCAGCTATACCATAGAATGAAGACTGAGCAATCTAAGAGAGACGCTCCTATCAAAGATGTCCCAAACCTCCTCGCAAAGTAGATCCAGTCTCTCTCCCCTAAATACTTCTGTAACGGGAAGAAACTGTACTTTCCCTTTTGGTATATGTTGTAAGGTTTGACTTAACTGTAAGACTTTTTCCCCTTCATTCACTCTTCCCTATATTTAAGGGAAATGTACCATTTAGGAAGGGTTAAGTAACCCTTGTCTATGTAAAGAGGGATTTAGCCTAGATCAGGAGGAAAACTAATATTCTCAAATCTATCTAAAATACTTTCAAGCCTAATTTATCCTTTTACCCCCTTTTGTTATCCCATGTAAAAATCCTTCCTTTTCGAATTTAGAGTAATGCCCCCTTGTGTAAAAAGACCGCCAATTCCTACCCAAGCGACGCCACCCTTTGTGGTCACCCTCACCTTTTTTGGCGGGATCCCTGGCACTGGCCCTCGGCCCCTCACTGTCGTGACCCCAGGCCTACGAGAGAGACCTACCCCCCAGTCTCTGTCATCATTCCCCGCTTCTTCTCCGGACTTAGGCTTCCTTTCCCTCCATTCAGAGGTTCGTAATTAAGGTTTATAGTGTCATAAGGTATTGCTTATTCAGTTAAGTAAGTACTAGGTGTGTAATGTAGGAGATATTACTGTGATTGACAAATTCGTGAACTCGAGCCTACCATCGGGTTGGTCGACAGGCACCCCTCACCTGCCAAGTGCCTACAACCATACAAATTCCCCCATTATCATTGTGTTCAGTAAAACTTAGTCTGTGCACCTTTGATAAGTGTTATTCTGATATTTTAGACTTTGTTATTCCCAAATTAACGTCAAATTAACTTCGTGTGTAATAATTTCAGTCAGAGGGACGCTATTTGATGGCCTTCCAATTCTTGTGTTTTTCCATAATTCCCGACCAAACTTAGGCTAGCCTATTTTGCTAGTTTGTCTTTCACCGTTTTACATAATCCTGAGGTAGTGCGAGAACACCAGTTAAGAGTAGAATTGAGGACGAAGTTGATTGAAATGCTTTTGAAGCTTGGTCTTGGTGCGAGAGTCACGCTCGACTGGTCGAGGTGTGGCCTTAGTATCGGCTCTCTCTCCTAGGATAAACTTATAAACTATAATGGAAAAGGACAGGTTGAGAATAAAAGAAGATTGTTCCCCCGTGGGCATTCTCACCCCAGCCTCACTATTGTGAGGCTGATCTTTTCCTCCACACTCCCTCTAGGTAGTCCTTAACACTCCGTGCAGTGGTCTCATTCCACATGTTTAGGTCGTTCAGGCCAAGCAGGTAGATCACTATTCCGTCGAGCCCCCATTCATACCTTCCTACCACTGCATTCCATTCCTCCGCACCAATCTCTTGCACTATGGATCTTAGCATTGCCCGCCTTTCTCCTTCATATTTTCTGCACTTTAGGAGGATATGCTCCACAGTCTCGTCCTCCCCACTCTCGCACATCTTGCATGCCTTGTTGCCTTCATTTGACCATCTATATGTTCTGCTGTTCAGCTCAAGCGACTTAGTTCGGGCCTTGAAGAGTTCACCTCCGATGCTCCCATCGTAGAATGGCTCCCTTCTTGGCTGTTGCTTACACATGTACCATTCTAGTGAACTCTTGTTTCTCATATTCCCCGCCCATTCGTCCCTTGCTACGCTTTGTACCCGTTTGCCGATCTCTTTCTTCCATCTCTCATGGCTCCACATTTCCATACTTTCCCCCATCATGATACCACGCATTCCGTACTTCTCTATCTTTCTGTCGCACATCTTGTTCCATTTACTACTCTCCTTAGCCCATTCAAACACCTTTCGTGCCCATCTATCACCATTCATTTTTTCCAGTCTGACCCGGTACCGTAGGACTCCCTTGTCTATTCTTTCTTCAAAGGAGCTCCATCCCGCGTCACCTCTCAAAGCTTCTACTGCAGTGTACTTGTTCGCTCCCAGTGCGAGCCTTCCGACCCTATTCTGGGCAACTTCCAGCTTTGCCGTGTCATTCGTTGTCCACGGGATGGTTTCCAGACCATACATCAGGCCTGGCACCGCCATACCTTTCCATACTCCTCGCACTACTTCATACTTGTTCGCTCTACACCTTGCACCACTGCCAAGTCTTCCCAGCTTGACCGCCATTTTAGGATTTAGACCATCTCGCATTTCGGAGAGACGACCAGGTTGAGTAAATTACTAATGTAACAGTTGTATTGTATGTTTAGAACTTGTTCATTACTTTGAGTTTATAAAACCATGCATTTTGGTAAATATGATTGTATTTTAACGTGTAAATCAGGAAAGGACATTCGTTTGAGATCGTGTCCTTGAGTTTTGTTTACCTTTCGTGTCTCCGACGTTCCAAAGTTAGGCCTATTCAGATAAGTATTTATAACTAACGTCTCCTAGGCCTGGTTATTGTTCATTTTAAATGTTCTTACTGGGTTATAGTGTAAAGAGTTACTTGTTATCTTGATTTAGAGGTCCTCATTTCCCAACCCCAGTACTGTCAAATTTCGGACCCCCATTGGGTCGGGTTTATTTCAGATGATTATTGTTCTTACCTATTGTTACTTAAAGTTAACTTGTGAAAAGGCAGTTTAGGTATGGGTACTTGCTGAATTATTATGGTAGGTTATATGATTTTACATTTTTAATTAGCCTAGGCTACCTAACTTTCACCTAATTGGAAGTACAGTAGGCTATTATTAATTATTGTGCTTTTTGAGTGTATTATGAGTATTGATTCCTATGATATATTTTTGTTTGACATGGTCTAATGTACAGAGTTGCATTGCAAGGGACGGAACGCTGTAGTGAGATTCTGGGCAGCTGATTTCAGGGGATAAGTTACTCGAGTTACAGTAGAATTAACTTTTAGCTTTGTTTGAGCCTTGTATAGCACCCTCCGCATTGAGCAGTCCAACCTGTTAAGTTTGACCATGACAATTACCTTTGATTTATGCCATTATTGTATTGATTTGACTCCATAGATATGCTGTGTAATTATGTATTCCCAATTGTGTGTAGAGTAGTGCTGAGTAACATAATTATGTACCTGTACTTAATGAGAGGATCTTTGGATGCCTTAAGAGATTATTTCGGTACAGTACTGTAATGTCATAATTTGATCTGTCATTGTATTTCTGTACTTATATTAGCTCATCTATTTTTATACGTTAATAGGAATCCATGTATTTTTATATGTTTATATTAACCTATATTTTTTATATGTATTTGTTTTAGTATTACTGTGTACCGTAATTAGGATATTGATTAACCCATTATTAAGGGTTAGCTATATGTCAACCGTGGGTTAAGAATGTATTCAACTTACCAGGGAACCAGTTTGGGACGGAGTCGATGTGATGCTGAATTACTGATGGCGGAGAATCGGAGATTCACCCCTCCCATTGGCTGAGTGCAGGATGCTGAACTCGTATACTGTACGAGGGTTCAAGGACCGCAGGAAGACGTATGATTACCCCCTATACCCCAGGATACGGTAGGCCGAAGAGACGTAAAGGCAAGCCAGGCCGATACCGGTATCTAGCGGAATTGGGATGTATAATACTGAGAGGAATGGGGTGGATACAGACAGCAATATTCGAGTCCTACTCCTAGGTTAAGAGACTGTCCCAGTACGGTAATGGATTGGTCCCAGGTTAAGGGTATAGAGATAATTAGATACGGTATATACCAATATTAAGAATTGTAAACGGTAAAATGTTCCTTATACTGTATTAATATCAAGCTTAAGATTACTGCAATATGTTTGTATCTATCCTCCCGTACCTATTTGGATCTAAATGTGTTGTCAGGATGGTAAATCGGAGCTGTCAGTATTAAATTGGTCTAAGAGTAGTACCAGTAGCCTAACCGAGAGTTAAAGTCTTGTCAGCCAACATTGAAGGTGAAGTTCTTGATTGGTCTTTGCTAGCCTCCGATTTATCCTACTGTCCTAATGTACCTGAATAATGAGCATGAGTCACGATTGCATAAAGAATAAGAAAACCATGGGGACGGCCAGTTCACCTGAAGGTGAGCGATCAAATAATTCGAATGAATTACCGTTCCCAAAAACATCCTTATGTGATATCTAGAAAGTAGAGAATATGCTAGGTCTCAGTGGGGTTTTTGTGGTTCTTTGGTCTTATCATCGTGTCGGAGTTGCAGTCTTTCCCCTTCCTCGAAGGATGTTGGATGTGGGTCAACCAAACAGGGTTGTCCTCTCGTTAATTAGAATGCAATAACGGGTTTGTCGTCATCTCTTCCTTTCTATCCTTGAGTACCTATTTTCCACCTTCGCAGCTTAATCCTTCTTCTTCTGTCTCTCCCTCCCTCTCTCTCTTGTTCGCAGCAGAAGAAAGAAGTTGATAAAGAAAGAGAGATACTACCTTCCCATCCCCCCCCCCCCCGTTACACTTCCAGTATAGCCAAAATAGTACCTCTTACTAAGGCTCAGTTATATCACATTATGAAGGCTCCATACAGCCATGTGCCACCACAGTAATCACCACCTTACCTAGTTCCCGTATCAATTGAGAGCTCAAATAAGTCCATCAAAACTCGAGATCCCTATTGCCTACAGGGTCCAAAACCGACCCTATAAACCGAGCTCCAGCCCCCAGTAAAATCAGTTGAAAGATAGACACCAAACAGTGGCTGGTCCCTTGTGTTGACCTCTAGCTCTATCATTGTTTGTTCCTGAGAATTGAGTTCCAGAGCCGGCAGACTCCGTGGCAGATTTAGATAGAAGGATCTGTCCACGTAAAAGAAATCTACGTACACCTTATAACCTTCATACAGACCGGGAAGCTGAGCGATCGACGTGAGATGCGCTTGGCGTTAATTCCGATCCAGATTGACAGGAAGATCCTAATATCTGTGATTCAGGTCTAGAAACCAGAGGGTATATAAGAGTGTAACCAGCAACGATCGCTAAGAGATCCGTCTTGAGAACTTTTTACATATGGACCATCTGGACGGCCGCGGAACCAGTCGTTAGCCCCCAACATCACGGACGCAAGATAACCAGGACCAGACCAATCAAATACTACCCAAGATTCACTCTATCAGTGCTACAGTGTTACAGTGCTATTTAGAGATTCACTTATTAATATTTCTATGAAGTGGCTATATCTTTGCTCCAGTATAATTCATATATAACCATTCCATTAGGAAGTGCTAAGCGTATCAGTGTTTATTAATTAACAGGCGATATTAACTCTCGTAATTACCCATATATCCAGATATTATTACATAGAAGTGAAACCCTAGTGATATCTGATATTCGCCCACTGATTTGCGTTCTATGTGTTTCTGATACAAGAATATAAAACTTAGATCAGTACCCCCCTGAGGTTACTAGAATTCCCGTGCTCTAAAATACGCGTGTCTAATCTAGTCTGTGAACTACTACTTGTGCACCAGAGCTACCAGTGATAAATCTAACAGTGAATATGAATCTATAAGTAACATTTATGGTCTCCAGTATATAAACTTGTGAATAAAGCCAGTGATCAGAAGATTAATACCTGAACGTTGGAAGTGGGAGACTACGCTTCATCCAGATCCACTTAATGCTAGTGTTGTTCAATTCTATCATTTGTCTTGTACGAGTATTCATATCTTCTTATGCTTCATATTAATCATCATCAAGAAAACTATAGAAGTGTGTACATCAATAAAAGTGATCGTGTGTCTTGTTACCGTGTGCTTATTTTGTGTTCTCTATTCCTCATACCTTGTTTTGTGCATGCAGCCTTCTATACCCAGTCAGTTAGAACTCACTAAAATACCAAAGGAACGAAAAACCTGAGAGCGAAACCTCCAACCCTAACGAGCCACATGAACGAAAATCCTGAGAGCGAAACTCTCATCCCCAACGAGATCCCAGGCCCCTTTTCCATTCCCGATTTGGTCTCTCTCTCTCCCTCTCAATTCATTCCACATATTATACGTCTCTCAATCACAGTCTTCTAATATACAAACCACAATACTTTACTCACTATAATAATAATAATAATAATAATAATAATAATAATATTTATTCAGTTAGCAATTTACAGAGTTGGTACCACATAGTATGTTACAAATATGACATGTACCAGCCTTGCATAATTCCAACTAAGGATAGCCCAATAAGGCCGTTAGGCGTATTTCCATTGGGGTCCTTGTGGGATTAGGTTAGCTGGGGAAAATGGGGAGGATAAAGAAATAGATACTTTAGAGAAAGTATTTCTAGGGGGTTATTTTAAGATACCTTACATCCTATAGTAAATATTAGTAATCCGTAATCAGTAATCATTTCAGTTTGGTTTGTCTATCTCTTATGTCGCATTTAGTAGTAGACATAAGCTTGGTGCTCCCTTCTCGCAGCTGTCCGGTTCAGGTGTTCCTTCAGGCTACGTCTGAAGGAATACAGTGTTCTCTTTTCACGGACTGACAGGGGTAGGTCGTTCCAGTCTTTGATGGCGGTGAAGAAGAAAGTTTGCTTACCCTGTCCTTGGATTCTCGGGACCTTAAAATTAAACATCCTGTTTCTTGTATTATGTCCACTCCTCTCATTTGCTTTAACAAAATCATTCTTTAGATACTCTGGAGCTCTGTCATAGAAAATTTTGAAGGCATTAGTGAGCCTGATTTGTTTGGCCCTGTCAGAGACATTGAGCATACCTAGTGACTGAAGTTGTTCCTGGCCAACATGTGATCTGGGTCCTAGGTTCAGCATGAACCTAACCATTTTATTTTGAGTGACCTGAAGTTTGTGCTGTGCTGATTTAGATGATGCAGAGTACCAGGATGACACAGAATAGTCAAAATTACATTGAACAAGCGCTTGGCAGAGGGTCTTTTTGGTCGCCGCGGGCAAGCATCCCACCTGTCTATACAGGTATTTTATACATGCTCTACACTTACTCAGGATAGATTCCAAAATTGTTTCACCTGACAAACTCGCGTCCAGTTTTAGTCCGAGATATTTAACTTGTGACACTGTTGTTATAGGAATATCATTACAGTTGACCGAGAAGCCCACAATGTCTTTCAGTTTGCGTTTTGTTCCACATAAGATGGCTTCCGTCTTGCCCAGGTGAAGAGATAGTCTATTGTCCACTAGCCATTCACTACATGATTCTAGTTCTTTGGAAAGTGAAGCGGCAATACTTATTGGGTCTTTTCCTGAAACCAGAAGCACGCTGTCGTCTGCATACAGTAATAATTTACATGAGACGCTCAGTTCCATGTCGTTCACATAACAGAGAAAGAGTAAGGGACCAAGGATGCTTCCCTGCGGGACCCCACAGTTAATTGGCATAGGATCAGATATATTATCATCAATTTTGACTCTTTGGGTTCTACCACTAAGATAAGATTTAAACCAGTTCACAGACCCTATGCCCATTGCTTGTAGTTTATTACATAGGATATCATGGTCTACTGTGTCAAACGCTTTTTGTAGATCAAGAAGAACCATACCGGTCTAGTTACCTTTAGACATTTCTTTACGAATGTGATCCGTTAAGTGGATGAGACAGGAGTCTGTCGAGTACATGCATCTGAAACCTGATTGAAACTTATAGAATAGATCATTTTGTTTGAGGTAGTGTTCAATTTGGGTGTATACCGCTCTTTCAAGGATTTTAGATACAATACATAATATGCTAACTGGTCTGTAGTTACCAACTTCTAGTTTATTTCCTTTCTTGAATAGAGGGGTTACAATAGCTTCCTTCAGTTCAGCAGGTACAGTGTTGGTGTTAATTGACAAGTTGATGATGTGGGTTAGGGGGTCTGCTATACCAATGGCTCCATCTCATAGAAATTTGGCAGGAATTTTGTCTGGTCCTGTGCTTTTATGTACATTTAGGTTAGACAGCTCGTCAAAAGTGTATTTTGGTGTAACATTTTGCAATCCAAATGTGTTCGGGTGTATGTCTTTATCTCTGTAGAAATTTCGAAAGGTGGCCGTTGTTGTCGTGTATTTATTGAGAGGTTGAGGTAGGTTCTGTGCAAGTGTGTTTGCTATGGAGGTGAAAAAGGAGTAGAAGTAGGTTGAATTTTGTCGTTTATCGTGGCAAACCTGATCATTAATGGTGAGAGCAATATTAGTGTTAGACGAATCCCTTGTCTTGTTGCTGTAGCCTGTTGTTTTTAGGTGCCTCCATAGTTTCTTTGGGTTATTCTGATATTCCTCTGCCTTATTGTGAAAATAATTAGTTTTCGCTGATTTTATTTTCCTACTTAGTTTATTCCTGGCCCTGTTGAACTCATGTTTCAGACCTTGATCCTGTCTATGTTTCGCTAGCCTTTTTAACAGATTGTCTCTGTGTTCCAGATGGTGTAGGTATGTCATTGTTGATCCATGGGTCTGACCTTGCTTTAATTCGTATGTCTTTCAGAGGAGCTATTTCGTCTAGAATGTTTGTGATGGTGGTTCTGAAGCCAACCCATGCGTCATTAACGTTTGTACTTCCACTGATATTCTTGATGTACCACCTAAGTATGTATTTAATTATGTAACCACCATACAGGCTATAATACTTTCATTGTGTAGGTTCGAGGCGATCTAAGACACCTTAGCTTCCATTTCACACCAAATCAGATCGTGATTACGTCAGCCCTGTATTTAGTTATATAACAATCATAGCCCCCCCCCCCAAATTCTAACAATTCGATGTCTCTAACCTCCCGTTGTTTTATCCACTAACTATATATTCCCAACCTTTAACCACGACTCTATACACCCGATAACCCTATGCCAGTTATTGTATTGATTTAGGCCTGTTAATTCGGATAAACTCACTATGACCAATCTGCAGACGATTATCAGGAGAGATGCAGGAAAGCTACCTCGTCTCTCTCTCCATGACGAGTATAGATATATGTACCCCCGTGCTCAGTCGACCCCCTCCCCCCTTGCCTTGTTCTTCTAGTAACTAAGTGTATATATAATATTAACCGGAGATGCCACCAGTATTGATACGACATAGCGGCACTATCCTTGTGACGTATTGTACGTGCCACGTGCATACCAACCCGGTTTCATCATCTTATTAGGACGACGGCTATAATGTCGTCATTCATGCATGTATTCAATCCTTAGGTTAATTATCTTTTATCCGCCATCGTGTTCATCTCTTCCATTTACATTTCCACAATTGTTATACGTCTTCCAATCACCTCCTTCATATCCACAATCCACACTACTCTACTTTGCTTCGTGACCCTATGCTCAGTGGTACCCTGTTTTAGGTCATCCTGTCCGCTTATCCTTCACGCCCCGCTGCACACACCACCCTACCTGTTCGATCGTAGGGAAATACCACCCCTATGTCCAGCGCATTAAGGGTCACTATCCTAGGTCACGAGCGGCGCGGCGCCTAGCCTCAAACCACCCCCTTTACAATTCACAACCCTCCCCCACCTTGCGTATCCACTACCCCTCGTGTCCTACACCTTTTACCCGCCAGACTCTACCTACATGATGATGAACATGAATACACCTTAATTTAATACACCCATGCCCTGTCTCTAGGTTGAGCCAATGCCAACCAGTTCAGACAGGCATAAATCTATGTATGTTCTTCCATCCGAGAAGTAATATGTTAACCCCTGTCTTGCCAGACTAAGTCTCTGAAGACCAACCGCCCCCATAAATCTATGTATGTTCTTCCATCCGAGAAGTAATATGTTAACCCCCTAAAATACCTTGTCTTGCCAGACTAAGTTTCTGAAGACCAACCGCCCCCATAAATCTATGTATGTTCTTCCATCCGAGAAGTAATATGTTAACCCCCATGTCATAATTGATAAGGAACTATGATACCCACGGGTACACCATTGTATATATAACCATTATTCCTGTAAGACCTAGACAGAGATAATGACTGAAGATGTTAGCCACCATGCAGTAACTCTAATTCTTACCCCAACCAGAGATTGTATAGATAACCTTTTTTTACCATTGTCTCGACACATATCTACCACGAAACAATAACGAAGTACCCCTACGAACTGCCGCTTTCTTTGGTCTATATTTCATAGAAAACGCAGTTCCCAGGGACAACTAGATCAGTAAGAAATTGTGTCAAATAATAGTGTCCATAACCCCTCGTATTGACGAGTAATAATACACCATGTTTTTCTCTACTTTTATCCACAGTCAAGCACACACCTACAGTTAACCTCCTCTTCCCCACAGCCCCACAGTCCACATGATTCTATCCTTTCCAGACTCATATACCACCCCATATTGCTCATCCCCCGGTAGCGTTTGGCTAACATACCTTCCCTGTCATTAACCCCCAGGCTACGATACCAACTGTAGTCTAATGCCACCCCTACGCCCAGAGACCTTAGGGTCAAACTTCCACGTAGCCCTCCTTAACCCTCTCCCTCTCGTTAACCCCCCCACGCTCCTCCACTCCCTCCTAACCTAGCCTCTCCACCACACCCCCTGAATATCCTTAACTTTTCCGTTACTAATTTTTTTTTTTTAACATTCTCAAACCTTTTGTATATATATTCCTATCCAGCCTACCTTCCCCCAGTAGGAAGGAACACCATTAGAACTTTACTAACCCTTTGCATGCCATCTATTCCCTCACAACCCATTCACAACCCTGTACCGAATGATCGTCAGTGCGAGGCTAGCCGCCTCGCCAGTGACTAACTTCTATTGCCATACTTCCAGATAAATGTGGCAGAGTTAGCAACCCAGTCTCCACCACATCCAACAAACCATGCAATTAACAACCCAACCAATTAAACCAGCTGGTCAAGGCACCTTCGGTTTTAGTATTACGAACACCCACATTTGTCTCATAAACAGAGGGTTATTACAAACACTTGTAATATGGCAAGCCCCCAGCCACAGCCGCCCGGACGACCATCACAGAGAGAGGACGCGCACCTCCCCCTTTTCACCCACCCGAGGAGGGAGACCCCGACCCCTGCGGAGGTATACCTGACCCCTATTTTGACTTCCGGGTCATTGCCAGGTAGCACAGGAATTCTTCCAGCAATGAACTAACCATGTATGACTAACACCTTTACTAACCTCTATTAACCCACAATAACCCATTAACCTTTCTTCCATACTCCGATAACCAAATTACCACCTCATCTATACCATAGAATGAAGATTGAACAATCTAAGAGAGACGCTCCTATCACAGCTGTCCCAATCCTCCTCGCAAAGTAGATCCAGTCTCTCTCCCCTAAATACTTCCAGTATAGCCAAAATAGTACCTCTTACTAAGGCTCAGTTATATCACATATAGCCATGTGCCACAACAGTAATCACCACCTTACCTAGTTCCCGTATCAATTGAGAGCTCAAATAAGTCCATCAAAACTCGAGATCCCTATGGCCTACAGGGTCCAAAACCGAGCCTATAAACCAAGCTCCAGCCCCCAGTAAAATCAGTTGAAAGATAGACACCAACCAGGGTTGGTCACCAGAGTTGACCTCGAGCTCTATCATTGTTGATTGCTGAGAATTGAGTTCCAGAGCCGGCAGACTCCGTGGCAGATTGAGATAGAAGGACCTGTCCACGTACTTGAGAACTTCCTACATATGGACCACCTGGACGGCCGCGGAACCAGTCGTTAGCCCCCAACATCACGGACGCAAGATAACCAGGACCAGACCAATCAAATACTACCCAAGATTCACTCTATCAGTACTACAGTGTTACAGTGCCATTTAGAGATTCACTTATTAATATTTCTACGAAGTGGCTATATCTTTGCCCCAGTATAATTCATATATAACCATTCCATTAGGAAGTGCTAAGCATATCAGTGTTTATTAATTAACAGGCGATATTAACTCTCGTAATCACCCATATATCCAGATATTATTACCTAGAAGTGAAACCCTAGTGATATCTGATGTTCGCCCACTGATTTGCGTTCTATGTGTTTCTGCTATAAGAATATAAAACTTAGATCAGTACCCCCTGAGGTTACTAGAATTCCCGTGCTCTAAAATACGCGTGTCTAATCTAATCTGTGAACTACTACTTGTGCACCAGAGCTACCAGTAATAAATCTAACAGTGAATTTGAATCTATAAGTAACATTGATGGTCTCCAGTATATAAACTTGTGAATAAAGCCAGTGATCAGAAGATTAATACCTGAACGTTGGAAGTGGGAGACTAGGCTCCATCCAGATCCACTTATGCTAGTGTTGTTCAATTCTATCATTTGTCTTGCACGAGCATTCAGAAGTGTGTATATCAATAAACGTGATCGTGTGTCTTGTTACCGTGTGTTTATTTTGTGTTCTCTATTCCTCATACCTTGTGTTGTGCATGCAGCCTTTTATACCCAGTCAGTTAGAACTCACATTACCCAAGTTAATCCTGTAGAAAAACAGGGCATAACAATAATCCAAGTTGTCACTAATATGAATATTAATATTTTTTCAAAGTATCAATACTTTATGTATATAGGTAAATAATATATATGAGAAGTTATCCAACTTTTAACCCATCCTGTTCTTTCCCGTTAACTTTAGTTAGTTAATGGAATTAAACACATTATTTATATAAAACACTATTTATTCTTACAAAGGTGGTTGACGATACTTATGACCATATTCGTAAATATCTGGGAAGGCCGTTATTTATATTGTGTATACCGAAGAATGAGGAACAGATTAATGATTGGTGAAATATATTTTTTATATCACACATATTATTAAATAGGGCAATATATGCCTTCATAATTATATCGTTATCAATATGTAGGGTTTCAAAATGGTAATGTACAAACATGTGTCCATTTACCTTATCAATATGATGGCATTCTTTTCGTGCTACTGCGCTAGGTATATCAACCTCAAAATTAATTTAATTAGCTTAGTAAAAATCTGACGGATTTTGAGCGTTAATTGGGCTTCTTTCTCTGCACAGCTGGGGGCAGGGCACTGTTCGCACACGTGAGGAGGGTCCACCCCAAGGTCCATATACTGATTATAAACCATGTTCCACCTATATACCGCACTTCTCCAAAGGGAAGAGTACAGAACCATTTCGTTTGATCAATTCACCTCCTCTTACTAATTCCCTACAATTATTTCTCTCTACACGCCGCAATGTTGCATCTCCCTCACTCTTCTACCACTAATACAATTATCAATGCTCTTCAGAGTGTATACCTCTTCCCTTACGGAGAGTGGGGGGCACCCGCCTTTCAACACATTCCCGCCCCTATTGTCCAACTCTCTAACCCCAAAATAAAGGATATAATATTATTTTGTTATTTTCATTTTTAGGTGTATGAGGGACACAAATGGCGAAGCTGTCTGTAACAAGTGTCTCCCTGAGAACTGAAAGACTGACAGAGCCAAATTATGAGCGGTTGATGGTCATCTTATTTTTTTTATTTTTTTTTATTTTTTTTTTTTTTTACTGGAAATAAGTGTGGTGTGCTTGTTTAAATGTAGTAACATAAATAGGAGGAGTTGTTTGTGAGAGCTAGCTGGATTACTCTGTGTAGGTGACACACAAACAGAAACAGTGAAGGAAGTCAGAAAAATGCAACAGGAGTTCCAGCAACTCTTCATAACATGCCCATGAGGCCTCCCCTGGGTATTGCCCTGCTCGATGGGTGTCTACAATCTGCCCAATCACATTAGACAACAATGAAAATAATAAACATATTAAACGTAATTTTTTTTTCTCTCTCTCTCTCTCTCTCTCTCTCTCTCTCTCTCTCTCTCATATATATATACAGTATATATATATATATATGTATCTGTATATATATATATATATATATATATATATATATATATATATATATGGTATATATATATATATATATACCGGGTATATATATATATATATATATATATATATATATATATATATATATATATATATATATATATATATATATATATATATATATATATATATATATGTATATATATGAACTTTTATGAAGAAATAATGTGCTATATGAATTGAAAAGGAACGTAGGAATACCAAGCTGCCATCCACTAATGTACTTAATGAGATATAGTTTGTAAAGTTTTGTATTGTATATTAGTGTACGGCCGCGCTAATAAGTCATGTCCCAGCTGTCATTACGTTTGGCTTGCTCTGTGCTGTATAAATGTCTGTCAGATGTTGAATAGGGTGGGTATGTGTAGGAACATGTTTGTATATTTCAATCGATATGAAGAAATGATGCTTAGATATTGCTGATGCCAATTATTGATCAACACATACTTGGTGCCGAGTCATCACTTATTAGCGCGACTGTACATCCAGTTACGTTTTCTATCCCGTGTCTATCTGTTTTCTATCCCCTTATCCACCCCCAGTGAAGGATGTATTGGGCCCCATCCTTATCACGGTACAAGGTCAGGGTCAAGGCTCAGTGAAGGGGGACATTGCCGGAATAACATAGATAAATATACACAACGAAGGTGAGAAGGGAGAAATTTTATTATCTCCAACAGCTTCCTCTCTCTCCAACACCCCTTCTCTCCCCTCTACACTCTTCAGAAAAATAGGAAAAGAAGGAAAAGTAGAATGTAGATAGGAGGTGCCGTTGTAAAGGCTTATCCCTCAATACCTTCACCTGACCTGACCTGATCGGCATAAGGCAGGTGAAGGTATTGAGGGGTAAGCCTTTACAACTGCTCCTCGTAGCTACTTTCTACTGATCTTATTTTCTGAAGTGTAGAGGCGATAAAAGGGGCGGCATAATAATAAAGCAATTTTGAGGTATTATTGTTTACGTTACATCAATGTCAGTGCTAATGAAAAGCCCCTACCCAGAGCCACATCAGTTGTAGATATGAACTAAATACTTTTGATAACATATATATCTTAAAATGCACTTTATGGAAGAACTCACATCTAAATAATAGAGTGCAGTTAGACCTTAACTAAAACTAAAGGACTTATATAATATATTATTTTATTCTTGAACATTATTCACTCTGATATACCCGGTGTATATCCCGTAGAGTTATAGTTTCATATTCATTTGTCATGCTCTACCTGTCTCATCGTCTGCTCTAAAGCTGGAGTCACACGAGCCATTTTTACGGGCAATTATGATCTGGCAGCTTAAAAAAATTATACTTTATCAGAATTCAACCGCCTAACATTATCTACCTTCAGTCTAAATACCGATACCAGTGCAAAAAGTCCCTGAATATAACGAGAAAAAACTTGCTCATGGAAAATTGACGGAAAATTATCTCGTGTGACAGTGGCTTTACTCATTAAGTATATCTATCTATCTATCTATCTATATACTCAGGCCCAATCCCCACTTTTCCTTTTTTGTTTATGATGACGCTAATTATATATTCTGCCTAAAATTAGACGATTTTATACAGTTAAGGAACTCTAGGGAGCAAACTGGGTACACATTATCTCAATTATCCTTCTTTTGCTCTCTCTCTGAGTTGTATCCATTCGGCTCCATTCAGCCTACTTTTTTAATATGTTTATCCTCATCCAGGTGTCGATTTATACCTGGCGAGCGAAAGCGAGCCACCATATTTTGGATAATTTGTTAGACAGCTGGCTAAATGTGTACATTTTTCGATTGAAAAATGTCTCCGGTGCCGGATTTCTCCGTATGGGGAATCCAAGGACAGGGTAAGCAAACATTCTTCTTCACCGCCATCAAAGACTGGAACGACCTACCCCTGTCAGTCCGTGAAAAGAGAACACTGTATTCCTTCAGACGTAGCCTGAAGGAACACCTGAACCGGACAGCTGCGAGAAGGGAGCACCAAGCTTATGTCTACTACTAAATGCGACATAAGAGATAGACAAACCAAACTGAAATGATTACTGATTACGGATTACTGATATTTACTATAGGATGTAAGGTATCTTAAAATAACCCCCTAGAAATACTTTCTCTAAAGTATCTATTTCTTTATCCTCCCCTTTTTCCCCAGCTAACCTAATCCCACAAGGACCCCAATGGAAATACGCCTTACGGCCTTATTGGGCTATCCTTAGTTGGAATTATGGAAGGCTGGTACATGTCATATTTGTAACATACTATATGGTACCAACTCTGTAAATTGCTAACTGAATAAATATTATTATTATTATTATTATTATTATTATTATTATTATTATTATAAATGTCTTAAGACAGTAGGCTGAACGGGATTGAATGGATACAACCAAGAAAGAATACAAAAACAGGTCACCCCTCCTTAACTCTCACTCATCCTTCTTAAATCCAGTCAAACCGATAATAGTGTAAGCCAGAGTATTTAAAAAAATATAATATTTTGTGCATGTATTCATGATTTTTTTAGTTTTTTCCCTAGGCCTCCATAAAAAAAAAAAATCCATTAGATCCCCCTTCTAGATTAATTTGTAAATTTTTCGGTTGAAAAAATTCCCGGCCAAAAGCCGGTTCTTCCAACATTACAGGCTCACTATCGTTCGCCAGGGAAAAAATCGACACCTAATTAGCACGAAAGGTCTACATATTGACGAAGAAATGGGGCGAAAGGTTTTAAAATCGACTAACTAATGGGGCAAACATCTTAACATCTGAAAACTAATGGGGCTAAACATTAGGGAGAAAGTGGTCCAGAAAACCGGCCCATCCCCCCTTAAACCTGTCTCAATAATTTATCTATGTAAGTCTGACAAGTGGGACATTAAGTTAAGTCATAGTATTAAGGGGGTAGTGGTCGCTTTTTCTGGACCCCCTTGTTCCCTCATGTTTAGCCTAATAATATTGAGATTTTAAGACGTTCGTTCCGTTAGTTTGGCGATTTTGAAGACCTTTCGCCTCATTTCTCTGTCAATATGAAGACCTTTCGTGCCATTTAGGTGTCGATTTTTTCCTGACGAGCGATAGCGAGCCTGTAATTTTAGAAAGAACCGGCCTTTGGCCGGGAAATTTGTCTACCGAAAAAATTACACATTTATCTTGAAAGGAGGTCTAGGGGAATTTTTGTTTAAAGTTTGATGGAGGTCTAGGGGAATTTTTGTTTAAAGTTTGATGGAGGTCTAGGGGAATTTTTGTTTAAAGTTTGATGGAGGTCTAGGGGAATTTGTGTTTAAAGTTTGATGGAGGTCTAGGGGAATTTTTGTTTAAAGTTTGATGGAGGTCTAGGGGAATTTTTGTTTAAAGTTTGATGGAGGTCTAGGGGAATTTTTGTTTAAAGTTTGATGGAGGTCTAGGGGAATTTTTGTTTAAAGTTTGATGGAGGTCTAGGGGAATTTTTGTTTAAAGTTTGATGGAGGTCTAGGGGAATTTGTGTTTAAAGTTTGATGGAGGTCTAGGGGAATTTTTGTTTAAAGTTTGATGGAGGTCTAGGGGAATTTTTGTTTAAAGTTTGATGGAGGTCTAAGGGAATTTTTGTTTAAAGTTTGATGGAGGTCTAGGGGAATTTTTGTTTAAAGTTTGATGGAGGTCTAGGGGAATTTTTGTTTAAAGTTTGATGGAGGTCTAGGGGAATTTGTGTTTAAAGTTTGATGGAGGTCTAGGGGAATTTTTGCTTAAAGTTTGATGGAGGTCTAGGGGAATTTTTGCTTAAAGTTTGATGGAGGTCTAGGGGAATTTTTGTTTAAAGTTTGATGGAGGTCTAGAGGAATTTGTGTTTAAAGTTTGATGGAGGTCTAGGGGAATTTTTGTTTAAAGTTTGATGGAGGTCTAGGGGAATTTTTGTTTAAAGTTTGATGGAGGTCTAAGGGAATTTTTGTTTAAAGTTTGATGGAGGTCTAGGGGAATTTTTGTTTAAAGTTTGATGGAGGTCTAGGGGAATTTTTGTTTAAAGTTTGATGGAGGTCTAGGGAAATTTTTGTTTAAAGTTTGATGGAGGTCTAGGGGAATTTTTGCTTAAAGTTTGATGGAGGTCTAGGGGAATTTTTGTTTAAAGTTTGATGGAGGTCTAGGGGAATTTTTGTTTAAAGTTTGATGGAGGTCTAGGGGAATTTTTGTTTAAAGTTTGATGGAGGTCTAGGGGAATTTTTGTTTAAAGTTTGATGGAGGTCTAGGGGAATTTTTGTTTAAAGTTTGATGGAGGTCTAAGGGAATTTTTGTTTAAAGTTTGATGGAGGTCTAGGGGAATTTTTGTTTAAAGTTTGATGGAGGTCTAGGGGAATTTTTGTTTAAAGTTTGATGGAGGTCTAGGGGATTTTTTTTTTTTAAGTTTGATGGAGGTCTAGCGAGGAAGCTCAAAATATATAAATCATTAAATACATAGACCAAATAGCAATGACTACCCCCTTGAAGATAGACGGTGAGTTGTGAGGCGGGTTGACGTCTATATAGAGAAGGAACTGCGAGAGAATATTAGCGCGAGAATATTAAAGAGAGAATATTAGCGCCAGGGACGAGAATAACAACCCAGTTACAGTATGTCATTCGTTTATCATACATACCCCCTCTCTCACTCTTTCTCTCTCTCTCTCTCTCACTCACTCTCTCTATATTTATTTCTCTCTATCTCTCTCTCACTCACTCACTCACTCTCTATATATTTATTTCTCTCTCTCTCACTCTCACTCTATCTCTCTCTCTCACTCACTCTCTATATATTTATTTCTCTCACTCTCACTCTATCTCTCTCACTCACTCTCTATATATTTATTTCTCTCTCTCTCTCACTCTCACTCTATCTCTCTCTCTCTCTATCTATCTCTCTCTCTCTCGCGCTCTCGCTCTCTCTCTCTCTCTCTCTCACTCACTCTCTATATTTATTTATCTCTCTCTCACTCTCACTCTCACTCTATCTCTCTCTCTCTCTCTCTAGGACGATCTATGTTATTTTTCCTAATATAATGCAATATATTTGAAGCTATTATGCATTCCTTATTGATAGGTATGTAGGATTTAAGTTTATGATTGTACAAACATGTTCCTACACTTACCCAGCCTATTCAACATCTGACAGACATTAATACAGCACAGAGCAAGCCAAACGTAATGACAGCTGGGACATGACTTATTAGCGTGACCGTACAGACCTCCCAGTCACGTACGGTCGCGCTAATAAGTCATGTCTCAGCTGTACGTTTGACTCGCTCTGAACTGTATTAATGTCTGTCAGATGTTGAATAGGGTGGATAAGTGTAGGAACATGTTGGTATATCTCACTCCAAAAGAAGAAATCATGAGTAAATATTGCTGATACCAATTATAATTGATCAAAATATAATTGGTGCCGAGACAAATTAAGTGTTGAAAATGATGTGGTCGAAGTGAACATCTGCCTGAAGGGAGCCCACCTCGATTTGTTTATCTTTCTCTCTCTCTCTCTTTGGCTTGTATCCATTCGGCCCCATTCAGCCTACTGTTTTAAGATGTTTACCCCCATCCAGGTGTCAATATAAACCTGGTGAGCGGTAGCGAGCCAGAATTTATATATTTTTGTTTTGACAGCAAGCTAAATTTGTACATTTTTCGATAAAATATGTGTCCGGCGAAGCCTGATTTCTCCAGACAATGATGGCTCGCTATCGCTCGCCAGGAAGATATCGACACCTGGATGGGGATAAACGTCTTAAAACAGTTGGCTGAATGGGGCCAAATGGATACAAGCCAGAGAAAGAGAGAAATATAAAAAAAAACAGGTGACCCCCTGAAGGCGAGAGAATGATGACAGATCATGTATACGGTACAGTAAGTCTGGAGATAGTAATACTCCGCTGATAACTGATTGCCTTCAGAGGTGTCGTACCAACACTGATAATACCACAGTTTTGTTCCCCCCAACATTTGTGTTATTTTCACTGATAAATAAATGTTCTATTTTCAGGTTAAGAAATACAAAACAAAGTTTAAGGGGAGGTTTTTAGTTTGGTCCATAGATATCCTTCAAGCTTAAGATTACACCCCCTTGAGCCCCTTTCAAGATAAATTTGTACATTTTTCGGTAGAAAAATTTCCCGGCTGAAAGCCGGGTCCTCTTAAATTACAGGCTCGCTATCGCTCGCCAGGATAAAATCGACACCTAAATTGCACGAAAGGTCTTAAAATTGACGGAAATGGGGCGAAAGTTCTTAAAATCGCCAAACTAATGGGGCGACTGTTTTAAAATCTCAAAAGCAATGGGGCTAAACATGAGGGAGAAAGGGGTCCAGAAAAAATCCCTCAAGTCGATATCTCCCCTTAAGCAATGTTTCTAAACCCCTAAAATTGCGTAATTGGGAATACATAACCAATATGAATACACTTACGGATCTACAGTATATATATCAAAGAAAGTTCACCTGCTAATAAAGCCGGTATCACACGAGCGCTTTTTCACTCAACATTTATCCTCAATACTGGTCTGGCAGCTTAGGAGGTAAACATTTAGTATTTTTCTGTTAATTCAGCTATCATCAGTCTAATACATGGCAATACATAGTGTAATTAATGTTGCTGGTGTAACCCCGCCAATAGTTGTTGTTTATCCTTGGTACGAGCAGGAACGAGATAGAGATGCTACCCCTGAGAGATACAGTAACCCAGTAAGTTAAGTAGGGCACTATAGCAGATAACTGGTGACGTATGTGGTCTGGGTGCTAAGGTTAGACTGGTGATGATACAGTGTAATAGTTGACGTTGACGTATGGTTCACGTATGTCAACCAGTGCCACCTAAACCAGTAACCACGCCAAGTTAACTAGTGTTAATTTTACCACTCCTAACCAAACTTAACCAAAGAGTAATGATTCAGTTGGCACAGATATATTTGGCAGTAGTCCATATATGCAACCTACTGTTTGAGATGGTCTGGTGGTTAATTTGGTTGATAACGTCATCGGTCTGGATACTGGTCAGTTAACAATGTATAAAGAAGATTAATTTACGGCCACCCCCTCTCCGGGATTACGTCATCTGGCAATAAATAGATATAAGTAACGTCACAGCTATGGCTAGCATCACCAGACACATGTATATTTGTTTTTGTCTTCTGTAGTTGTGTTTCAGCGATACAATAAACTCACTGTTCATGGCACATAAAGACCGAAGTTAAGTGGGGTGATGTAAGGAGACAAAGTAACTCAAACCGCTTCAATAGAAGTAGAGGAGAAATCAATTAACGAAAATACAATTTTAGTGGAGTACTGAATTCATCCTGAACAATAGAAGTAGAGCTGGAATTAAGTGAAGGATATTAGTGAATTCAGAGTATAGTACAACATTTAGGAATAAAAGGCTTTCATAATATATATATATATATATATATATATATATATATATATATATATATATATATATATATTCATTTATCTACTTATTTTATGCTTGCTTAAAATTCATGTTTTTTTGTTTTTTTTTTAATATATGATCAAATTAATGTAAATATATGTGACCGTTAGCTGCTGGCTGTCTAGAGTCTAGACGTTAATCAATAGTTGGGATATCACCGTCAAAATAGCAAATATAAATAAATCTACAAATACATATATTCCTAAACACACAATTATATAAACCAATAAGAAAGTAGAGACTGGTGGTAAAGTAGTATATATAGGTCACGTTAAGGGGAGTCACCGTTTTTTTTATATTTCTCTCTTTCCCTGGCTTGTATCCATTCGGCCCCATTCAGCCAACTGTTTTAAGACGTTTATCCTCATCCAGGTGCCGATTTCTTCCTGGCGAGCGATAGCGAGCCAGCATTGCATGGAGAAATCCGGCTTCGCCGGAGAAATTTTTCTGTCGAAAAATTTACAAATTTAGCTTGCTGTCAAAACAAAAATATATATGCTGGCTCGCTACCGCTCGCCAGGAAAATATTGACACCTGGATAGGGGTAAATGTCTTAAAACAGTAGGCTGAATGGGGCCGAATGGATAGAAGCCAAAGAAAGAGGGAGAGAAAGAGAAACAAAGCGAGGTTGGCCCCCTTAAGAGCGTGAAGTAGTAAAGTAAATGACGACACTGCCACACCTCACACAGCCAACTATGTTAAGGGCAGATCTTCACTTTAAGGTATATATTTTGGACCCCCTTCTCCATCATGTTTACCTTCACTAGTTTCGAGATTTTAAGACGTTTGCCCGATTAGTTTGACGATTTTAAGACCTTTTATCGTATGTTATTAATATTAAGACCTTTCATGCCATTTAGGTGTCGATCTATTCCTGGCGAGCGATAGCGAGCCTGTAATTTAGGAGGAATCGGCCTTCGGTCGGGAAATTATCTACCGAAAAAGGTATACATTTATCTTCAAGGGAGGTCTTGGGGTAATTTTTTAAAGTTTGATGGAGGTCTAGGGAGGGAAGTAAACATCTCCCCTTAAACTCTCTTGTACTCTATATGTGACGGCTGTCTTATAATTAGCATATAGTCACTGCTACAAGCGATGTACACTATATACTAATATACAACCTTTACCCTTCAATTCAGATGACGATTTGTATATTTTTATCATATATATATCTAGGCAATTGTGTTTACAATTGGACCTCTCAGAGAAGAAGAATATATATTTTTTGGCTGTACTAGATTCTTTCTAGTTAAAAATACGTCTGAAAGTAACGTAATGTAAGGTAGTTTGACTGTCATACACTGTCAACAAATATGTGTTTAAAGAAGGTATGAACAGACGACTTAATATGTCCATAATAAATTCCTTGTCAAAGGTATATTGGTAGTAAAATAATTAACCCATCCAATTTAAGGATATAAACTTAAATAACTATCAAGTATATAATCAATACATTATATTTATATTTGAATATCCTTGATTTAAGGATATAAACGTAAATAACTATCAAGTATATAATCAATACATTATATTTATATTTGAATATCCTTGATTTTCATATTGTGCAGATCGAAAAATTACACTATGGCAAGACCCTCCAGTAGAGCACCCATTTTCTGGTACGTAAACCAGATTATTAAATTGATAAATATGCTTGAAAGGTATATGGCTACACAGAGTAGATAGTTGGAGCATCACCTGTCTTGAAAGGTATATGGCTACACAGAGAAGATACTTGGAGCACCACCTGTCTTGAAAGGCATATGGCTACACAGAGAAGATACTTGGAGCACCACCTGTCTTGAAAGGTATATGGCTACACAGAGAAGATAGTTGGAGCATCACCTGTCTTGAAAGGTATATGGCTACACAGAGAAGATACTTGGAGCACCACCTGTCTTGAAAGGTATATGGCTACACAGAGAAGATACTTGGAGCACCACCTGTCTTGAAAGGTATATGGCTACACAGAGAAGATACTTGGAGCACCATCTGTCTTGAAAGGTATATGGCTACACAGAGAAGATGCTTGGAGCACCACCTGTGTTGAAAGGTATATGGCTACACAGAGAAGATAGTTGGAGCACCACCTGTCTTGAAAGGTATATGGCTACACAGAGAAGATACTTGGAGCATCACCTGTCTTGAAAGGTATATGGCTACACAGAGAAGATAGTTGGAGCCCCACCTGTCTTGCCAGGCGCCCCCCATGCAACCTGATCATACAGAGCACAGCAGCTGGGGTATTTAATATGTACCATAACTTTTATACCTTGGAGAACCACCACACATTTTTAACTGAGGTGCATTCCTATATTTACCTCAGTGTGTGTGTGTGTGTGTGTGTGTGATAGGCAAGGTGAGGAAGGGAGTATTGTGTCTGTCTGTGTATGTGTGTTTGAGAGAGAGAGAGAGAGAGAGAGAGAGACAGAGATAGAGAGAGTAAGAGAGATGCTCAATATTATACACTTCCGAGGTACAGTAGATGTCCTAACTGTAATATAAATAGTAGCACGGTGGTAAGTTGACGTTGCATACTATATATATTTTTTGCTAAGGGTGGTCCAGTACATTTTCTCCTTACTTTTATTAGCTTTCGATGAAACTGAGGAACATAAATTGACTACTTGCGAGTTTCAGGCTATAAGGAAGTTGGAGCCATGAACATCGATATTTAACAGAAATGCATTAATAATGTACGTTTCTGATGGATAAATGCTATGTTGAATTGGGTTTCATGTATTTATATAATGTACTACGACCGTATGTTAGCTGTAAATTCTGTTAAATATCGTTGTCTACAGCCCCAACTTCCTTATAGAACGAAACTCGCAAGTCGGCCATTGCCAAACTCCAATGGTTATAAAACTTTAACAAACAATACTGATTGGTTCTCTCATGTGGAACTCGTGACTTGTGTTCTCGCAGAAATTGCACACTCACACACGCATTGTTTAGCCTTACTGTATTTATATCTTTGTTGTGTGCATTATAGGTGGATTCAACGTTGATATTCGATAAATATATTGATTACTGGAAGAGTGAAGTGTTCATTACGACGTATAGGTGTTAGGGTTTGATATCGGCTGTCATGTTGGCTTTACCTTATCGTTTATGGCGCTCACAACATGGGCTTTATCTTTCACTTAGGCTTATATAATGAAACAAATGCCCTTGTTGCCAACTCTACACAACTCCAGCCATGAAACTACGCCTTTTACCCTATAACCCCAACAAGAATCCACAGTTTACTTTCAAATAGCTGTCCTACGTCTCAACCCCAAGATAGATGTTTTAACCCTGTCAAGCTCCAATACGCGTTTCTGTTTTGTTTTGTGGCTACTATTAGACGATTTTATTCAGGTTAGTAACAGTATAAGGAAGTCAGAGGGTTGATTGAGATAGTATTTACCCTGTTAATACCCGCAGATCCTTCCTAAGCTGCATAAAATCGTCTAATGATAGCCAAAATAAACTGCTAAAAACTCGTCAGAGCTTCAAGGGGTTAAGTCCTCCATTGTTATCCTACCATATAATAATAATACTACCCTATTCTATGAACTCACAAATGTATATGTTTTATCTGTAGGCTGCCACTCTGTATACTGACAATCTATGCTAATACATTCCGACTGTGTTATACTTATCCAAAACTCAGATAATTCGATTAAGTATTTGCAACTTATCTTCAACTAACGTTTCATTTAAGCAATAAATAATACTTTTGGACGTTCATATTTCAATGCCCCTGCATCCATAACACATCACTCGTGAGCTTAACATCCTCAATTATTATATTATTTTCAACCCTATATTCAATCAACTATAAGTGATTTTATTCAGCTCCACACCCGCACATTATAACCGTAAGCTCAACTCCGTTTGATGTTGCTACTCTCATCCTCCATAATTATCCCACCATGTAACCCACAATATTCTATGATTTTGTATTGCTACGCTCCAAACTTCTCCAAACACATATCCACAGTATGTCACCTGACCTCAAGATCTATCTATATAAACCTTGCATGACCTCAACCATTGGGGTAGATCGTGAAGGAGGGGTATCATCTTCCATAGGTATCCATGCATCCTGCCTTCTTTGATGCCAAGGAACATGGCAGATAAGTCATCGTCCCTTCAACACTACAGTATATTATTATTATGTGCATCTCCCACATTACATAGCGTTATATACAAGGAGGTCGTGAACTTTAATTACTATATATAATAATAACTATGAAGTAGGCCTATATACAGTGCAGTACGTAGTTGCGAACTAATATGATCTGAGTTTTAAAAAGTTGCATGATCATTTGTGAAAGTGTGGACTTCTAGTTCACACGTGACTGACAAAGGAAGGTTTCTGAAGCTGTGTGTGTGCGTGTGAGTGTGCGAAGAGGGGTTCTTTGTGTAGTGGTTTTATGAGGTGAGGCAATAGCCATGTTGACGTGGTATTATAGTGTGCTGTATATAGTGACAGGTTATATGTAAATACATATCAACGATATATTAATTTGTAAAATTATGTTGTCGGTGTTTGTATGCAACGTCTGAAAGTGCTAATTAGTGATACCTAAATGTATACGAAGGTGCTTGGTGTCACAGCATGGTATTGGATGGTAAGAGGGTGTATAGTGTTGGCAGGCAGGTGACACTGGCCATTAATTTGATCGTAGGCTACAGCTGTGGATATACTTCACATTATTATGTCATGACAAGGACTACATGTTAAAGTATTCCACTGGCTCACAATCTCGGAATCAGAGTGCTATCTGTTAAGTTAGCTATAATATTAGAAAAGGTATGTCTACAATAAGTTCCGGTAAGGTGTGATAACTTATAACGAACAAGATTCTCCGTTAGCTATATGATTATGCAAGGTAGGATGACATTAATAATGAAAGCAATATTTATAGGTTAACTAGAAGCTCATTCCACTTTTTCGTCTTTGTTATACAGGTCAACGTATCTTGAGCTGTGGTTTGTAACTAAATAATTAAATATTTGTAAAACTATACGTCGATACATTGACTCATGCGAATCATGAATTCACCACAATTACTTGTTGTATGTGTGCTTATTTTGTTGTTGATTAGTTTACTGCATGTTTATAATAATTAGATCCTATAGCTAACATAGATTATTATTATCATGCAGTGGTAATTACACAATACGTGATCCCAGATTTTTTTTTTTTTTTTTTCACATGGGTTACTTGCCTTACCTGATCTGATAGCCAACTCAAAATACTGTATTTCCAATCCTGAGTAGTCTGGTTATTTTTTTATTTTTTTTTCAGCTGATGATAAAGTGGGAAGTCTTGATTATTCTGCTATTACGAATATTTTGTAGCGAAATATGATGTTTATTATATACAGTTGGCAATATTAAGACGTAGAGTATTGCACTTTCATATTTTCCCACTGTGTATCAAAAACTCAGTTGCCAAGGGATTCAATTTACCATCAGCTGAAAACAAACAGACTACAGTTATTAAACATTATATTACCCCATTCTTGTATAGTATCGCTATCCTAGAGCTCCCACTTCCCTGCTCGCAATGTAGATTATTAAATATATTGAAGCCAATGGTCTTGTGGCGATTATTTTATAGGTAGAGACTGATGTATATGGTATTCGTGATTGAAAGTGCAATTATTAGAGATCTTAAATGGGTTATAATCTACATGGGAACATCAATTAAATCAAGTTGTTCATTGATGAGACACATAACTCGTGAGAGATGGGCTATACAGTAGTTACGTCGACCACCTCACATGAGGATTTCCCAGAAGTGAACAAATTATCCTTTTATATTTATGACATCATTAATAGATTAAAGGGTTACTGTAGTTATTGCCAGTTTGATTTCTAAAGGTTCTTCTAACATCTTCCTCCGCTGAATAAAGTAATCTAAAGTTTTCCCCAATAACATTATAATCACCCCATCGTATGTAAAGGACTAATATAGCTTAATTATATAATTAAGTTCGATTTGGTTGTTAATTTATCGTTCAAATTCTGCACGCATTACTTACAGAGGTAAGTCTGGGTATGTGGTTTCTAACGTTTAATTCCAGGGCGAAAATTAAGAGATACATAGGTGTCATATCTCGTTCTGCTTATTATTGGTCTAGATTGGAGTTCAAATAAGTCATTGAGTGGGTGGCAACATTTGATCTGGTGACGACACTTAACATGCTGGTGATATTTAATTAGATGCTGACTATTAATTAGGTGGCTATTTGTTTGTGACTGTGTGGCGATTTCGATAAGATAGCGACTTTTGATTTGGTGGCAACATATTTGACTAGGTGGCTAATTGTGACCAGGTGGCGACTTTTGATATATACCAGCTTTTATATAATTTATAGCGACTTTTCAATAGGTGGCGACATTCGACTGGGTAGCGTTTTTTTTAAATGGTGGCGACCTTTGACCCTTTGGGATGGTGGCGACCTTTAACCTGGTGGCTCTGGGTCCCCCCCCCCCCCCCTTCTGGGGGTAAGGGGTCGGAATATGCCTCACGTGCCTCCTGCATGTCATACAAGGAAGTACGAGAACAGTGTGGTGTGGATGTAAATGTGCTGGGAAGTGTGAAAAGGAACACCTTGAGATGGTTCGGCCATGTGAAACGTATAGGAAGCGAGAGAATGAGTGTAGGCCCTATACGAGAGTGAAATAGGACAGAGAGGGAGATGGAAGGATGGAGTTAATAACTATAGGTTATGCGTGAAAGCGGTGTTGGATGGGAGGAGCAAGAGGGGCGTTGACTGACTGGGGACAGGTGAATGGGGCGATTCATTTGTGGCCACCCCTTCAGGGCTCATGATGTCTGGCAATAGATATATAGATATAATTTAAACTGCATATTGTACAATAATAGTAGTAGTAGACCCAAAGAGGGTTGGTCTCAGTTAACATGATACGCGAGGGCTGTGTGTGTGTGTATGTCCGAAACTTTCCTTGGTCAAATTTACAACCCATTGTCTTCGTCAGGTGAGATTACTGAGGTATGAATACATCACGGCTTACGTAATCAGTTGTCAGAACACGTATTGATGTGTATGCTCGTTGTGAAGGGTTAATACTGAAGCCAAATGCACAAATGAAGTGTGTGATCAATTTTAGCCTAGAAAGGCATGCAATAATAATCGCAAGTGTATGCAGTAATGACGTCATAGAGAACCTTCCTTCCCCGTCCTGCCGTCAGGTGGCTCTACTGCCCACACAAGTTCACAACAAACAGGAGGAAGTCTCTGAATTTTCGCCAAACTGGTCAGTTTTTACTCCCTTCGGTTTATATACTTCCCTACAGTGACTTTTGTTTAAGGTTAGACATATCTCATAATGACATTGGTGATATCTGATAAGCGCAACACTCTTAATGAAGGGTTGAGAGCGCGTCATTATTAGAGCAGCCTTAGGAAGACGCGGCTGTACCAAGGGTGTCGCAGTAGATAACTAAGTCACCCTAGGCGCGGGGGGACCTAGCCAGGCTATTAATACACACACATCAGCTCCAAGACTCAGGTAGGTGAGGCCCCATGATTCCTTGGCGACGCAACCACACGTTTTCTTTTAAGTGTTTACTAGTGAAGTTAACTGTACTGAGTCTGACTAGGGCCCCCTGCCAAGACCTTGAACACATTCCCTGCTCACTCTCCTCCCCTCAGCTGCAAATACTTCTCACAGTTTCTTCTTTACATTGCATTGCCTTACACACCTCGGTCCTTCCTAACTGTTTTCTGGTGTAGGCCGTTTGTGTTTTTAAATCTGGAAAAATGTGCAAGATTATTGAAATCTAGGGCTAGTTTGGATTAACTTTCATAGTGTTATGAAAATTACTTCCTGAAAATCCTGACTTCTAATGTATGGATTAAAAACCAGAAACATGAAAGAAATGTAGGCTAAGTGTATTTTATGATAATTACATTATTAAAGTGTAACTTAGGTTAAAGGTCAGGTGCACCGTGCAGTATGTAGGCCTAGGCCTATATTTAATTTGATTATCTTGTAGAACATTACGGTATAGGCCTATTACTTTGAAAATATATATAGCCTATATAGCCTATACTGTATATATATAGGCTATATATATATAGGCCTATATATATATAGGCCTATATATATATATATATAGGCTATACGGTATATATATAGCCTATACTGTATATGGTAAATATACAGGAGATGCAACAATATTGGTAACAAATTTATAATGGTAGTAAGGTAGTTTTTGGTTCCTATCATCATAGGCTAGGCTATGCTTCATTGGTAATTGTTTAGTGTATGGCCTCCTAAAGAAAATGTATTTTTGAGCACAGACTAAACCAAATGTTCACTACTGTATTTACATAGCTGGTCATTAACCTAACCTAACCTGGGCATCCTGGGGGCTGCTGCCCCCAGACCCCCGCTGGTCTTGGGTTGAAAAGTGATAAAAAACACATATCTCTTACCTCATTATTCAAAGTTTTGTATTTGGTTTAATATACACTTCCCAGGTCATTTGAACAGTTCTATTGTTTCTATATATCATATAATACACCATAGAATACGTTTTTAATAACTAGAAAAAGAGGACTTCGATTAAACAATTACGGCTTCATTTCTAGGCTATATATATATATATATATGTATATATATATATATATATATATATATATATATGTATATATATATATATATATGTGGTCAATATACAGGAGACGCAACAGTATAGGTAGCAAATTTCTAATGGTAGTTTTGGGTTCCTATTATCATTCTGGTATGCTTCATTTCTATATGTTAATTATACTTTTTATCCCCGGGGATAAAAAATCTTGTGATTTTTTTGTTTTTTTCATTAGCCTAACCTAACCTAAATGTATTTTGGGGCTGTTACTACGTTAGGTTAGGTTAATGACCAAATAAAAATAAATACAAATCTCAAGATTTTTTTTTTCCCCGGAGATAAAAAGTATATAGAAATGAAGCATACCGGTATGATATATAGGAACCTAAAACTACCATTAGAAATTTAATTATGTAGATAGGCCTAGGCCTATCTTGAAAAGCTGGAGTCTGTAGCACACAAGGATTTTTTTTTTTTTTTTTTTTTGTTTTTTTTTCTTTTTTTTGGTGTGGTGCAATGTATGTTTGTATGTGTGTGAGTATTGTGTCAGTGTGTGTGTGTCTAAAAGTACCGTACTGGTCCTGGCTCTGTGTGCTGCTGCCCAGTGAACCAGTGCCCTAGTAAAAGGACGGCTGTTTATAAGTGTTAGTGTGGAGAAAAAGTTTTGTAATATTCTGCTAGTACAGTACTGTACTACTATAGCCGACCTAGTCATAAGCTAGTGCATCATTATATATTCAATATCTTGCTCTATAGGCCTAAGCTATTCACTCAGTTTATCTCTGTTGAAAAATTCATGCTTTGTAATTGACCCCATTCATATAATTTATTGGTGTAGTTTTAGTTGTTGTTGTTGTTGTTGTTGTTGTTGTTGTTGTTGTTGTTCCCTAAGCTGCCTGGCCGAACAGCCCCGAGTCCCTGAGGAAGGCCATGGCCACGATCGGGCTTTCCCACAGAGCTCTCATTGAGTGTAGATTGTGTTGTTGGCGTAAGTGGTTGTGTGAAATGCAGTCTTCTATGATGTGTTTAATGGTATGGGGTGCTGTGTTACATCCCGGGCAGGCGTCGACAACGGAGTCATCCAGTCTCTTCTGATAGCTCAGGAGAGCTGGATGGTGTCCGCATCTCAGCCTGGCCAGGTGGACTCTGTCCTCGCGAGGAAGGGAGGATTCGGAAGGATGGATTTCGGGAGGTCATGCATGCAGCTGCGTGTTGTCTGTGAGTGAATGGATGGATCGGTGAGAGATATGAGTATGGATGTGCTTCTGGAAGTTGGTTCGGGGTGGGCAGGGAGGGAGAGAGGACAATAATTGTGTGTGATACCGTGTGCTGGGTGTTGTTTTGATATTTCTTGGTGTCTGTGGGTGTGTTGCCATGTAGTTTAGTGGGTGGTCTTGGTTCGTGGAGGCTGCTGCCAGGAATTGAGTGCCTCTCATGTCCAGATGGTCTTTGACTTTGAGGATTTTGGTTTCTTGATGTAGGTGATCTGTGGGTGCAGTAGCTGTGCAGCCTGTAATGATCTTCAGGGCTTTGTTTTGAATAGTCTGTAAGGTCTTATAATGTGTTTCAGCTAGGTTAGAAGCCCAGGCTGGGCTTGCGTATTCCATCACTGATCTTATGTATTGTTTATATACTGTGGTGGTAGTTTTTTGTTGTGTCCAAATTTTGTGTGAGCAAGTGACCTGAGGGCGTTAAGTCTGGGTGTCAGTTTCTTTTTAATGTTTGTGGTGTGCTGTTTGAATGTCATATGAGTATCATATGTTACTCCTAGGATTTTGGGTGTGTGTGTATGTGTTAGGGGTGTGTTGTTTATGGTGAGTTGAGGGATGTATTCGTGTTCTCCTGTCCAACTTGTGAGCAGGGTTGCGGTGGATTTGGCTGGGGCTAGATTAAGTCTGTTTGTAGTGCACCAGCCATGTAGTGTGTTGAGATAGGGTTGAAGGAGATCTGTTGCTCTTTTTGGGTCATGGTGTGTGCATGTGAGTGTTATGTCATCTGCATAGGAGGCTAAGTTTATTTGGGGTGTATTGGGTGTAGTTATATCGTGCATGTACAAATTGAAGAGTGCGGGCGATAGGACGGATCCTTGTGGGACTCCCGTTTGGAAAGTTTCTGATTTTAGATGACTGACTGGCAAAAGATACGTGTGCACATCTGCCTGCTAGGAAGTTGGCCAGCCACCTTTTTGTGTTGTGCATGTTTGTGTTGTAGATTTTGTTTGTTAGGTTGTGGCGGGGGATGGCATCGAAGGCTTTACTAATGTCGAGTGTGGCTAATAGTGATCTGTGTGGTGGTCTAGCTGAGTTGATGCCGTCGAAAGCTCTTTGTGTAAGGTCTGTGAGAAGAGTGTTTGTGGAGTGCAGTGGCCTAAAGCCATGTTGTGTTGGAGCTAGGGGTAGGTCAGGTGTAATTAGTTGTAATACTAGGCGTTCCATGACTTTGGAGGGGGAGCAAAGGAGTGTGATGGGGCGGTGCGAGGAGGGTAGCGTGGGGTCTTTGTTGGGTTTGGGGAATGTGATGATGATACCATGCTTCCAAATGTCTGGTATTGTGTTGTGTGAATAGCTGTAGTTTGATATGTTAGTGAGTGCTTGTATGCCTTGTGGTCCCAGGTGTCTGAGGTGTATGTTGCTTATGTTGTCTAGGCCACAGGCGGGTGAGTGCTTGAGATTGTTGATGATATGCTTTGTCTGGTGATTGGTGAAGGGTGTATAGTCAGGGTCTGTGGGGAATTGTCTCTTACGTCGGATGACACGTCGGTCGTCTTTGTGAGGTTTTAGGTGGCTGACATGTGAGAAGTGATTGATGAGAGTGTTTGCTTGTTGTTTACATGAAGGAGTAGAGTCTGTTGTTGTGATTGCAGCATGTGATTGTGTTGTTGTTGTTGTTGGAAAGTGTGATGCTGTTTAGTGTTTTTTAGAGTTTTTTGGGGTTTGTTTTGTGATCAAGTGTTTGTAGGAAGTTATTCCAATTTAGTTTTTGTTGTTCTTGTATTTTGTTGTTAGTTTGGGTGTTGAGTGCTTGAATTTGTTGTGTGATGTCTTGTGTGTGGGGTGCTGGGGAGTGTTTCAGTATGTCGCATTGTCTGATGAGGTTTTGAATTTCTGGTGTGAAGTTGGGGTTGTGTCGTTTTCGGTTACCTCTTGGAATGTGTTTCTTGTCAACGTTTTGGATAGTTTTATTGAGTATGTGTACAGCATTGTTGATGTTAGTGATGGGTGTACTGTTTAGAGTTGTGAAGTGTTGTTCTGTCTCATTTGTGAATGCTTCCCAGTTAGCTCTTTTATAATTGGTGTATGTGTGTTTGTGGCTAGCTGGGGTGAGTCTGGTTTTGGTGGTGATAATGATCGGGAGGTGGTCAGAGCCTAAGGTTCTGACCACCCTCCAGGATGTTGTGGGGGCGAGTTCTGGGGAGCAAAAGGTGATGTCTGGAGATGATGGGTTATATAGGGCTTGGTGAGGAATATGGGTATGTTGATGGATGTCGTTAAGGATGATGAGGTTATCGGTTTGGTTTTGTAGTGCCAGCCCTCTGTCTGTGTCGGGGTTGTCGACAAACCAGGCCGACGTCTTGGCGTTGTAGTTTTAGTAGCGTACTGATTTGGAGAGTTCGGCTACGATCTAATTAAGTTTTTTTTTTTCGAAATTATAGCATAAATCATCTAGAGAAACTTAACCTAACCTAAACCCTGCTGAACAGTGAATAACTATGTAAATACTGTATAGAGATACGCCAAACTCTCCTAATCAGCGCGTTACTATGTTAACCCTTGTCTAGCGGGGTGTTTTGGGCTGTTTTGGGCATATTCAGGCCCTCCTGAATGATCAATCAAGTATCTGCATGAAAAGAAATGTATTCAGCAAAAAACTAGGCGCTAAATGCTTCAAAATGAGACCAGAACGAGCTACGTAGCACTCGTGGTTTTCATGCAGTGGTGCCACGAACATGGGAGTTTAGCGTATAGCCGTATATTTTTCCCAGCTATGCTCACTACTGGCTACGCTGCCGTCCTCTCGAGAACACAGGGAGCGTGAGTCAGTGGGTGGCGGTAAGCCCTGGGTGTCGGACGTGTGGCCTGCTGCGCTCCCGGCCATTTGCACTCAATTTTAACCCTTTAAAAGCCTTAATAATACTCCTAACTTGCTGCAAATTGGTGCACGCCTTAAGTCGAGCGCCGCCAAGAAGGGGTTAAAACTGCTCCAATTTATCCCTTTCATAATAATGGTACCATTTCATTTTTTTTTTTAACATTAAGCAATTTTATGGCACATAGGGAAGATCTCTAAAAATATTAAGAGCAAAACTTATCTTAATTAAACTTTTGACTCCTGTTGATCCTTTCCAAGCTGCGTAAAATCTTGTACATTTTTAACCAGAATGAAATTGAATAATTTATCATCATACTAAAATGCAAAGGGTTAAATATACTGATTCTAAATAGTTATCATCATACTAAAATGCAAAGGGTTAAATATACTCATTCTAACTCAAAGGATATTAATATAAAGCTAAATCATACAAGTAACCCAAGTCTGATGAATTATGATACAGTAAAGTGTTGTTTAGGCCCTTTGTGCCAAAAGCTATATGAATAAGAGCATTTCTCATTGAGTCATTTGTGTCATCATGAATCTAAGTGTCTTTATATGCGAGCCAATTTGAAACCAAATATCTTTAATCTCGTTACTAACAGTGCCGTTGTAAAGAAATATATATTTGTGCATTTAAGATTGAGATTGCAACAGAAGATTGAAGAATGTACCAGTCTACCAGAGAAGAATATAATTTTATTCAATATTGCAATTCCATTATAATTTATCTCAAAATTTGATGTGTTGATGTAAGGAAAATATATTATGATTAAAATATATCTCTGTACAGTACTTTCATAGCTGTAAAGGAGTAAATTTATTAAATATACTTTTTTAGTGTAAGATTGATAAAACTTATGGCGGAAAGATAAAGAGCACTTGACACTACAATTACTGGAACGACTGCGAGTACAGTATATGCAATATTCTGTGTGTACATACGAAAATGGTGTTTGATTATGGCAGGGGAGAAGTGTTAATGAGGTAAGATTTAATGTAGATTACAGTCTGACCTGCCAATACGCGAGCTTTTAATACGCGATTCACCTTATACGCGAGGAGGGGGTCGAATCATACCCAAAACTTTCAAAACGCGTGATGTACCTTTAAAACGCGAATCCGGGGCCGATATAAGGGCAATTCCGGGGAGTTCAGCTAATACGCGAGGTCCCCCACCATTCCGCGCCAGTTACGTAGGCACGCAGGGCATTGTGGGATACGCCAGTCTACCCTCAGTCCACGCTCGCGCACCAGCTGTCCGACTCGTGTTGGACATTTACTGTTAATTTTAAGGTGAGTTTATTATTATTGTTATATTTTCTTATGATTTGGATGTTTATGTATACATATATGTACCTTTTGTGGCAATTGACGGAGATAAATAGGCCTAAAGTAGACAACTTGGAGTCAGTGCCGCCCATATAGATTTATTCCCATATAATACTCTATTGCTAATACGCGAATTTTCATTCCGCGCCCTCGCGTGTCGCCCATATTCTCGCGTATTGGCAGGCCAGACTGTACCATTCCCTATTGTTACCATAGGGTAGAAACGTTAGTATCCAATCACTTTCAGTTTTTAGTATAAAAAACTGCTACTAATAAAACTATAAAAGATACAGTATTAATCTTATATACAGAATATAGAGCTATAAAAGCTAAGTATTGTGTATTTTTTTTTTTAATGATAAATACTTTAGCTTCTACCGTACACCGAATGTAAACAACTGTAATTTTTCTACCGATTCTTACGGCAACCCGTAAGGAAATGATTTTTTTTTTGTCAGCTTAAAAATTATCTCTATATTTATTCTTTTCAAAATATATGATAATATATTGTTGTGGAATGTTGGAATAACACATGGAAAATGAAGATAGTTGATTATATTGCAAATGAGTTTGACAAGGAGAGGTGATTGGATACTAAACCCAAAATCCTTGATGCATTAGTATCCGATCACAAAATATTTTCCTTTCAAAATACTGTACTTCACTTTATGCTACATATTGTTATTTTAAATTTTACATGTCCTACAGGATTAATAATTTCCCTAGCACCTATATTTTGTTTTATAATGTGGTGTGTTAGTATCCGATCACTGATCCACCACTGTGGTCGATCAGTCGACCACAGTGGTGGATCAGTTGACCACAGTGATGGATCAGTCGACCACTATGGTCAACCAGTCGACCACAGTGGTGTATCAGTGATCGGATACTAACACACCACATTATATAACAAAATATAGGTGCTAGGGAAATTATTAATCCTGTAAGACATGTAAAATGAAAAATAATAATATGTAGCATAAAGTGAAGCATTTTGAAAGTAAAATACTGTATTTTGTTATAGGATACTAACGCATCAAGGATTTTGGGTTTAGTATCCAATCACCTCTCCTTGTCAATATATTATCATATATTTAAAAAGAACAAATAAAGAGAGATATTTTTTAAGCTGATAAAAAAAGTTATTTTAAATTAAATTTTAAAGTCAAATTTACAAAGAAAGAAATAGGCTTGAGAAGGCAAAGAACTCATTTTGTGATAGAGTGGTAAATGAGTGGAACGCACTGCCCCAGTATGTAGTCGATTCCGAATCAATAAGGGAGTTTGAAAGTAATCTTGATAAAGCATGGGGAAGACAAGATTTGAAGTTTGATTATAAAACAAAAATACAGAGTAGTAAAAATGTTGCGTCTGCTACCACCGCCGCCAACACCGTGAACGACCGCAGCAGTGCAAGTACAGTACTGGTACTGAGCAGGATACACAGGCCTAGTTTTCCTTTTTCCAGAGGATCTACTGTAAGAAACTAAGAATTTTCTTACGGGTTGCCGTAAGAAATGGGTAAAAATTACAGTTGTGATCAGGTGATGCAACTTGATATATCATGTCCATTCATGCATATGTGTTCAGATAGTATTAGATACTAAGCTGAAAATTGGCAAGCTTATTATTAGCAGATCGAAACTTGACCAACAAATAATTTTAGTTGCTACGGCTTGATTCAGACGTGTACAAGGTCCATTCTTTTATTCTTGCATCCCAGGTAGTATTTTTTTTTACCTTACCAATTCTTATTAATGCTGCATATTTGTATCCCACATGTGTTGCTACAAGAAAATTTGAGAGAAATAGTGTAGAAATTAGTACTGTACATTGAACATATTACAGTACTGTATTGGGCAAGAATGTAGTTACCGGGTGTACCGCCCGTCTTGTTTACACTACGCAGACTCACCATCATGTTCCCGTCTATTTTGACTGCCTTTGGATACAAATATACAGTACATTACCCTAACCAATCAACCTAACCTAACCTAGTATTATAGATTTATAAGTATTTATAGATGATTTATGTTGTATGTCGGTAGTGGTACACCCGGTAACTACATCCATCCCTTGTATTGTTATATACCAGCACTTTAATACCAAATATAAAATATAATTCTCCAGACATTGTTTGTACTGTAATGATAATACAAAAGTGAAAGTGTACTGAGCTGAGATAATATGGAGTGATAATGCATCCCACCAAGGAGATACCATTAACAACTTAATCGTTTTCAGAAAGATAATAATTGAACTGAAGGTTATCTTCCCTATATTAGATAAGAGAGATACAAATGTGGGTTATGGTCACTTCTTGTAAAAGTTAGGTGCTTATTATCTGAATTATTTCCTGTTCAAATACTGTGCTGTTATCTTTAAAGCTAAAACATTCATTATCTGCAACACATTTTGGTTCACATGGAACATGTTTTCAACTGACACAGTATTATTTCAGATTACGTAACAGTGTACCGTACTGTATACTATAATAATAATTTTAAATTTTTGTTTTCCCTTGACCTGTCCAAAACTAATTGTCAAATGCTTATGGATGAGAAAATCAGAACATACTGTACCGTAAAATGGGGTAACTTCGGACATTTTTCAAGGTTTTTTAACAATTGCTCCTGAGTGTAAACACATTATAGAGATTTAACTAGGTCAAGTGATGTATGGTGATAGTGCGCCGTAATCCAGGAAGCCTCCTAAAATTATCCCCCATAATAAGAGAGCTATCCTTATCCTAAATGATGTCCGAAGTTTGCTTGAAAAGTTGAAAACTTCGGACATGTATGGATAACTTCGGACATAGGTAATTTCATATGGAAAATGATTGCCAAGAAAGCTGGGATAACTCCGGACAAACGGAGGAGAACTTCGGACGTACGTTCGTGGCCTTATTTCATTCATTTTTCGGCTCCTACTATTTTATATGAATATTTTATTATTGCTGCTTATTCCTGTCCGATGTTTAAGTGGAAAATGCACAGTCAATACTTTTAGGCCTGTATAATCAGTATAGGAGGGGGATATATACGATGTCCTACGATGTTCCTAAGCGCAAGAAGGTTTACATATCCAAAAGGAAAGTGTGGCTGCTGAAGGACAAGGAAGTTAGGGATAGGTTTCATAATGAACTGGAGGAAATTAATAGAAATAAGGAAGCTAGGCCTAACAATGGAACTTTCTTAAGCATAGCCTTATCGCTGCCACTGACAAAGTCTGTGGGAAAACAAAGGGTCACCCCAGGAATAAGACCTCTTGGTGGTGGAACGATGAGGTAGAACATGCTGTGAAAGAGAAAAGGAGATGCTTCAAAGCATGGAAGAAAGGAGGCAGCAGGGAGGAATACCAGGCAGCTAAACGAACTGCCAAAAGAGTTATTTACAATGCTAAAAATCGCATTAAGGACCTGGTCCTCGAACAAGTGTGTAACACTGACAATCCCAATGGGATCTTCAACCTAGCTAGGCGAGTTAAAAATGACAGTAGGGATATTATAGGTGAACAGTGTGTTAGAGATGATAATGGGAAGATTGTGTATGCAGAAAATGAAATCAGAGAAGCATGGAAGGTACACTATGAACGATTGCTAAATGTAGAGTTTGAATGGGATAAGGAACAGCTTAGTATCGAAAAACCAATATCTGGGCCCCCTCCTTTGATAGCACCAGCTGTAGTGAGCGACGCAATCAATAAACTGAAGGACGGTAAAGCTCCAGGTTGCTCCGACATTGTCGCTGAGATGATAAAAGCCTCAGGGGAGATTGGTGTAAACTTAGTCACTGAGTTGATAAACACCATTATTAAAGATGAGAAAATCCCAGAGGATTGGCTCAAAAGTGTAATAGTAAATATATACTGTACAAAGGAAAAGGGGATGCGCTAGATAGAGGAAATTATAGGGGCCTGAAAATGCTTGACCAAATCATGAAGGTCTGTGAGAGAGTCCTTGAGGGTTTGATCAGGCAAAGCATCTCTATTGATGATATGCAGTTTGGTTTTATGCCAGGACGTGGTACAACCGATGCTATCTTCATAGTCAGGCAGATACAGGAAAGATACCTACTAAAAGGCAGGGATCTTTACTTTGTGTTTGTGGACCTGGAGAAGGCCTTTGATAGGGTACCTAGAGATGTTGTACAGTGGGCTATGAGGAAACTTGGTGTGGAAGAGTGGCTGGTGCGTGTGATAATGAAGATGTATGAGGATTCGCGAAGTTCGGTGAGGGTGTACTGAGTGATGAGTTCGCAGTCCGTGTTGGAGTCCATCAGGGTTCAGTGTTAAGCCCCCTCCTCTTTGTTATGGTCTTGGAGGCGCTGTCTAGAGTTTTTAGAGGCGGACTCCCATTGGAACTGTTTTATGCAGACGATTTAGTCCTAATAGCTGACAGTATGCAGGATGCTGAAGCCAAATTCAGAGAGTGGAGAGAGGGCATGGCGAGCAAGGGTTTAAGAGTCAATATTAACAAAACCAAGGTTATGCATTGTAGTTTGAGACGAGGCAATGTGGAAAAGAGCGGTGCATACCCATGTGCAGTGTGTGGAAAGGGAGTGGGCGTTAACTCAATTCAATGTAGCATCTGTCGATGTTGGGTACACCATGGGATTAAGCGCTGTAGTAGAATAAAGGGGCCCCTGCCGAAGGATAAGTCAGAAATAGAGAAATTTGAGTGCGTAGTGTGCAAAAGCGAGCTTGTGTTAAGTGATGATCCTGTGGCTGTGAATTTTGGAAATGAGTCTTTGGAGCTGGTGAACAAGTTTTGTTACCTAGGAGATACCATCTCTGCCGGTGGTGGGGCCGAGGCTGCCACTGTTGCTAGAATTAGGTGTGGCTGGGGGAAGTTCAGAGAATTGATGCCAATCCTGACCATGAAAAGAATGCCTCTCCCCCTGAAGGGAAAGGTGTATGCCTCATGTGTTAGAAGTGCAATGACGTATGCCTCAGAAACATGGGCTGTTAAAGTAGAGGATGTCAACAGAATGGAGTGTAATGAGATGAGAATGGTGAGATGGATGTGTGGGGCCAGGCTACAGGATAGAATAACAAATGTTGAGCTGAGGAGACATTTAGGTATAAAGAGTATTAGCGAGGTGATGCGTACAAGTAGACTGGGATGGTATGGACATGTGGAGAGAATGGATGAACAAAATTGGGTGAACAAATGCAGGTCTGTGATTGTGGAGGGAGCTGCACCAAGGGGTGGACCGAGGAAGACCTGGGATCGGACTATACGCGCCGATCTCAAATCCAAGAACTTGACAAGTGAAGCAGCCCTTAACAGGGTTGCCTGGAACGCCACCATTAGGACAAGAGACTGAAACTGCACTTATGTGTGGAACACTCAGTCTTAAAATTTTATGTATGTTTATGTATGTATATATTCTGTTTGGATCTGTTCTCGTTAGGCATTGAGCTCACTCTTAGAAAATATTGAGCAGGAAAAATAACCAATGCTGTCTAATCAATAACTCGAAAATTAACTAGGCCTAGTGAAAATATATAGGTATGTATACTATATCACTGCATAATACAGTATACACTTTTATGAATTTGAGCATTTTTATAGGTATAACGTATTTGTTGGTGTTTCTTTCGGCAGATAAAAAAAAAAATTGGAGAAGATATATGCCTCTCCTAATTTATATATATTATATATCCAGAATTATCCGAAATACATAAATCGGTTCGCATATTATCATATTTTTGGGTTTTTGGACTCAGAGAATGAATATTTGATCTTTTGCCACCATGTTAATGATGGACAAGTATTATGAATGATTTTCATAGGGCAAATAATAACAAACGATTGTTTTGTTCCATGTACAAAGTTAGCACGTTTTTTTTTTAAACACAATCGGCTAAATGATAGTGTTCTAGCTAGAGCGTTATACAAGTGTAACAAATTTCCTTTGGTGGATGTTGTCTCTGGTAATGTTACTACAAAATTATATTAGTCACAACATCATTCATACAAACAAATTTCTTCAGGGCAATAGAAGTTTGGCAGGGTAGCGAAAAATGTACATATTTTCGTCATATATATAATATTTTTTTAGTGTACATATACTCATGTCAGTTTCCTAGGACTTTTACATGCTCTTCCTTTGCCATTTCTGTAAACGGACCCAACAAAAAAAAACAATAAAAAGCGTTTCCATTATATAATGACAATGTCTAATTACTTATTATCGCCGATGTCCGAAGTTATCACCGCAGTACGAAGTTACCCCACTTTACGGCACCCCTAAATATAAGCCCAAATAAGTCTTTCTCAAGATGTGTGGTCAACAGAGCAATTTTGCTCACTGTATAATACTATATAATACTTTGATGGCTGAAATTTGAATCTAATAATAATCAATGAGAGTACTATACAGTACCAATTTTCCCTACCAAGGTTTGCCCTGAGTTGTCGCCTGGTATAATTGTTTTGAACTGTTAGGCTGTTAGCGACCTAGGCCTTTTAAAAGATTGATATCAATAATTCTAAACTACAACAACAACAACTGTAGGGTAAGGCGGGGTGGAATCGCCTTGGGGTGGATTCGCCGCGGACTGTAGATACTTGTCCAAAAAAATTGGTCATAAATCCAAATACGTATGGAATTGATTCTAGGTATGTTTATAGTACGTGTAATAATAATAATAATAATCTTCTGGTTACTTAAATAGCGCCCGTCTCTCCTCCTTCGAGGATTCGCAAGCGCTTGGCTTTCTTTAGTCTACCAGAGACCATTACCCATCCTCCTTGCTCATGGGGAGATGGTAACCGCCGGCTGTATCCCAAAAAATCTGTTCAATCTGAGCGGGGATTGAACGCGAGACCTTCAAGGTGGGAATCAGGCACGCGATCAACTGAGCCAGCCGGACGGCTGCAGATGTAGATGATGATAGAACACAAACATGCATAGTTGTCATTTATTTAACGAAGACAAATATTTTTTCATAATTTTACAACCTGAAAAATATGTAAGCGGTCGTGAGCATTTTTCGTGGCGGCGACCTTACCTCTCCCACCTGTGTTACAAGATGGTTGTTTATGATTTCTAAGTGGAAACTAACTCTCTTTCTCTTTGTTTCAGGCAAGAATTTATAATTATATAATTTTATAATACTCCTAGGTCTACAGTTATATACAAAAATACTTGGATTATATCAATATAATAATAAAACATCTTAATTGTTACTTTTGCAGAGTAATTGGGGGTAAAATCGCCGCGGCAGGATGAAATCATTGATAATATATGGCAGCGGCGATTTCACCCCTCACTATGGGGTGGATCCGCCGCGCGATTAACTTTTTTCGCCAGCCCATTACAAACCTTTGTTTTGTTTTTTCACATAAAAATTATATGAACGTGTGCAGGAAGGCCTGAATGTAAAAGTTATGTAAAAAAAACTTCTGAATAATGATTCAGTTGGATGCTGTTATTAACCCGGCAAGCGCGATAGGCCTCACGGAAGGCTTCCTATAGGGAACGCGATAGGCCTCACGGAAGCAAGACCATAAAAAAAGCCTTCCAAAAAAAAAAAGGGCCTATCAAAACAAAGGAATTTGTCTCTAGGTGAGATAATTCCCCTCCAGTACTCATCCATGTAAATCTCACCCACCCCCCTCCCCTCCTTCCCCACCTTATTCCCCCCTCCCTCCCCTCCTCAATTATCACCTATTTTTCCTCTTATTATCATCATTTATCGGTTATTTTTCTCTCCCGCGATAATGTAGCACAAGTGGGTTGCAGAAAAGATCTTTATGTAACACCCAGACACCGGCCCACACCGCCCCGCTCGTCTCAGTTACCTCACAGACAGCGAGAGAGGAGGGTTGCCTGTGGCTCTCTCTCGCCTGAGATTATGACCGGGTGGCCAATATCTTCGTTTTTCACCACCCAAATTCTTTTCCCACTTATTTTAGCACTCTTGAAGGTTCATATATACATCATATATGTAAAATAAAAACATACCGAAAACAAATAATGCTCTATATTGTAAATATAACAAATTCTGTCAGAATCCAAGGCTAGAAATGCACAAATAACTACCCTAGCCCCTAGGTCTATATCGCGCTTGTCAGGTTAAAGAACCACGTTTCGCGGCGAATCTACCCCACCTTACTCTATAAGGTATGTGTCACAATTTCTGTAGCTGATGCATATTATAGGCATTGTATATTAATGCCTATTAAATTTATAGTAAACGTAAAATAAAACATAATCATAAACTAACATACAATATACTGTATAGTAAAAAAACAAAACAATTGCGCTTTTTTTTGGTTACGATACCGTTAATTAATCAACCTATAATTATTTGTTTTGTCATTATTACCTGCATATAGAAATTCCCATGACTGCCATACTTCATAAGCATTTGTGTAGGATAGTCATCGACTACATAATAAACGTGTCATCACAAGAAATCGTAATATACTATGCACAATGCACATCTTAGGTGTTAAGCTCTGGTGCTAGTTCAAACGCATCAATCAGTGGTCTCTAGTGAAACCTTTTGGTGTGGAGAATTGATTATTCTCAGTTTTTGTCAAGTTAGTTAAAAAACTATCCTTATCTTTTAATCTACCCAGTTACAAAATTGAATAATAATTTAAGGGGTCTTTCATGGTATGATGAGCAGGCTATTGTAGTCACAAGTACCGGTAAGCCATTCTCACTTTTGGTAATATTTCAAGTTTTGTACTTTAGCAGGCTTGTGCTGAAATTGATCTCATTTAAAACATTTGTTATAATCATAATACAGCCTTGCTGTGATAGGATTATAATGTTGAAGACTTACATTTTTAGTTAATCGTTCAATTGGTGATTACCCTCTTTATTGCTTGCTGGAACAAGTGGAGTGTTTTAAATATCTAGGAGTGATAAGCAGGGATGCAGATCTATATGGAAATAGCGGTAAGACAGAGTGTGTTAGGGAAGGAAGGTTTTGGGAGCAATGGGAAGTATGTGAAAGGTGATAAATCTCTGATTGAAAGCTAAAAGTGAAATGTACCCAGGGATAGTTGTACCAACAGTGATGTATGGGGATGAGACATGATACAATATAAAAGAAAGTTGGATGTGACAAAGATCAGCTGCTTGAGGAGTATGTGTGGAGTGACGCGTAGAAACACATTGAGAAATGAAGAGGTACGTAGGAGAGTGGGACAACAGGAACCCTTATCGGCCAGAGTGGAAATAAGGGTGCTATGCTGGTATGGACATGTTGAATGCATGGGGGATGAAAGGCTTACAAAGGGAATATATGTGTCAGAAACAAGAGGAAATAGATAGAGAGGAAGACCTCAGAGGAGATAGAGAGATGGTGTGAAAAAAGTGTTGGAAGATAGAGTTGACTGAAGTACAGGCCAGAGAAGTGGTGATGAATAAAAATTAATGGAGAATGATGTTGAATAGATGAGTGATAATGCGGTCGTAGGGAGTGGGGGTTGGGTGCCAGTTGGGCTAGATAATAGTCCGTCAGGCGCCTGGAGCCGGTATGTATGTGAAGGGCCATGCCTGGAAGTGATGTGGGTGGGCATTGTGGTGCGCTGTGTGTCTGCTTGCTGAGACCGAGACCTCTCCAGGAGGTCTAGGACCTGGAAGTCTTTTGCTGGGGATCCCAAATGGGCCTTGATCTCTGGGTCTTCTGGGCAACCTAGATGTGTGAATTTTAATTTAATTTAATTTTGTTGCTTCTATTTGATCTCTGTCTCACGTCGGCCACCCTCAGCACATACAGTACCGTACACACATAAATATTTATAAAACTGTTATGGTATTTTTATTCTAAGATTTATTGTAAATTTTATAAAAACAACTTTGCTGTTGAAGTACGGTAGTAATAGTAGTAGTCATTCCCTAGGCTGCCTGGCCGAACTGCCCCTAGCTCCTAAGAAGGCCACGGCCGAGACCGGGTTTTCCCACAAGGCTCTCAAGGAATATATTTTTTGTTGTTGACATAAGTGGTTGTGTGCTATGCAGTCTTTCATAATGTGTTTGATAGTGTGCAATGTTGTGTTACAGCCTGGACAGGTACCCTGGGCGGAGTCATCCAGCTCTGATAAATAACTCAGAAGGGCTGGATGGTGCCCACATCGCAGCCTAGCCAGGTGGACACTGTCCTCACAGGAAAGAAAGGTTTCTGAGGGATGGACTTCAGGGGACCGTGCATTTAGCCGAGTGTTGTCTTTGAGTGACTGGATGGATCGGCGGGTGATTTGAGTATGGATATGGATATAGAAGTCTTTCTACTAATGATTCTACTGTAAGTGAGGAAATAATATAGGTTGTTACACTTTCTTGTTTCAGAGGAAGAGGGCTGAACCGTACGAGAGGGATGTCTGATCCCAAGCAGGAACGGGACAGTGACCGGGAGTCTCTGACGGGATGGACGCTGGTGGACGGGGAGGGCACCCCGGAGGATGCCACACAGGAAGGTACAGTATTTTTAACATTTCTATTAGGAAATTAATTGAAAGATCGAATGAAGTAGATATGGATTGTAGGGACGAAGACATCGAGGTGGGAAAACACTTGCAAGGTATAGACTGGATTGGAGTGAAGAAGCTTATCCACTCGAAAAGTGGAGTGAAGAGGAGGAATATTGTAAGGTATAGAGGAGACTGGAAAAGAGGAATTTGAAAGGTATAGATGGGATTAGAAAGAAAGAGCAGTTGAGTATGTACATGCTAAGATTAATATATCGTAGGCTTGTGCATAAAACTTTAACTGTCTTGATAGCCTAATGCTTAGTGTGCGGAATTTCAGTGTGAGTATCCTAGGTTCAGTCCTTGGAATACCACATGTATTCATTACGTTCATTGATTTCATTAGTTAAGTTTATTTGTAAATTAATTGGTGGGTTGGTGAAAACAAATATGAATAGAGGTGATAGGAAAGGAAGAAGTTTGTAAAGTATAGAGGGCAGAAGATGATGCAAAAGCTAGCTCATATGCAAGAGATAGCTTCGTATAGAAATTGAGAGAGATGTTTCCTCTACTACCCACGAAATAGGTCTCCCCTATTATTTAAGAGGCTGCTTCGTACAGAAGAAATTGAGAGAGATGTTTCCTCTACTACCCACGAAATAGGTCTCCCTATTATTTAAGAGGTTGCTTCGTACAGTATAGAAGAAATTGAGAGAGATGTTTCCTCTACTACCCACAAAATAGTTCTCCCTATTATTTAAGAGGTTGTAATTCCTTATGTATCAGAAGTAGGATATTGTCCTGAAATGGTGGAAGACATACCAGAAGGCTGGTTGGAAGACAAATATAATCAGACTTGTGAGAAAGCTATGTAAGAGATAGAATCCCCAGTATTGAAATTATAATTGAATGGATATTAGGAGTATCAACGAGGAAATGCAGTAAGGAGTTTTTCTAATGCAGGTTGTTATCATGAAAGGCAGCTAACTATGAAACATAACTGGCTTCATGCCTTGTAGCTACTCTAGGCTCTCAGTATGCTGATTTGTTCCTTCAGTGAAGTGACTATGCTCTCTGGACAACTGTCATTGAGTACAGACATAGTCATGTTTATCATGAATCAAGACCTTAAATCACAGGCATAGGCTACATATTTTTTTTTTTTTTTTTTTTTTTTTTTTTTTTTTGTGTGTGCATGCGTAGCAAGAGAAGAGAGTGCAATGCTTGAAGTAAAGTTAGAGCTGAGGCAGGGTTCTGTTATATTACCTTGCATGTGAGTTATTGGTACTGTAATAAAATTATAAAAATTACTAGGGGAGATGCTAGATTTGATTACCCAGGTGTAGATTTACTGCTAAATTGAGTCAACTTAATTCAGCACTACCCTGTATGATGTGCCTAGGGACTAGCCTATAAGTGGAGTTAATTGGTTTGACTGAATAAGGAATTTTGAGTAAGAGATAGGTGTGGAAACATGAACAGTCTATTGCAGAACTGGTTGGAGGGAGATTGGTTAGAAGGATATACAAATTGGAGACATGAAGAACAAATATGTGTGGGTTAGGTTTAGGCCCAGGAGGAGATTAATGACTAGGGTTGAAGAATCTTTGTATCAAAGAGGTCAGGACATCAGAAGAGAGAGAGAGAGAGAGTGGGTGGGCAGCAATTTGTTCTGTTTTTAACTCTATATATCTCCACAATGGAATGGCCTAAACGTTTTAAATAATTTGTCTAAATATAGCACAGATTAAGGACCTGGTCCTCGAACAAGTGTGTAACACTGACAATCCCAATGGGATCTTCAACCTAGCTAGGCGAGTTAAAAATTACAGTAGGGATATTATAGGTGAACAGTGTGTTAGAAACGATAATGGGAAGATTGTGTATGCAGAAAATGAAATCAGAGAAGCATGGAATGCACACTATGAACGATTGCTAAATGTAGAGTTTGAATGGGATAAGGAACAGCTTAGTATCGAAAAACCAATATCTGGACCCCCTCCTTTGATAGCACCAGCTGTAGTTAGCGACGCAATCAATAAAATGAAGGACGGTAAAGCTCCAGGGTGCTCTGACATTGTCGCTGAGATGATAAAAGCCTCAGGGGAGACTGGTGTCAACTTAGTAACCGAGTTGATAAACACCATTATTAAAGATGAGAAAATCCCAGAGGATTGGCTCAAAAGTGTAATAGTAAATATATACAAAGGAAAAGGGGATGCGCTAGATAGAGGAAATTATAGGGGCCTGAAAATGCTTGACCAAATCATGAAGGTCTGTGAGAGAGTCTTTGAGGGTTTGATCAGGCAAAGTATCTCCATTGATGATATGCAGTTTGGTTTTATGCCAGGACGGGGTACAACCGATGCTATCTTCATAGTCTGGCAGATACAGGAAAGATACTTACTAAAAGGCAGGGATCTTTACTTTGTGTTTGTAGACCTGGAGAAGGCCTTTGATAGGGTGCCTAGAGATGTTGTGCAGTGGGCTATGAGGAAACTTGGTGTGGAAGAGTGGCTGGTGCGTGTGATAATGAAGATGTATGAGGATTCGCGAAGTGCGGTGAGGGTGAAGGGTGTACTGAGTGATAAGTTCGCAGTCTGTGTTGGAGTCCATCAGGGTTCAGTGTTAAGCCCCCTCCTCTTTATTATGGTCTTGGAGGCACTGTTTAGAGTTTTTAGAGGCGGACTCCCATTGGAACTGTTTTATGCAGACGATTTAGTCCTAATAGCTGACAGTATACAAGATGCTGAGGCCAAATTCAGAGAATGGAGAGAGGGCATGGCGAGCAAGGGTTTAAGAGTCAATATTAACAAAACCAAGGTTATGCATTGTAGATTGAGACGAAGCAATGTGGAAAAGAGCGGTGCATACCCATGTGCAGTGTGTGGAAAGGGTGTGGGCGTTAACTCAATTCAATGTAGCATCTGTCGATGTTGGGTACACCAAGGGAGTAAGCGCTGTAGTAGAATCATAGACCCCTTTACAGGGGTCTATGAGTAGAATAAAGGGACCCCTGCCGAAGGATAAGTCAGAAAAAGAGAAATTTGAGTGCGTAGTGTGCAAAGGCGAGCTTGTTTTAAGTGATGATCCTGTGGCTGTGAATTTTGGAAATGAGTCATTGGAGCTGGTGAACAAGTTTTATTACCTAGGAGATACCATGTCTGCCGGTGGTGGGGCCGAGGCTGCCACTGTTGCTAGAATTAGATGTGGCTGGGGGAAGTTCAGAGAACTGCTGCCAATCCTGACCATGAAAAGAATGCCTCTCCCCCTGAAGGGAAAGGTGTATGCCTCAGGTGTTAGAAGTGCAATGACGTATGCCTCAGAAACATGGGCCGTTAAAGTAGAGGATGTCAACAGAATGGAACATGAGATGAGGATGGTGAGATGAATGTGTGGGGCCAGGCTACAGGAACTGAGGAGACGTTTAGGTATAAAGAGTATTAGCGAGGTGATGCGTACAAGTAGACTGGGATGGTATGGACATGTGGAGAGAATGGATGAACAAAATTGGGTGAAAAAATGCAGGTCTCTGATTGTGGAGGGAGCTGCACCAAGGGGTGGACCGAGGAAGACCTGGGCTCGGACTATACGTGCCGATCTCAAATCCAAGAACTTGACAAGTGAAGCAGCCCTTAACAGGGTTGCCTGGAACGCCACCATTAGGACAAGAGACTGAAACTGCACGTATGTGTGGAACACTCAGTCTTAAAATTTTATGTATCTATGTATGTAGATCTTCGTCTTGCGAATGTTGAAGACTATAGGTAGCGCCAACGAACTTGACAATAATCTTGATCCCTTACCTATCTGTAATTCAAAATGGCCTAGAGCAAACTGGCTGTAAATATCCACACCTATTTCCTGGTGGATTTTTCCCAAATGATAGAAAACATCAGCCCCGATTGTTTTTATTAATTTAGAGTTATATGAAGTTAAGGGGTTAAGATTATTGTCAAGTTCTCTGGCACTACCTATAGAACCTCTACATCAAGTGGTTCTTCTGTGATAAATAGAGGTAACTTTGCCGCCAGAATCATACCGTTACAAAGCCGCGTCCGAACGCTTGCCTCCCCTAAATGGTTCCCGTCTTTAACTAAATACCTGTACAGTACTCTTTAAGTTAAAGACGGGAACCATTTACACCCCTTATTAGCGGGGCCCGACTTAAGGCGGTCTAGAGAACCAAGGACTATGTGGCGGGGCCCGACTTAAGGCGGTGTGCAATTTTGAGCACCTAATTGGCTCTCAGAGAGAGACGAGTGGTGGGAGGAGCGTAGGTTGACTCTGACCGTTCGGCACGGCTTCCGCGCCGCGACTAACCTCTCCTCCTCACACATCCACACCCACTACCTCGCTAGACAGGGAATTATGTAAGGAAATTACCGTATTTTAGGGATTTTTCCTTCGTGTTGCACGATCGTTGCAAGAGAACCCGTGGTTGTAGAAGGATGGTTCTGGTGTCATTGGAAAGCTCAATTATCACCCTTTCACGGATACATAATTGTATTACGCTCTGGCTTTTGTTTATGCATGAAAAAGAGCACGGAAAATAGGCTAGTTTAGGGTAAAACCACCCGCTTGGCAGGTAGTAGAAGTTACCGACCTAGCCACTCGTGGAGTGTTAAAGTTTCAGGCTTTAAGAGACTGATAAAAATTTCTTCTACGGATAATAGGAAATAACAAGGAGTTGTGAACTTGTGATAGGATTTTATATTCGTGCTTTGAGAGTGCTTGGAAGAATATTTGCAGGATGAATATGGCTATATATTTTACAAAAGTGTGACTTAAAATACCCGCCATATTTCATTCTCAAAGCAAAGAAGAAAGCATATGAGATTCACACTAGAAACGAACCGAAAGAAATGCCAAATAGACGAATCATCAAATACAGCCGACAAAGTTTCTAACCTAATGAAACAAGTAAGTATCGAGATAGTTGTTGTTGTTCCCCAAGCTGCCTGGCCGAACAGCCCCAAGGCCCCGAGTAAGGCCAAGGCCATAAACGAGCGCCCCCACAGAACCCTCCCTGCCGACCACAATAAAGCCTGGGTGACCGAAGCCACTCCATGGCGGGGAGCTGAGAGGGTGCGTAAACGCCCGGGAAACCAAAGCCCCACCCAGGGCCCTGTGCCCCTCAGCAATTATGAAGAGAAAGTTGAGGGGCAAAGGAATAATGTGACGCTTTAGCTTCCAATCTTGGTAGATTGGGAGGTCAATCCACGGAAGAGACGCCGTCACTTGAGATTTAGAAAATATATAAGTAAAAGGAACAGTCAGAGTAAGCTATGGGTATGGCAGAGATCGCTCAGGTCTCACTCTGATAGACCAGCCCATCGCCAATGTATCGAGATAGTAAGAACAGGCAGTGTTACTATTGGGAACATTGTGAAAAAGGCTAATAAACGAAGGATTGTCGACAATGAAGCAGGTATTTATAGAATTCCATGTACTGTACTGTACTACTGTAATAAAGTATATATTGGGGAGACATACCAAGGATTAAAGAAGATAATACTGATATGAAGGCATTCTGACTAAATAACGCCACAGTAATTCATAGACTAGATACAGGCCATGGCATGAATTATAATGAAGCTAAGTTGATTAAATGTGAAACCATTACCGTCAAACATAGGTGCTTCGAATCTGCTCATATAGTACTGAACAACATAGAGGTTTCTTCTCTCTACCCAAACCTCTAGCATTTATGTTAACATATGGAAAACTAGGGTAATTCATTATCATTGTTCATGTTTAGTTTTTGTTGTTTCCTCTAGGCACTGGATATATAAGCCTGACTGTACTCCATTTTTATGTTATTCCTGAAGAAGCCGTGTCTGGCGAAACGTTGAATAAACTTGGGTCCTACTCTGCATTTGTGTCCTTACCTCATTCACAGTCTGCTTAGCCTATCTAATAATTTTGATTCTGTGCATAGTTTGAAAATATACAGTATAGTACCTGTTCATTTTATTTTACTAATTTTTAACCCTCTCACTACCATATGACGCAGAGGTTGCCAGATTAGCAATAATAAATAGAGTTCTCGCACTCTTATAATTACCTCTCCAAAATTAGTTTTCTGCCCACAGCTAACTCAAAGACAACTGCAGAGGTTGAAGTAACTAAACTAAAGGTTTCTAAATACCCCTGATGGTAACAAAGGCTTTAAAGGTGGGGGCGCATGGGTTGAGGTAAACATGGAAAAATAATCACCAATCTGCATTATAATTATCCTGTAAAATGCAATGTCACTGAAATCATTATTAACAATGGTATAAAGGATTTTGCGGATCGTCTATACTGGGCCTGTGACGTCATAGTGACGTCACACCAGTATCCTCATCCTGGACTGGATGGTGGACTTACACTCTTGTGACGTCACTGGCCCGGTATAGACGATCCACAAAATCCTTTATACCATTGTTAATAATTATTTCAGTGCCATTGCATTTTGCAAGATAATTATGTACAGCTTGCCGATTATCATAACATGTTTATCTCAACCCATGCGCCCCCACCTTTAAAGTATCCCTAATAGGCTCAAAATTGCATCAAGGACGTGAGAGGGTTAATATGCCTGGACAATTTTATCTGCAGATGCTGTTTCACCTCCCGAGGGTGATGACACAGAGGAGGGAGGCGGAGAAGAAGAGGAGGAGGGTGACGGGGAGGAGTCTGGGTGTGGCATGGAGGAGGAGGAAGGGGAGGAGGAGGAGGAGGAGGATGAGGATGAGCCACTCTCCGACGATCTTATCACCATGGGCCAAAGGGTACAAGAGATAAAGGGTGAGTCTATCAAGGGTGAGTGGCTGTGCTGTTTTGTTGTTGCCATAATCAGGCAGTGTCCTCGCTCTTGACACGCTCTTATTATCTCATTCACCGTCACTCTCACGTGCGCCTCTCATGTCTCGGGCCTTTGTTATGATGTTAATGCGATGGTTGGTTCCTGCGTCGCGTTTTGTTTTTAGTCATATCAGACACATCCTTGTTATCTCATCCACCATCGCTCTCATGTGCAACTATCGTGCCCCAAGTCTTTGTTATTATGTAAACGTGATTTTGGGTCCCTGAGTTGCATTTATTATTCGTTATCATAATCAGGCAGTGTCCTTGCTCTTGATATTTTTTTGTTATCTCATCCATCAGTGCTGTCACAAGCAACTACCATGCTCCAAGTTAGTGTTATGATGTAAAAGCGATGATTGGTTCTTACTCCCCGCTTTTGTTGTCTTGGTTTGTCACTTGCCTGTATCTCAACTCCTGACACACTTTTCAATTTATTTTAGCTTCGGTACTTTAGACAATTTTCTTAAACTTAGGAGTGGTCTTTCGTGGCGAAGGGATAATGGAGGCACTTTCCTTCAACATGGTATTATTGCAAACAACTAAATGCCACTGAAGCCTATCAAGATCATCTAGAATCTTAATCCTAATCATTATTTTGTCACCCAATTATCTGTGTAAATCTTACAGTTATTAGCTGTGATTCTAAATTTGTCAAAGAAATGTATAATACCTAAACTCCTAAAGGCTACTTCAATATTCGCAACTATATGAAACTGACTATATTGTACATTGTATAGTACATGTACTCTTCCAGGAGGCTATGTTTAACTAAGAGGGGTCCTTTCTAAGTTTAATAAAATTGCCTGCGTGAAGTTAGAATTAAAATTTGAAATACTTCATCGGGTTAAAGGGGTTATAGATTGTGTTGTTTGTGATGGTTTCTTTTGACTTCAAGTGCTTGTTGAGGAGTGTGTGGATGAGATTTTAATGAGTTGTGTCCAAGTTATGTTTATTTTTGTTTATGGCTTATTGTAGTACCGGTAACCAAGATGTGGGTTATAGTTACATTATTTTAAGAAATATTTTGGTTGTTTTCTTAATTTGTTTCTTTATTTCATTACCTCTTCTCCTTTTTATTCTTTCCTTTTTTTATTTATTTTTATTGCTGGTTGGGTACCAATTTGTTATTCTATTTTGAAAGTTGAATTGAGGTGATAGTGTAAGCAAGTTATAGTGCTGTTATAAATTTTGGATAAATCAATAGAAGTTCTGTATACAGTATTATAAATTAAAATGTAAAACTTGCAAACTAAACAAACCAAAATTGGGACAAGGACAATATAAAGTCAAACTTAGGAAGCTGTACTATTAATATAATCTTCATTATTTAATTACCATCATAATTTTCAGAAAGCATATAATATGTACAGTACTAGGTCTAAAACAAGATTATTTATTTTAGCAGGGTAATAAAGTAATTCATGGAAAATATATTTATATTAGTGTTATATTTTTTTCTCCAACCAACTTCACTTCTAAACTCAATTAATGAAAATAACAAATACATTCATTTTTTGGTTATTTCAGCCTCACTAATCATACGGTATCAGAGGATATCTAAGAAAATTCCTGCCTTTCTTGTGTCAGTCTCCAATCCTCTCTTCTACAAAGGTTTGGCAGTGGGGTAGCTGCTGTTCGGTCCTCTCTCTGTCTTAGCTTTGTCTTTATTGGCCATATTTACAGCCAGTTCCCTTGTTTTGCTGGAGCTTCATGTCACATTATATATGCATAATCTAAAAGTCTGGCCTGTTATGCAGGGGGTTCAAACCAAAGAGATCATTGATTTAATTTGCATGCGAGACTGCAACACATGAGCACTTTGAGCAGTCACTGCATGTGAGATGTTAACCTACCAGGTGAATAAATAAAGTTCTGGACAGATGTGTGCTGTAAATTTTGTGTCAGTCAGTTCAAATGTAAAACAGTTAGTGCATTAGTTACTGGATAAGGAGATTTTGGGTGGTTTACCACACATTCTGGAAGACTACTTTATGTTGTGCATATAAAGTGTTGTGAAGTTCCTTTCAAGAACCAAGTGGGACAGGAAAATAAATACTTTTACACTCCCCACTGGTAATCTGTTTCCTTGTTAATAGCAAGAGAGAGGTTTTAAGGCAAAAAAAAAATCATTGTGTGTGTGCTGGTTTGGCTGTGTGGTTTTTGTACGGGAAAAACATCCTGCCTTAAGATTACCATCAGCCTTGTCTCCTGGCAACTGTAAGAGTTTAGAGTTGTATGTTTGCTATCCTAAAAAGCTGTCTTTAAGAGTAACAGTATCCAGGCTGACATATCCCAACTTCCAAAATATCTACCAATATTATTTTTTAAGGATAAATAAAAAAGTATGGTGTATCATTGACACCAGATGTTAAACTCTATACGGTACTACTTCTTATATTTAAGGAAATGGCTGTGAATATGTCGATAAATATTTGTTTTGTCTTTAGATTATATTTATTCATGATGGTCTATTGTCAACCTGTAGGTCAGTTCATGTCCCTGTCATAGTCTTGTCTATAGATTAAAGATAAGGGTTATTGTCTTGTCATAGCATTTTGATATTTGTGATTTATTACCTTAAGAAAGTAGCAATATTTATTGCTTACTAGAAATAGGATAGTTTTTATGTCTATATACTACCAAAGTGGAGTTAGTTTTTTGTGTATGTGTTTGATGCTTTTAGTATTTGATGACAAATATTTGTGAAATGATAGAGCTTTAGTATTAGTTATCTCTATATAATTCAAGCAATATACTTTTAGAACACAGTTTACACAGTAAATACTATTACAGTATAGTATTCCATTATACATACTATTTTCTCTAAAGTACTGTACAGCATACATTTATTTACTGATCAAAGACATGAAGCTTCCTTTGTACTCTGATTGTTTTTCAGTATCCATTAAAATACATTGTAGTGAAGGAGAATATTGGCTAAATTTATTGGGTGATATTTAGGTACATATAGTTTATTGCGACATATTATGACAGATTTAGTTAGTTATGTAGAGCAGATTAACCAGACCACTGAGCTCCATACGGAACTCTCATAGGTCTGGCTTATGACATTAGCAATATATTATCCGTATAAATACCAGGTTACACCACATTTGTTACTGGTTAATACTTGACAGGAACTGGATCTCTTGAATATTACCGTATATTATAATTAGTGTAAGTAGATTGATGAAGGAGCAAAGCACTGTAGATATGAACAGAAACTTAAGGTTTTTGTTTTGCGTAAGATTTTTATGATAATGTGCGGCAGATATAACCTTGATTCATTCATATGTTAGATATCTTTGAAAGTTTTGAGTACAGTTATCTTGTCTTTCAGAAGATGTTGCCTTCACTAATTGATTTTATGGTTGAATCGATAGGAGTTATATTAGCATGAGGTGGACATTGCCTTAGTTCATGTAGTTTGTGGTATCAATTGATATGCTGTTTCAAATCATACATTTAACATAGAATGAAAGAGATTGGTCAGCTGCTGTTTGATGATGAGGCATTTCTTGTATCAGGCTTAAGGAAAAACTGGTAATAGAAATTGGAAGTACTGTACAGAAGGTGAGAGTAAAGAGGAATTGTGGATGAAGGTGGATAATATGGTATACTGTAGTAGTGAGGGGAGATGTATAAGTAAAAATGATTTACCTGGGAAAATATGGTTGTGATAGTTTCATTTGGAACACGTTCCATTCACTACCACCTGATCTCGTAGTCACACCGCCTAATTAAGGAACACCCCGTTCTTAACATTAATCCTCCATTACATGCCAGTCACATAAGTAGGCCTACAGTACATGTATAAGCCCTGATAGGCTATTATCTTTATATAAAATATATCTTATATAATTCTACTCTGGGGAATTATAAGTACTTTATGGAGTAATTATCTCATAACTGGCACACCAGACCGGTAAGAAACACATTACCCAAGGATTTAAATCCCATCTCTTTCCCAAACAGCTGTTTATTTTTCATTATGCATGTCTTGTGAATATTTAAGCTATAACATTAAAAAGTATGTGCTATACTCTAACAATTATTTTCTTATGATTTTTACTAGATGAACTCAACTTACGACAGCATATTGATATTGAGTATATTACTGTACAGAGTAAAAATAACTGTACTCCTTGTACCGATAGTTATTTAGATGTAAAACTTGCAAAACAAACAAACCAAAACAGGAACTGCACAAAATAATATGAAAAAGATCTTATCAAAATCACTTGTGGAAGTAACGCATTGAAGATTTAGCAAAATAATATTATAAAATATAAAAACACAAAACCACCACATTGAATGAACATCACTATAATGCAATGGAATTTGTTAACCAAGCAAACTAGTTGCACATACTGTATATTAACTTACTCTCGTCATATTCAAGGAATTATTCAATTGGGAAGTTCAAGATGGTCTGGAAAAATATGCATGAATATAGAAACTATATTTCAAGTTAAAGTATTCTATTGAAACTAGTTATATTACATAATGATAATTAAAGCATAAAACTGCACATTAAGCAATGTTAATTAATATAGCCTAATACACAAACAAATTTGCAATGTGACAAGATGTGAATAATAGTACAAAATTCATACAGTACTCACAAAAGATAGTGCTATCGGGTAGGTACCTGTTATGACTTACCGTATTTCTACAGATTATAAGTTACAGGATTCAGATATTGTACCTGAACTGTAGAGAAGGTATCTTGACTCGCTAGTGCAGTCAGTTACCCCCTTCATCAGATGCTGATTACTTTATTTATGATACTACATTACCAGCAGGTGTTTATGCAATTATAGAATTAAAGAGTTTAAAACTACAGTACATCATATAACCCTCTATGAGAAGTCCATCCCAAGCTGAACAAAATTATCTGGAGGAAGCTCATATATATATATATATATATATATATATATATATATATATATATATATATATATATATGAAGCCCTCCGAATCATAAGGGGACCAACCGACATTTTTTGAATTTCCGAGCCAAGCACGTGGCGCCATAGCCCAACTTCTCCCCTACACACTGGTAGTCGTTTGGTACCCTTAAGACGAAAACTGTAAGAGTGAGAGTCCTGGACGTTAAGGTAACTTTTTCGCCTTTCGGGAACACTCACCAATATCCTGGGAAAAATATAACATGACACAAGGGGTCCAAACGACACTCAGTTAATCCCTCCATACTCTCACTCTCCCGTACGTAAAAGTACGTTCACTTACCCATATCCTTGTACTTACCTGTTAATTATTAACTACTTACCTGCCTTACCTGGAGTATGGAAATTGGAGGCTTGGGGGTGGGAATGATGGAAAATTACGTACACTACCCAATATCAGTGCATTATTATCTTTAAAAGAAAAACTTGTGGTCAAAGTGCTGGTAATGTTAGATTTTGGCCATTTTGGCCATTCAAAAGAGGGGATAATTTTGGTTTGGGTGTTTTTACTAAAAATATAGACGTGGAACCCCCTATGTTTACATGCTGGGATGGAAGAGTAGTGCTTCAGCTACCTTCAGTAAAAATATGAAGAGGGCACCTTACCGGGTTGAAGAGTTACACATATTTTGAACTGCCAAACTTTGACCTTGATTTTCTCAGAAGTAAGAAAATGGTGGTTGGTCCCCTTATGATTCGGAGGGCTTCATATATAGTACAGTAATAAGTATTCAGTTAAAAAAAAAAAAAGTACTTGATATATTATAGTCCTTCTGAAAGGTCAGTTTTTATTCTTTTGCTTTAAAGTTTTTACCATCCAAAAGAGAGGACTATGATTTATAGATATCATATGCTGCAGAGGTTCAATTAGCATTTACTCATTTAGGCAAAACATATTTTTATGACCCATCATATAAGTTGAGATTCTATAGTAATTGTTCTCTCTTTCTGTTTTACATATTTTGTAACCCTAAGGAGTGGCTTGTCCCTTTAATTGTGTTTCACTAATTTAAAAAAAAGGTAATTGGTAGCAAGATTAGAAAGAATTTGATTGTAAAATACCGGTATTCTTAATTTATGAATATTGATGCTTCCACTGATATTTGCTTTAAAGTCAATCCAACCATATCCTCATTTGGTCACTGTTGTTTTCACTGTAACTTGTCAAAACTAAAGTCAATTCATCATTGACTTATCTGTCTACCTTTTACCCATCTGTCTAAATAGTCAACAAATTCTGAAAGGTCCCCTGTGTTGTCATGCTCTCACACCACCCACACCCTTCACCCTATGTTCTCCCACGTGCCTACCCCCAGCACCCCCCCACCACCACTGGTCGGACTCAAGTGACATAGAGACCCTGGAGTTGCCCAGCAGAGATGATTACTCGGAGGAAGACGGAGAAGATGGCCGCCCCTACTACCCTCTCCGCCACATCCCCCTCCGCACCTCTCACCTCTCCTCTTCCTCCCTCTCCAGCTTTACCCTTGTCAACAGACCAGGTGAGAGTCTTGGGATAAACTATTCCAGGCTTAATGGTACCAGCAATATTTTACGTTAAATAGTGTTTGTACACCATTTAAATAATAATGTATAGTCAAAAGTCAAAGTTCTCTCTCACAATTACTCGAGTGAAGTTATAGGCAGTGTTATTGACAACTTGAAATCCTTAACAACTGCCTCAAAATAGTGTGGTTGTTAAGGACAACAAGATAGTTACAGTTTTACAGGCAACCCATAAAGTGCGCAAAACTGTGAACGAAAAAAAAAAAATAAGGTCAAGTTAAGGGAGGGTAAGGGTTGGTTTGATGATACGTTTTTTAACGCCATACACTCAATTGATTAACAGGGCTAGGGCGTGCCCTTGTTACAGGGACTTTACTGGACATTACCATGAATCGCTAGACCTGAGCATCCAAACTCTTGACGTCTACCTTTGGCAAGGGGTGGGATCGAACTGCAGACCCTTCGATCAGCAGTCAGACGCGCTACTGACCATACCACAGCCCGCGGCATAAAGGGAGGGAGGAGTGGAAGGGAGAGATGCCACTACTTTCTATGTGTCATCCAATTTTTGAGTCATTTTCCACACTTGCATGCTATTTGATATTTTTTCTTTACACATTTAAATACCGTACTTTCTGGAAGGCTTATCGTAGTTCCCGGGTTAAAATGTAAAACTTGCAAAATAAACAAACCAAAACAGGAATCGCACAATATAAAGACATTTAAGCTTACAGTAAGTACCCTTGGCTTTACTTTTGAGTGACAGAGCAAGGGTGGAGAGAAACTTTGTCTTTTGACTAAATTAAAAACAATGTTTTATATTGGTTGCATAAACATAGCAGCAAATAGAAGTAAATTTACATAGTAATGTAACCTCCCAGAGATCTAAGTAATAGTAAGTGAACATTGCTTAGTTCAATTTAGAATGTAACTTGCTTATATGCCTCGATAGTTTGAAAATAGTTGAAATATTATTTTTTGCTTTTTAGGAGGTAAAGTTACTCTAAGATAATTTTCCTAATAATGAATGAACCCAAGGAGCATGAACATAGGTTTGAATAGACCCATCCCTGGTGCTTAAATACCGCCGAAAATACAGCTCTTGTAGAACACAACAAAAAGTACATCAACGTGTTGGAAACGCATATCCCGCATCCGAACTTAACTGTTTTATTTATCAAAAACGATGTAGTTGTGGTATGGTTGTGGTCAGAAGTTGAAGTAGTTGGCACACATAGAAACTAGAGGGTGCAGCGGGAGAGAGACGAGAGGTGGGAGGAAGGGGAGGATTTTTTAAATATTCCTCATATCTTGATGGTGTAATAGTTAAAATCTTTTAAAATAGTTTAAAATCTGTGTGTGGTAACCCAGGTTCCACTGCCGGTGGATCACATGCTTTCATTAATTTCGTTAGGAAGTGTTTGGTGTTTGAGTGAAATTAATAAAATAGAATATTTATCAATATTATTATACCACATATGCATAGCTTTGAAACTTAAGCTATATGTGAAGAATTAGGAACCAGAAAGTAGGTGCAGAGAACGATTTTGTAAAGAATACAATCAGCTAAACATTGTCGGGGCTGCAAGCAAGAGGGTGGAGGGAGTAAGCAAGCATACATCCTCCCCTTCCCGCCCCTCCTCCTCCACTGCTTCTAAAGTGCTCGTTGCTAGATTGCCTGCCTCTCTCACATATTTACTTAAAGTATTGAATATATTTGGGGTTGAGAGACAGTCCCTGAGCGCGGCCACTGCCTCCACGATGATGAGGGAAGAGTAATGGTATGTGCGTGAGTGTGTGTGAGGTATATGTTCATTACGATGTTGGGTAACGAGAGTTGACACTTATTCCTTGTCTGTGAGGTGTAAGTTCATTACGATGTTGGGTATCGAGAGTTGACACTTCGTCCTAGTGGTCACCCAATTACCATACATATCCTGTCCTTGCCGGGGTTTTTAAACTATCAATTGCCGAACGCCTTACTCCGCTTTATGTGGGTGGCCATACATAAAACTCCCTTTGAAAATTGTGCTTCCGTGAGGCCTATCTTATTTTAGAGGTTAAATTGCAGTTTATGTGTTGCATTATACAAAACCAAAACTGACAATTGGTTGGTATCACCCTATCCACCACCTCTTCCTTTCCTTATTGCATGGATGCTTTGAGCCCTTACTGTTTGTCACAGCATCTTGGTTACGTGTATGCATGTATATTAACCCCCTTAGGTTCACTAAATGCCAGTTTTATTTGTTTATATATATTTTTGTATATGTAATTAGGACATTTTATTTAAGTTAGTGTTCCAAAATTTACTTACTTTAACCCTTTGAGTACCAGCGACGTGTGTTATCTTTTATTCTAGCTATATTTAGACGATATTATGCAGCATGGGAAGGATCTGTGGTAGTTAAAAGGGTTGGTTGAGGTAGTTTGATACCTTATTATTGCTTTAGATCCTTCCTAAGCTGAATTAAATCGCCTAATAGTGGACAGAATATGAGGAAAAGGACGTCCCGGGTACTGAATGGGTTAGGCCACCATTTATAGAAAATTGAAGAGGTTAGGGTTAACTAATAAACTAGAATAAAATTACCTGGTGCTTCAATCCCTTCTTGAGAAAAAGGAAAAGAAAAGTAAGATTTTAGTATTGTACATAAGTGATAATAACTGGCTACATCCAGTGTGGTGTTTGAAGGACATATGTATCAGCCTGGATATACACAGACAACTCACTAGGGGGGCAGTCATGCACCTGGTATTAGAATTAACTTAGTTATGGTAGTTGCGGTACAGAATAAGACTTAAATTACATATGCTGTATTGGTTTATGATAAGAATGTCTTAAGTTACCAGTTTCTCTTTGCTGAAGGCAGTTTTGTATAAATTATTTGCTCATACATTCCTATCACTGGAGTAGGTGCCATCAGGTGAATTTACACTACTGTAGGGCTTTTTCAAGCAACTCTATCCACAAATTTAATCTGGCAACATTTTGAGACTATAATGCATTGCTTATCGCCAACGAGACTGAAGGTAGATTATTATAGGTGACAGATACCCTATAAAAAACATATTTCAGAAGCTGCCAGACTAAATTTCATATAATACTTGCAGGAATAAGTGCTTGTGTAAATCCACTTGTATACAATCATGGTTTTAGAATAATTATCATCCAATTCTACTTGTGAGGGGAGATAAGCAAGTGATAAAGTCCCAAGGTGGTGAAATTATTGTAGTTAATCTTCACGTGCTCGCTGGATGCCAAGGTCTGAGGCTGCACTTCCCAGACACATGCTATGATGATGATCATTATCATCGTAAAATTGTGGTTGGCCAATTGGACTTTTTTATCAATGTGTGTACCTGTTATTCTCTGATAATACGCCACTTCAAATTGTTGTTGTAAGATGCATTTAGGCACGTTTTCTAGTTGACTTAAATATCTATACAGTATTATACTAGTTCCATCTGTGATATCTGTCAACTTAGAGTCTAATATTTACAGTACAGTACTTACATTCTGAATTCCTTATTGAATTCATAATATTGAAAGTAAATATGCTTCTGAATCAGATTGCCTTTAAAGTTATGACTTCCTCGAACTTGGAACCAATATATTATATACATTCAGTACATATCCATACATAAATTTAAAGACTTGAGTCCTCCATACGAAGTGCAGTTTTGATCTCACGTCCTACTGGAGGCATTCCAGGCAGCCCTGTTCAGAGCTGCCTCACTTGTAAGTTTTTTTTATTCAAGATCAGACTGTAAGGTCTGATCCTACGTCTTTTTTGGTCTGCCCTTTGGTGCTGTTCCCTCCACGTACAGTACATGGACTTGCATCTTTTCACCCAACTTAGTTCATCCATCCTCTCCAGATGTCCACACCATCCAACCTTACTAGTACGAATCTCATCACTGATACTCTTGTTACCTAACCGTCTCCTTAGCTCTTCACTAGATATCCCTTTATTCTAGTGCAGCGCTTCTTCCCGTGGTGTACCCAGCACATCCGACGCTACACTGAATTGAGTTGGCGCCAACCCCTTTTCTGCAAACTGTGCATGGGAATACTCCACTTTTTTCTACCTTTTCAAGCCCTAATCTAATATGTTAAACTTTGGTTTTATATACCGGTATATATTAACTCTTAATCCTTTACTTGCCATGCCCTCTCTCCATCTTCTGAACTTGGCCTCGGCATCCCGCACACTACTGCTAAAGTACTAGGTTATCTGCGTATAGCAGTTTCCAGGGGAGCCCAGCTCTAAAATCTCCAGATAGTGTCTCCAGAACCATACCAAAGAGGAGGGAGCTTAACACAGAGCCCTGGTGGACTCCAACACGAACTGTAAACTCCTCACTCAGTCACCTTTCACCCTCACTGCCGTTTGTGAGTCCTCGTACATCTTCATTATCACATGCACCAGCCACTCTGAAGTTTTCTCACAGCCCACTGTACAACATATCTGGGCACCCTATCAAAGACCTCCAGGTCTACAAACGTAAGGTAGAGATCTCTATCTTTAAGTAAATATAATCGGGCCAGCCCTATGAGAGTTTTGTTTCAAAACTCAGCGGTCTCCAGACATATGTCTGGTTAAACTAATTGAGGAAAAAAAAAATATATCTTTCCTACAGCTGCCTGACTATGAAGATAGTATTGATTGTACCACATTGTGGCATAAAACCGAACTGCATATCATCGATAGACATACTATCCCTGATCATACCTTCAAAGACTCTCTCACAGACCTTCATGACTTGATCAAGCACTTTCAGGCCTCTATAATTTCCCCTATCTAATGAATCCCCCTTACCCTTATATATGTTTACTATAACACTTTAACACTTACACTGCGGACATATTTCCGCTATACTAGGGCTCATTCAGGCACTCCTGAATGATTGAGCAAGTGTCTGAATGAAATGAAATTTATTCAGCCAAAAACTAGAAGAAAATAGCTTCAAAATTGACACCAGAACGAGCTTCGTAGCACGCGGGATTAATCTGCAGCGGTACCATAGACATTGGCAAATATTCGCTAATACTGAGAGAATATTGCTAATGTCACGCTACATTTGCCTTTGGTAGCGCTGCATATGTCTAGCGGGACATGGCTCATATCCCTCAGTGCCGCGGCCGCCTGGCTGGAGAGCGGACGGGGCCCTGCCGCTCTCCCACTCACTCGGACTTGTGACGTCTCCACTGGTTTTAAGAGCCTGTAAATTGCTATAAATTGCCATGGCGTTCCGGAACGTCTCCCGTAGCTAATGGGTTAATGCCATTCATCTGGGATTCTCTCTTCTATAATGATAGAGTTTATTACTCGGTGACCAGTCTCACTCCTCAGTCACGTGAGGCTGTTATCATCTCAGCGACAATGCCAGAACACTTTGCAGCTTTTCCGCAACATTGAACATTGAATTGAGTTACCTCCCACCCCCTTCCCGCATACTGTGCATGGATAGTCGTCGCTTCTTTCCATAGTTCCACGCCCTACTCCACTAATCAGGACCATTGTTTTATCTATGTTAACTCTTTGATCCTTGTTTGCCATGCCCTCCCTCCATCTTTTGAACTTCGCCTCTGTTTCCTGCGCACTATCTGCGATAAGAACCAAATCATCTGCATGTAACAGCTCCCATGGGAGTCCTTCAAGGGGAGAGAGAGTCTTTTCGTGGTTGGTAATGGCAGCAGTTCTCTGAACTTTCCCCAGTCGCATCTAATTTTGGCGATAGTGCACGGCCTCGGCCCCACCACAGGCAGAGATGTTATCTCCCAAGTAGTAAATCTTGTCCACCATCTCCACCACATCTCCATTCACCACATAGTTTAAAGAAATGCTGATTAATCATGTTTTGATCTGCCTTACTTTGTCTTGACTGTATTTGTTCGGGTGTACCACAAACTCCAGGAAACGTTCCTCTTGTCACGCAGATGCTAGAAAACACTGTAAAACATTTTAGAATATAGACACTTGTTTGGGTATCTCATCTTATATTCGGCAACAGCAGAACTAGAACATCCATTGTAGAGCCCATAAACAAATATCATGTTTCCAGATTTTCCATTCGAGTAAGTAAATACAATTTTCTTGCACTTGTAGTCTCTCAAATAGTGGAAAATAACAATACCGGTAATTGTGAGTGCCCCTCCATACTCTTACAAGTTTTAGCGCAAACTGAGCGGCACAGGAGTGGACGACTCATGCATTGGTGCCATGTTACATTACAGTAGATAAGGTGTAACAGCTAATTACACTACTACAGTAGAAGGCTTCATATTATCCTAATTGGCAAATTCATACAATAGCAGTATAGAAATATTCCCTTTTTCAAAGATATCAAGGTATAGCGAAACAATAATGAGTAAACTTCCTCGTAGTTGCCCTAGCGTACTCCCTCCTTTCCTTCCACCCAACACCACCTCCTCACTCACTAACTGTCAAATTTAAATTACTGATTACCAAACAATGATGCAGAAAAAAGCATAATTTTTCATTCCTGAAAATGTCATAAGTCCCGTGACACCCTGTATATACCTGGTATGTGTATGTGTGTGTATTTATATATATATTATGTATATGCATGTGTGTGTACATGTATACTGTATATTGTCATAAGTCGCGTGACACCCTGTATATACCTGGTATGTGTATGTGTGTTTATTTATATATATTATGTACATGTATGTGTGTGTACATGTGTACTGTATATTGAGGGGAGGGAGAAATGTGGATGGTTAAATGGATGTAGATGGGTAGATAGATCAATAGATTGATAGATAAAATTTAATTTTAATGTTCACCTGTAGTGTTAATGATAAAGTAGTGTTGTTTTAGATTTTGACATTGCAATCACCCACATGACTTTTACAATATATTTTTATTTATGGGTTTATGGTAATTCAGTTTCCATAACATTTTATAGTACTGTGTATCTTATCAGTGTTGTAGATAAAGTTTTGCATCAGGCCATAGTTATTTTAAGTGGGTTACCAACTGGAAGCTGCTCTGACACCTTGGGGTGCGTTCAATTGACTATTAAAGCAATCAAGAGTCTGATTGAGAAGAATGAAGTACCTGTACAGTACAGTACATGATAGCCATACAGTACACAGATTATTGTGTCTTGGTGGTCAGTGAGGTCAGTCAGCTGTGAGCACAGTATTCCTAGCCATGTCCAGATGGGATGATTGCAATATTGGATTATGTAGGACTCTTATTTTGTGGAGGCTATTATTGTAAAGAAGTACAGTATAATATTTAGCAGTTTAATCAGTGTATATTTGTGAATTATGGTTAATAAAGTGCTTAGAAATTGAATGGAGGAATTTTTTATTGTTTTGACAACTTTTTTATATTGATTGCGTAATTGATCAGACCTATCTTGTACGATGGATGGGGAAGATTGATTAAGATACGATTTGGAGAAAAAGACTTACTCATGCAAATTTGGAAATGGCCATCAAAAGTTGATGATAGGAAAGTTAAGTTTCAGTAGTATGCCACTTGACATATTCTTATAGACAACCTAAAGTTACAGTTTGGGCTGTGAATACTTGAACACTTTATTATAAAACATAACATTGAATGTTGACTAGTGATTTCAAATATTGTGTTGTTTATGGATCAATATATTATTGAAAGAAATTGTGACTGTAGCATAATTTTCCCCCAAAAAATATACTGATGAGAAAGGCCATGACTGCATATTATAATCGTATGTACTGTATAACATTACTGCAGTCTTATGATATAGATGTTAATTACGGAAGAGCTTACTGTAAGTTACTATAATACCTTTTATAACTACTTTTATAGTTAACGTAAAATTTACACATTATAACTTTAACACTAACATTACAGAAGATGGTGATGTTGAGAGCCTTGGCAGCACGACGGACTTCTCGCTCCTGGACGGTGAAGGGAAGGAAAAGGTGGTGGAGGAAGACACAGACCTCTCTCTCGCATCCTCCCCTTCACTGCCTGACGACCTCCCAGCTATCAGGTCAGAGGACAAACTATTGCAAAGATCATACCACCTCTTTGTTATATAGAGGCTATGCTGAATACCTTGCATTATGTTCAGTTCTAACCATGGGAAGATTTACACTTCACTTGAAGGAAAAGGTGGATGCCTCATGTATTAGAAGTGCAATGATCTATGCTTTAGAAGCATGGCCAATTAAAGTGGATAATATCAACAAAATGAGAATTATTGATATGATATGTGGGGCGAATCTGCAAGATAGGATCCTTAGTGAGAAATGCTCCGCCTCAAATGTTTTTTTTTTTCACCAATAGAAATACATATATACATACATACAAGTACAGTCTGGCCTGCCAATACGCGAGAATATGGGCGACACGCGAGGGCGCGGAATGAAAATTCGCGTATTAGCAATAGAGTATTATATGGGAATAAATCGATATGGGCGGCACTGACTCCAAGTTGTCTACTTTAGGCCTATTTATCTCCGTCAATTGCCACAAAAGGTACATATATGTATACATAAACATCCAAATCATAAGAAAATATAACAATAATAATAAACTCGCCTTAAAATTAACAGTAAATGTCCAACACGAGTCGGACAGCTGTTGCGCGAGCATGGACTGAGGGTAGACTGGCGTATCCCACAATGCCCTGCGTGCCTACGTAACTGGCGCGGAATGGTGGGGGGCCTCGCGTATTAGCTGAACTCCCCGGAATTGCCCTTATATCGGGCCCGGATTCGCGTTTTAAAGGTACATCACGCGTTTTGAAAGTTTTGGGTATGATTCGACCCCCTCCTCGCGTATAAGGTGAATCGCGTATTAAAAGCTCGCGTATTGGCAGGTCAGACTGTACTGTATAAAGACCGTTTTGTCCACAGGGAATGTGGTTAGTCTCTCGTCCTAAATGACGGCTTTCCAGCCGTCTCTTGTCAAGTTCTTTATTTTGAGATCGGACTGGAGTACCTGATCCCATGTCATTCTAGGTCTACCCCTACGCGCAGCTCTCCCCATGTTCACAGTCCGACATTTCTTCACCCAGTTCTGATCATCCATTCTCTCCACATGTCCAAACTAACCTAGTCGGCTCGTGCGCATCACTTCACTGACACTCCTAATGCCCAGACGCCTTCTTAATTCCTCGCTCGATACCCCGTCCCTGAGATTAATCCCACACATCCATCTTACCATTCTCTTCTCATTCCGTTCCATTCTATCAATATTCTCCGCTTTAACCGGCCACGTCTCCGAGGCATAGGTCATCGCACTCCTAACACACGAGGTATACACCTTCCCTTTAAGGTGGGGTGGGAGCCCTTTCATGGTCAGGAGTGGTAGAAGCTCTGTAAACTTTCCCCAGCCACTTCTGACTCTAGCAATGGAGCCAGCTTTAGCGCCACCTCCGGCAGAAACCGTATCGCCCAGGGCTTTTTATTTTGTTTCTACCTACTCCCTCTCGGGCATAGGCTGAGAGCCTGTACATTTAACCGTACATTGAATGGCGAAGCCCGTGAGGTCTCGTTCCAGTCTAGGGAGTGAGACGTGTGAAGCACTTTGGGATACAGCCAGCAGATTACAACTTTTGACAACCTGGTTTATATGATCCTTATAATTCAATTTTGAAATGAAGTATACTCCAAGATTTTGGACTGGGACGATTTAGTATATGTTCTGTGCTATCTGTCAAGAAATATATTATTTCTGTATTTTACCAAAGTATTGTATTACATATTGGGGTTTAAAGGACCACTTCCATATGAACGTAGTTCAGTCTATATGTAACCCATGGGCAGTATCACAATTCAAATGAACAGATTCAGTGCTATTAGTTGCCATGAAATTCAGGTAATAAGTGTGGCATAGTTAGAGGTACTATGAGTACAAAGGATTGCAAAGGTAAACAGCAACAACAGATCTAGTAATCCTTATGAGGCGGCTTGTAGCCTTACTTATGCTGAGTGCCATACAGCTAATTGGGCCCACCAGTTAAGCTTTAATTTATTTTTTTGCTGCTTCCCCTAGATGGGTTGTTTACCCTTGGCTAATGAGTTCCAGCCAATGTATGGTAATTTAGTTTTTTGCTGCTTCCCCTAGATGGGTTGTTTACCCTTGGCTAATGAGTCCCAGCCAATGTATGGGAAGTACAGTACAAGACAAGTAATCTTGATGATGATAATAAGTAACTCGTTTAAGGACAGCTTGATAATACACACTAAATTGCTACAATTTTAATGTTAATGTTTGATTTTTTTTCCGTGCTTATTTCTCCAGACCGGACACTCAGTACAAACACACCCCAGACCGTGACCTCAACTCCCGACTGAATGTGGTGGTGGTGCTCACTCTCGCCTGCGTTGTTGGGCTTGGCTTAGGACATTTCCTTGGTCAGTCCTTCACAAGTGATTTATGTTCATTGTATACAAGTCATCACCACACTTAGTATAATTATGCATTACCATTCAATTAAACAAAAAAATTACCATATTAACCCTCTCACATTCTTGACGCACTTTTGAGCCTATTAGGGATACTTTAAAGCCTTTGTTGTTGTTCCCCAAGCTGCCTGGACGAACAGCCCCAAGGCCCCGAGCAAGGCCAAGGTCATAACCGAGCGCCCCCACAGAACCCTCCTTGCCGACCACAATAAAGCCTGGGTGACCGAAGCCACTCCATGGCGGGGAGCTGAGGAGGGTGCGGAAACGCCCGGGAAACCAAAGCCCCACCCAGGGCCCTGTGCCCCTCAGCAATTATGAAGAGAAAGTTGAGGGGCAAAGGAAAAATGTGACGCTTTGGCTTCCAATCTTGGTAGATTGGGAGGTCAATCCACGTTAGAGACTTGAGATCTAGAAAATATTTAAGTAAAAGGAACAGTCAGAGTAAGCTATGGGTATGGCAGAGATCGCTCAGTTCTCACTCTGATAGACCAGCCCATCACCACATGACTAGAACCCAATCCTCTCAGCATGAGCTAGGAAAGGCCCTAGAAAGCCGCCTTTGGCGGGGGGGATAGCTCCCCTATTTCAACTCCTTTCGGGGTTGGGCACCCGCCACCATCAGGGGTATTTAGAAACCTTTAGTTTAGTTACTTTAACCTCTGCAGTTGTCTTTGAGTTAGCTGTGGGCAGAAAACTAATTTTGGAGAGGTAATTATAAGAGTGAGAGAACTCTATTTCTTATTGCTAATCTGGCAACCTCTGCGTCATATGGTCGTGAGAGGGTTAATACTACGGTAATGAACACCTACCACCATAATTGGGCGGGTGCCCAACCCCGAAAGGAGTTGAAATAGGGGAGCTATCCCCCCGCCAAAGGCGGCTTTCTAGGGCCTTTCCTAGCTGATGCTGAGAGGATTGGGTTTTAGTCATGTGGTGATGGGCTGGTCTATCCGAGTGAGAACTGAGCGATCTCTGCCATACCCATAGCTTACTCTGACTGTTCCTTTTACTTATACATCTTCTAGATCTCAAGTGGCGGCGTCTTTTCCGTGGATTGACCTCCCTACTGCCAACCTAGAAGTTGGCAGATTGGGAGCCAAAGTGTCACATTTTTCCCTTACCCCTCAACTTTCCCTTCATAATTGCTGAGGGGCACAGGGCCTTGGGTGGGGCTTTGGTTGCCCGGGCGTTTCCGCACCCTCCTCAGCTCCCTGCCTTGGAGTGGCTTCGGTCACCCGGGCTTTGTTAGTGGTAAGCAGGGAGGATTTTGTGGGGGTGCTCGTTTATGGCCTTGGCCTTGCTCGAGACCTTGGGGCTGTTCGGCCAGACAGCCTGGGGAACAACAACAACAACCACCATAATTCAGTATAATATGGTTTTACATGATTGCACTACTGTACAATTATCATAATATGTGTCGGATTACTTTTAGATGTTAACAAATTAAATTGAAGTTCATAATACCAGTATATTACACTCTTTAATAGTTTGAAATATAGCATTAAGTGATGACTTCTTAACCCTTTCACGCACATATGACGCAGAGGTTGCTAGGTTAGCCATAAGAAATAGAGTTCTCTCACTCTATAATTACCTCTCCAAATTAGTTTTATGCCCACAGCTAACTCAAAGACAACTGCAGAGGTTGAAGTAACTAAACTAAAGGTTTCTAAATACCCTTGATGGTAAGAAAGGCTTTAAAGTATCCCTAATAGGCTCAAAATCGCGTCATATGTCGGAGAGGGTTAAGTTATATACTGTACAGTATATGTAAGTGTTAAGGTCAAGACAAATTTATAAGACAAGTGCATTGACTGTTTTAGTTAATGTGATTTTAAATAGCTAATGTAAATAATTCTTACTAAGTGTAAAAGTGTGTGTGTGACATGTTCATTTTAGTCAATTTTACGAGGTAGTTCTTTTGTGTTCTTTTATCAAAAAATATTTATTTCCTATGTATGTTAAAATCAGATAATTTTAACTTTAGATTTAGTTTATATTACAGACAGTCATTATGATCTTTAGATTTAGTTTATATTACAGACAGTCATTATGATATTATGATACATACAGTATACTGTACTTTTATATAGCAATGGCTGTTTTAATTAAAATGTAAAACTTGCAAACTAAATAATAATTACTTTTTTGACCAGCTTGTAATTCAACAATGTAAATAACATATTCTACAGGTAAATACAACATATAAATACAATATTACATAGGCCTAGTACCTAAAGCTAAGCTATCAAGTTGGTACAAGAGAAACATCTCCTGAAGCTGAAACTGTGATGATTTTCAGGCTTATGTGCTGTATCTGAGGATGGCGATAAAGGTTTGGCAGAGTTCAGCCAAAAAGTTCCCCAGTCTTGCATAGGGAGTGTTCCGTCATCTGTTATATATTGGCCGCCATGTTGCATCCATTGTGCTTTGTCCTGTCTTTCTCCCATGTTTTATTTACCTTCCTTATGGTATACTTATTTACGCCACACTGGTCTTTAGATTAATATTTTTTATAGCATCCCACTGCTTGATATACTGTCTAGTCAACAATAAACTATGGAGATTAATACCATGTGAAGAAGAACACTGTATTTGATAACATTTTACTTATAGTTTTGCATACACTATTAGACAGTGCAGTTTTAGTCCTCTTTTAATCGTGATAGGTGCTTCAATTCCCTTGTGTATTAGTATATGCACTTGACCTAAAGAAAATGCAAGTGAAATGTTATTGAGTAAATTTCTTCTTGTAGTAGATAAATATGTCTCCATTTGGCAACAACATATTATAATCAACATGGCGGCTACTGGACAGACATTGATGCAGTTCTCCCTATGGACGGCTTGGAAAAGTTCTATTGTGTTACTGTCAACTAACACCTTTCAGAACAACGGTATTGTCATGCAGCAACTATTTTTTTCTATCTTTCATGTTTCATTTTGTATTCAGATTTTTTTCAGATGCAACATGGTGTTCAGATTATTTTTTGTCTTTGGAGAAGCTTGACGTAATAGTTCTTAATAAAAAGGTGGCTGACAGTTCATGTTTCGCACATCTTCACTTGCTATTGAAATTAATAGTAAAATTAAAGCTCATTTAAGTTCTATAAACTTTGGCTTCCTGTAAATGATGTTATCATAGGCCTGTTCACAACTAAAAATATAAGTCAACATTGTTGGCTTTGACCCAACTTATTGTTATCTTAATGTTGACAACAAACTTTTTTTTCTTTATTCCTGTGAATGACACTCGCCCTATATACCGTACCGCAGATGGGAAGGCAAGCCAAATAAGTTAAGGAATTCTGATAATACTGGAAGCATTCCCATACCGTACCGGTACTATCATTAATGAAGTCCCCTCGGCTACCAGCTGTGAAGGCTGCCATTAATGTTCTAATTCTTGACTTTGGGCCGATATTTGACATCCCATCCCTGGAAGAGTTTATGAAGTGAACGTCGTACACAGGAATATAGAAAATAAGTTTATCGTCAACACAATTTCAACACAAAATTGAGTCAAAGTCAACAATTATCATTGGAGAATATCCCTCATGTGAGCGCATTTTTATATTTCCAATTGTCAATAGATATATTTTAAAATTGTGTTTGTACGGTCAGATAATGATAATGTACAGTACAAGGTTCACACATGCTAAAAGACAACCTACAGTATATATTGAGTAGTAATTGTAATAATGATGGTAGAAACTTGAAATGTTTATTGTCCTTTTATGAGAAGTATTTCCATATGTTGTATCTGATTTTGCATATATTATCCCTGCATTTCTTACAGTATAGTAGATTTCTAATATGATCAGTGATTTTCCTGTTTACTAACTTATTGGCTGATTTATGTTCGTTGGCATGATTGTTTGCATCCCTGGAACAAATCTAGTAAGAAAACTGGATGTAATAATTTGACCTACAGATTACAGTTTCAGAACCTTTTCATTTCCTCCTCATAGGCCTATCTTTCCTACGGTATCTCTTTAAATTTTGAGTTCTTATTTTATCTATATTATATGTATATCTGTACAGTATTAGATTTTGTATACAGTATTAACTCCTTGAAGATCACAAGTAACTTAAATTTAGTTTTATCAGGCCTCTTTGATTTATCAAGCTCCCAAAGGACGGCGCGCAAAGAAACAGTTTATTATCGCTCTATTTAAAGTTAAACCCATAATATTCATGTCTATTGTAATAGTTATACATCACAAGAAAGAGGGAAGCAGCCATACTACAATATGAATGTACTGTATTAAACTTGGAAGAAAGTTGATATTTCATACTGAAATTTGTTCGATAATGAAATAATTCATCACTCTTCGGCGTTCAACTCGTCACAATTGTGTTACATGCTAAGCAACACATTTTGTTAATATGAAATAAGAATATTTCACTTTCTTTCCAACAGATCATCAGAATTTGTTTAAAATCAATATTTTTTTTTATGACATGTGGAGAGGATGGATGAACAAAGCTCGAGACTCGAGACAGAGCCCGAACATGTAGTACTGTATATGAAAGCCAAAATTAACTGCAAACAATAGCAAGTTAATGGTTTTAATGGGTATATACATTAAACTACAAAATTCTGTTAACTTCCCCTGTTTTATCTTTCAATCTAGTATGAAGATGCAAGAATCTCTTAAATCTTACTGGTGATAGAGAGCAGCCCTGCTCACAAACTTATTTTAAAACACAATATACAATAGAATGGTAGGTCCAGTAAATGGGCATGTCCCATGGGGGATAACACATTAAAGAAGAGAAGGCCACCCAGCCTGTAGTGCCACCATAGGTTTTTTTTTTTTTTTTTTTTTTTTTTTTTTTTTTTTTTTTTTAAACCTGGTGTTTTGTTGTAAATTACAAAGACTGATAATAGGATAGTAGTGTTTTGTTAAAGAAAGATCCAAGATAACATGGAATCAAAATGAGTTGATAACTTTTAGTGAGAGAGGTATGAGTTATTTGATAAAAAGGATAAGTGTTGTTTAAAAGTACCAGTAGCATTAATGTTAATGTCCTGGAGAGTCATCTTCCAGTGATTTAACTTTCATGGGTGTTAAATTATTATATATATTTTTATTATATAATTTTGTTAATTTATAAGTAGATAGAAATCCTAGGTACAGGTTACTCAATTTGTATGTAGAGCCGAAATCTTATGGACATGTTAAGTCTGGTCTACCATTATTTATTTACTTGTCAGTATTGATTGTTTGTATTATTTTTCTGGCTGTTGCAGCAGTGTTGTTGCAAATATATCATAATATAGTATGATATTTGTTTACGCCACACCAATATAGTCTGATTAAGGGGGGTTATCGGCTTTTTTTTGTTTACCTTTGTCTCCTTTTCTCTTTCCTTGGCTTGTATCCATTCGGCCCCATTCAGCCAACTGTTTTAAGACGTTTATCCCCATTAGGTGTCGATTTCTTCCTGGCGAGCGATAGCGTGGAGAAATCCGGCTTCGCCGGAAACAATTTTTCCGAAAAATTTACAAATTTAGCTTGCTGTCAAAACAAAAAATATATATGCTGGCTCGCTACCGCTCGCCAGGAATATATTGACACCTGGATGGGGTTAAACGTCTTAAAACAGTAGGCTGAATAGGGCCGAATGGATACAACCCAAAGAGAGAGGGAGAGAAAGAGAAAAAAAGCGAGGTGGGCTCCCTTAACCATACACAAACAATTTGGTTTTCCCCATAAGGCCAGTCAAAGTGAAGTCACGAAGATAAACAAAGCTCAAAGGCAATGCATAAGTGTGTTGATTTTCGGTGTGAGCATCCTGGGTTCGAATCCCCGGACTGCCACATGTGTTTGTTAATTTCATTAATCGAGTTTAGGAGTAAAGTTGGTTAGTGGAGATAACATAATAATTTAAAGAAAATTTTAACGGAGAATGGTAGTAAACGTTTGGTTATTACGTTAATTAAATTCATTATCCTTCTTCCCTTCTTAAATAACACATATCTCAAATTTTTACAGATTACATTAAATTCATTATCCTTCTTCCCTTCTTAAATAACACATATCTCTAATTTTTACAGATTACTTCACAATTTATGCCCTTTAATCATATTGTAATGCCATTCTGTTTTTCATTTTCTCTTAATCACTTCTGTACCGGCGACATCATTGTAATTGTATTCTAGCTATATATAGACTATTTTGTGCAGCTTAAGAAGGATCTGTGGTAGTAAAAGAGGTTAATGAAGATAGTTTGAAGCCTGTTAACCCTCTCACATCCTTATGACGCAGAGGTTGCCAGATTAGCAATAATAAATAGAGTTCTCTCACACTTATAATTACCTCTCCAAAATTAGTTTTCTGCCCACAGCTAACTCAAAGACAACTGCAGAGGTTGAAGTAACTAAACTAAAGGTTTCTAAATACCCCTGATGGTAACAAAGGCTTTAAAGTATCCCTAATAGGCTCAAAATTGCATCAAGAACGTGAGAGGGTTAATTGTTGGAGGCGCTTTTTAAACTGAATAAACTTGTCTAATAGTACCCTGAATAAAATGAAAAGACGTCGCCGGTACGGAAGGGGTTAATAGATTACCATGCATGTGATATTTGGTGCATGATTACATACTGTAGCTAAGTTTTGAATGTTATAGTTTTCTTTGTGTCCTATTATGATAATCTGAATGTGAATACTTGTTCCAAGAACTTAACCTCCATTCAATTCCATTTATTGAATATTGTAAGAATCTTTGTGAATATATGGTGGACTGATAGGAATTTAGATAACAAATCTGTTATGCTTCATATGGGTTGTAATTTATTATTATGTATATTATAGTTTGAATGATAAATATGGATGTACTCTGTAGACTGAATTTTCTATAGCATTTTAGCCTGTTCTTGCTCTGTCTTGAGTCGGCCACCCCCAAGAAAAAAAAATAGAGGAAAATAAAATAAAAAAATAGTAAAAGTGGGGATTGGGCCTGAGCATATAGATAGATATAGATAGATTTTAGGCAAATTATCCAATTATTAGATATTTTTGGATGCTGGGATGTTCAAAGAATCATAGTCCCTGCACACTTGCCAATTTGACAGTTTTGCTTCAAGATTTGCAAATTAGAAGTCCTGAAGAATACAGAGATTTATTGAAAACTACTTAGCAATTTCTCACACATGGCATAAGAATTTTATAGCATATTTGATAACCCTGGAAATGACATCTATGGTTTTGTAATTATGTTGGTATACAAATATATAATTTGTATCAATGTACGGTATCATGACAAATATATATAATATCAGTAGTTATTCAGTCTCTGTATACTGTAGGGACTCTAATATGGTGGCTCATTTTTTTCACCTACAGTATTATAATGCACACACTCTCACTTGTGCATAAACATACACACAGCGAAGAGGGTAGGTACTCTCCTTCCAATACACAAGACTCTGCTCACGTAACATGATTTGTGTTGGTGTTTGTTACAGGTTGGTCCAGCCGCACCATGTGGCAAGAGAACCTTAACTCTGCCCAGGTACGTAGACTACGAGAACTGCAGGATGATCTGGTGTCCTGCATGAGCGCCCCTACCAACACCCCTCCGCTCCCCATCCAGTACACCACCCCAGTAACGCACCAGTACACACCAGAATCGGCTAATAAAGTCCCTGTAATGCACCATTACCCCTCCGAAACACACCAGTACCCCCCAGACTCAGAACCAGCTAATAAAATCCCTGTTATCGGCCACTATAACCCAGTAAAGCACCAGTATCCCGCGGACTCGGAACTGACTAATAAAATACCTGTCATGAGTCACTATGGCCCAGTATCGTACCAGTATCCCACGGAAACACATCAGTATGACCTGGAAACTGAATCTGAGAGTGAGGTCCCAGTAATACATCGCTATAATGTCCCAGTAGCACACCAGTACTCCACAGAAACACACCAGTATGTTCCAGAAACCGAGTCCGCTAGTAAAATCTCAGTCAAACACGATTTTATCCCAGTATCGCATCATTATACCACAGACGCAGAGCCCGACAGCGAGATCCCGGAAATACACGACTTTTCCTTTGACTCTGAGGCAGACAATGATATCCCAATTTTACAACATTACGTCCCAGTGAACCAGCAGTACAACTTAGATTCAGACTCCGAGCCTGACACTACCGAGCCTCCGTACTTTCAGTTCGATTCAGAATTCGAGATAAATACTCGAGAGTCTCCTTACTTTCCTTTGATCCCTGAAGGCGAAGACGGGGCAATACATATAGAGTCCTTTGTAGAGTCCATAGTAGTACCACTGGAAGATACCGGAGTGATCCTCAACCCCGCTAAGAGAAAACCTGAGGCCTCTTACCTCCACAATACAAACAGCTTGGAGTCCGAGTCAACAGACCCCACTTTTGCCACACCTGACATATTGAATAATAAGCCGAGTATGATCCCTGTAGTGTCTAGAGGGCTTTCCTATGACCTCAAAGACAGGCTTGTAGATATCCCAGAGCCTTATGAAGCAACATCTAACAGTGAAACATTGATTAGAGACAGACTCCTTGATACCCCAGAACCTTACAAAACCATCCCCAACAGCGAACTAATTATTGAAGATGAACTTGATCAGTTTCTCTACCATCCATCACCCATCGAAGACATGCCATCGAGTCCTGATGCATCCCTCAGTAGTGCCTCGCTGCCCCCTAGTGTCCCATCCAGCGAACCATTTTTGGAAGCTAGTGTGTCGCCGCAGCAGCCATCCCCCAACTTCCCTGAGGCAGTAGAAGAGGACCTGTCTGCCGACCCCCCTGTTGCCTTAACAGTAGAACCGCTGCAGGTGTGACTAACAAATTAATACGGAATGATTTTGTAGTGGGTGACTGAATAACTCAACCAGTAGGATCTAAAATCATGTAGCAATTGCACAACTCTAACTTTACATTTTTCTCTTGCTGATATGTGAAATATTTCATTAAAATACCCAAACACTTCTGTATACAGTAGGGTTAGAATTATAAATTGGCACTGATATAGTTGGCCTTGGTTGACAAAGGATGAGATCTTACAGGTTGAGATGTCCAGGTATTATATTTTGTGTGGTAGGGAGTACTAACTTAGCATTTTGTGTAGCTAGCCTGTATTTCTGTGAGGAGACGGAGACAGAACTCAGCCTCACCTCACTCTTCACCCTCCCTCCTCACCCTCCAAGCATGACTGATTTCTTTGTCAGTGTAAACAGTAATTTCTTAATACACTGTTCTCATACAACATCTCTAGTGTCATCCTTAACTCGCCTAGCTAAATTGAAGATCCCCTTGGGATTTTCTGCATTACTCGCTTGGTCCATGACCATGTCCTGTATAATTTTCTTTGCCTTGTATATATCTTTTTATTTTGTTTTGCATTTTGCTTAGACACCAGATATTCTTCCTTGCTGCCTCCTTTTTTCCATGCTTTGAAGCATCTTCTTTCTCCTTTATTTAATTTTCAACCTCGTCATTCCACCACCAGGAAGTCTTATGCCTGGGGGGACCCTTAGTTTTGCCATATACTTTGTCAGTGGCAGCAAGAAGGCTATGTTCAAGGAAGTTCCACTGGCTATTTACATCATTTGGCTTAGCGCCCCTATTCCTAAATATTTCCTCCAGTTTGCTAAAAGACCTATCCTTGTATTCAGATGCATTCTTCGCTCGGGATGACCATTACATTCCGGACAAACTTCCAGTCTTCCCTATTCACTAAAGCGGGCGTCCCATACAGTACGTAAAGACCCGACAAGAGCCGATCTTTTCAAAATATTTGAATTTTTGCTAAATCGTCTGTGATCGAGTAAAGTCGTGTAAATCAATCGGCTCTACTCGAGTTGATCTGGAACTGGACGGGGTGCCCGCCGACAGGTCCGTGAAGTCGGCCAATAATTAGTGTATACGCAATTTTTCAGCCGACTGTTTTTGATGGTCGGGGAAATCAAAAATTAAATTTTGGACGTGTTGCTGACGTATGTCGATCGGTTTTCGGACGTGCAGCAATCGTTTTTGACGTACAATAGTCGGGAAATAATCGGGCAAAATGTTCGAACAAGACTATAGTACGCTCGACACGACCATGACATGACAAATGCCCGACTAAAAACAGACAACCCAGTATGCCATACATCCACAAGATGTTTGGAATCACGTCCACAACACGTCAAGCAGCCGACATCAGGTTGACTCACACGCCAGCGAACAGATAAATGTTACCAAATGTTCATGTTCACACGTGTTAATCGCGTTCAGTATAATCCTGTCTGGACATGATGCAAGAGGATAACAGGACGTCAGCCACAGGTCAGACACGTCATGTACACGTTCGTTATCCTGACAAGCAGGTGTTCGAGTAGGGCAGTGCTGGGCTCCATGGTGCAGATGCAAGGTTTGGTGGTAGACTGTGTGGGGGTCTACGGCCCCCGACCTTTATACAGGGTTGGGTACTTGGTCGTGCTTCTGTCGTAGGAGTCGACCCTGCACGTATGTATCGTGCGACACACTTGCGCAGCACATATGCTGCTCGTCTGGCAGACGGCTAACATCCTAACAACATCCAACTTAGCGTATTGTGAACGTGTTGCGAGGCCGTGTGTGTCGTACTGACATCGTAATAGGGTCACGCGTTAACGTGTGGCAGACGTAAATGTGTCGTGAGTGACGTGCGGCTGTCCTTGTCTGGCGAGCCTCATGTCAAACGTGTCGATTCGGCAAAAAGTTGTTAAATCGGCTAACATCGGCCGTTGTCGTGTCTTGACGTACTGTATGGGACGCGGCCTTAAGAAGTAATCAATCTGGCTACTGGTGCCCCCAGAACTGTAGGTGATCAAATGACTCAACCTTTTCTTGAACTTAGTGTTACACACAATCCTGTTGAGTGCAACTTAACTCGAGTATGTATTCGCCTTCTAGATTTCTTCTTCCATGTCCTTTTCCACCATGCACACCCTCGTACCCATCAGTACGTGCTCCCACATGACCGTCGAGGTCTCCACCTACTACTGTGATATCTTTTTCCGAGAGGCCCAAAACTACCCCAATGAGGTCGTTCCAAAAGGCTTCTTTCCGCTCTCTGCTTAAGCCAACGTGTGGGGCATATGCCGATATCTCATTCACAATTCTTTCACCAACTTTCAGCTTCAATATAGTCAATCTTCCATTTAATCTCTTTATTTCAATTACACTCTTCTCCCACTCCTCGGATACCAGGACACCCAGTCCACCTTTCGCTTTTCCAGATTCATCCCCCTTCCAATAAATCTGGTATCTTTTGTTTTTTTCCAACTATCTTCTGCTCTCCACACCCCTTCCATCGGGTTTCCTGGGCAGACTAACATTGTTTATTCTTTGGTTTATCGATCATAATTTGATAAGAATAGAGCTGGCAAGGAAAAATGTCTGTCCCCAGGGCACCGACTTCAGACTGCCCCGGAGGTTGTTATGAGCACCTTAACCCAAGGGTTACCATGGGGTAGGATCCAGTGGCTCGACCTCACCAGAACCAGCCGCAGGGACTTATCCTGTGCGCGTACACAGCACTACGGCTGGCCTGGTATTTTTCACATAATGACAGGGCAACTTCCTGGAGTGCTACCACCAGGTTCGGGCTCCTATACTGTTAGGCGGAGAGTGCCAGTCTGGGGAAGCACTATGCACTGTACCCTCTGAATCCCTTCAGCCGGGTCAACCCCAAGGCATTAGGTCCCGGTCTAGGGGGGGCAACATTCAATGCCAGTGTGCCACCATTAGGCAACTTGGACTTAAGAACAATGAAGTCCTGCCACAACGCTTCCCCAACATGTGAACACTATGCCTGACTCTGGTGTGGTACCAAAACAGCGCCCAGGTAAGACTAGTAGAGTCCCCTGCGGCACCTATCTGCTCCTCACCAGCCTCGGCAGTGCCATACCAGGGCAGCGCCTAATAGCAAAGGCTTTATTATATAGTGAATGCTGTTGGTCCACAAGTCTACCACCATCCCCCCTATTAGTTGCCTCTTACGACACGCAGTGGGATGTGTGGGACATAAATATTTGTTTCTTCTACCATGGCTGAAAACCCCCTTATCCCCTGGGTCGAAATTGTCAGCCTAGTTTAAGTTTATAAAAAAAGTTTTGGGCACTAAAATATATGTTCAGAGGGCCAACGTTAGCGAAAATAGGCACTGAATTTATTTTTTACTGTTTTTCTTCATTGCTTCACATTCTGAATCTGTTAAGTCGAAAAAATTAAAAAAATAAGTTTGGCACTGACTGCGTCGAGCCAATGAAATAATAGCGGCAGCAGACAGGTTAAACTAATGAATACATTAAGGACTGAGGGGGAACTTATTTAAATTGCATACTATCTCTACATATTTTTGTTTTCTTTCTTTTAAACTAACACTACATACAAATAGGTTAGTCTACCCTATTTTATTTGTCACTGGTGCATCAAATCTTAGATGGTAGCATTTTACCGATCGAATTGTTTGTAGCTTTTCCATTGAATTATTTAAATACTAATGGTGTAATTTATCTTTTAATTTTTAGATAATTGAAGCTTTGACTACTGAGAATGAGAACATGGAGACTGAAATGACTAGACTGCAGCATGAAATGATAGCACCGATTAAAAGTAAGTGGCAGGGGATATAATAATTTGTATTTTGATACTATAATTTCAGGGTTTATGGGAAACAATAATTAGGCACTGAAGAGCGAATTATATGTATTTCTCACTTTTGTTTACTATTTTGTTCTTCCACTCACAAGAAAAACTCTGAAAAGGCTATTCCTCGAGAAAGAGTGTTTGGTTTTTGTTGAGTGTTGTTATAATTTAGGGCCATGTTCTTTAACCTTATAATTGTGAAATTCTACACTTCAATGAACAAAATGATTAGAAATAACTAGAAATCTATTAGAAACTAGATGGAACCAAGGTCTCTTTCTCAAATAGGAATATGGCCCTTTAATTCAATATGTGTGGCTGTACAGTGCACATTGTGAATTTTAATTGTAACTTAACTGGCCTAGTTGTGGGAAAGGACGGTCGACTGGCCCGAGAACTACGTGAGAAAATCAACTTGCTGATCCTAGACAACGAGGAGCTGCGTATGGCCCTGGGGAAGCTGCAGTTCAACGCTGTGCCTGATGCTGACAAAGAAGGCTTCAATACAGTCCTAAAGAATAACTATAACCTCCGTATCGCTGTCTCCAAGCTTAGGTACTTAACACATTTGTAATATCCTGTAGTGCATTACAATCAGTTTAGCCCTGTTTGTTTTACTACTTTCAAAATTTATCTCACAAATCAAGTATATGGTGTAATGTTAACTTACCTCTCAAAATTGAGTGTGGCAGATCAGCTAAGTTTGGTTAATTATTTTAGTTTAGGCAGAGCTAGGTTAGGATAGTATTGAATTGATAAAGAGTTAAACTAAAATTAAACTACCTTATTTGTTTATCCGGTATTCAAATAACCGGAAATGTCAAATAATCAGCAAAAATCAACCAGAGTTAAAATGGAAAAAGAAAAGTTCATAAACTTAGGTGTATCTCATATATTTTTGTTTCATCGAACCGTTTATAATTCTTTAACTTTTATTTCTTTTTTGATAATTTATGGACCTCCTTTCCTTTCCATGTTTCTTATCTGATTATCATCTACCAACCTTTCCCCCCGGTTCCTATCTATCTCCTTTCTTAATGAACAGTGGTCTGGTTGTTGTTGTTGTTCCCCAAGCTGCCTGGCCGAACAGCCCCAAGGCCCCGAGCAAGGCCAAGGCCATAACCGAGCACCCCCACAGAACCCTCCCTGCTGACCACAATAAAGCCTGGGTGACCGAAGCCACTCCATGGCGGGGAGCTGAGGAGGGTGCGGAAACGCCCGGGAAACCAAAGCCCCACCCAGGGCCCTGTGCCCCTCAGCAATTATGAAGAGAGAGTTGAGGGGCAAAGGAAAAATGTGACGCTTTGGCTTCCAATCTTGGTAGATTGGGAGGTCAATCCACGGAAGAGACGCCATCACTTGAGATCTAGAAAATATATAAGTAAAAGGAACAGTCACAGTAAGCTATGGGTATGGCAGAGATCGCTCAGTTCTCACTCTGATAAACAGTGGTCTGGTTAATCTGCTCTACTTAACCTGACCTTTATTAATGAACAGAAATCTATCTATCTATATGCTCAGGCCCAACCCCCATTTTGGGGGTAGCCGACTCAAGACAGAGCAAGAACAGGGAAAACACAAAAACAACATAAAACAACAAATAAACACAGATAAAAAACAAATTCACACACATCTAGGTCACCCAGGAGAAGACCCAGAGACCAGGGCCACCAAGGTCGCTCCAGCACTCCCGACCACCCGGAGAGGTTCTGATTTCGGCAGGCAGACATGCAGCGGAGCCAAAGCCACAAGCCCTCCCACCACACTTCCAGGCGCACCCTTCATATTAATCGTCTCCCCGGGCCAGGCGCCTGATGGACTATTATCTAGTCCAACCTGCGCCCGACCCCTTACTCCAAATGACCACGTGTTCACTCAACTATTCACAAGCATTCTCCATTCACTCCTGTCCACCACCACTTCCCCTGCCTGATCTATAGTCATTCCTCTATCATCCAAAGCTTTTCTTACACAGTCTCTCCATCTCAATGGGGGTCTTCCTGCCCTTCTATCTCCCCTTGTACCTGACTCACATATTCTCTTTGTAAGCCTTTCATCTCCCATTCGTTCAACATGACCATACCAGCTCAGCACCCTTCTGTCCACTCTGGCTGACAAATGTTCCTGCTGCCCCACTCTCCTACGTATCTCTTCATTCCTCAATCCGTCTCTACGAGTAACTCCACACATACTCCTCAAGCAGCTCATCTCCATCACATCCAGCTTTCTTTTCTCCTTTTTCTTCAGAGCCCATGTCTCAGCAGCCCCATACATCACTGTTAGCACAACAATTCCTTGATACAGTGCACTTTTTACCTTCACTCCGAGATTTCTCGTCTTCCACATACTTCCCAGTGCTCCGAAAACCTTCCTTCCTTCACACACTCTCTGTTTTACTCTCTGTTTTAATTGGGGAGAGCATAGGGTGAATCTAGATGTGAGGCTGGATGGGGAAATATTGGAACAAGTAGTGTTTTAACACCTTACGAGCGGCCTAGGCGGTAATTAATATGTACCGCCCAGCGGGGTGTTTTTACCCTAAATAGGGTTGTTTACGTGATCATTTTCATGCCTAAATAAGACCCAGAGCGTAAAACAAGTATCTATCCCTGAAAGGGCATAAACAGAGCTTTCCAATGACACCCCAACCATCCTTGTACGACCTCTAGTTTTCTTGCAACGATCGTGCAACACGAGTGCAAAAACCATGTAATTAGGTAGTTTCCCTACATAATTCCCTGTGTAGCGAGTGCGTGAGGGTGGGATTCATGTCAGTAGGTCCGCCGCGGTGGTCTGGTGCAGTCATACGCTTGCTCTCCTGCCACCACTTATCTCTCTCTCTCAGCAACATTACGTGGTGAATATGGCACACGACATAAGTTGTGAACCGCCACTTTGTCCAAATTTCTTTCACACGACATAAGTTGTGCGCCGCCAATAAAGAGTTAAATATCTAGGAGGAACGATAAGCAGGAGTGGAGGTATGGAACAGAAATAATTGTTGTTTTGTTTCAGTTTTCTAATGCAATGGAATTGAAAAAAAAAAATAATAATAATAATAATATCTTACCAACACAAATAACTATAATGACACAGGTAATAAAATATCTTCCCCCCCAATCTTATGCCTTAAGGGTTCACTTTTTGGGTGATTTTTGCATGTATTCATTATTTTTCTAGTTTCCTCCCTAGACCTCTATCAAATTAAAAAAAACATCCATTAGAGCCCCCTTCTAGATTAATTTGTACATTTTTCGGTAGAAAAATGTCTCTGCCAAAGGCCGGTTCTTCCAACATTACAGGCTCACTATCGTTCGCCAGGGAAAAAATTGACATCTAAATAGCACGAAAGGTCTAAATATTGACGACAAAATGGGGCGAAAGGTCTTAAAATCGATTAACTAATGGGGCAAACATCTTAACATCTGAAAACTAATGGGGCTAAACATGAGGGAGAAAGTGGTCCAGAAAACCGGCCCACCCCCCCTTAATCTGAACGTATGTTGTTGACATGTGAGGGGGGAGGTGGGGTTGACTCCCACACCATCATTCATCACTGAGCTTGTGTTGGAAAAAAAGATTGGGATTTGTTTTTGCATGTTTTAATCAACTTTTGTATAATTTTTATAATTGTGGGTTGTTGGAATAATATTTTGTTTAAGTCCATCACAACAGCAGGATATACATAATTCTACTGAAATTGTACTGTTTACTACTTTGAAATTAAATGTCAAGTACAGTATTTGTCACTTTCTTTAGCTTAAATAGTAATGGAAACTTTGCATGGCATTATTATTTTAATACTAATCTTCTTGCTAATAATATTATATTTTATTTTTTTCTAGACATTTGGGCCCCAACTTGAGTGACCTTAAGGTATCTGCCAATGATTTGCAAGCAGAAAATGAGGACCTGCAAATTCAAGTTGGGAAACTTCGCTATCAGGAGGTAAGTGTACAGACTCTTTCTCTTCTCTTATAATCCTACAGTAGTTATTGTGATGAAAAAGTAGTAAGGTGTTGGATTTGGTGAGGAATAATTATGGATAAACATTTATATTTTTTCCCCTTTCAATCTATCTATCTATCTATTGCCTGACACCGTGATCCCCGAAGGGGTGGCCACGAACGAACCGCCCCCATGCACCTCTGTCCCCATTCAGTCGACGCCCCTCCTCCCAACCAGCACCGCCTTCATCCATATATTTCCTCACTCCATCCTTCCACCTCTCGTTCGTTCTACCTCTCCCCCTCTGTCCTTCCACCTCGCTCTCGTACACCCTCTTAGTCATTCTCTTGCTTTCCATACGTTCCATATGGCCGAACCATCTCAAGTTGTTCCTTTTCACACTTTCCAGCACATTTACCTCCACACCACACCTCCTTCTTACTTCCTCATTCGTCTGTCTATCCCTCCATGTAACTCCACACGCACTTCTTAAATAACTCATTTCCACCGCTCTCACTCTTGGTCTGAGTCTCTTCTCGAACGTCAATGCTTCGCTTCCGTAAGTCAGTGTCAGGATTACCACACTGTCATGCAAGGACTTCTTCACTTCCATACTGACCACCCTATTTCTTGTTACTGCTTTCAATGTTCCTACAACCCTCTTCCCCTGTTGCACCATCTCCCACACTTCTTCATCCATAGTCCCATCTTTACTCAACACACTGCCCAGATACTTAAATGAGCTGACAATCTCCATAGCCTGACTGTTCAACTTCACCTCACACTCTGTGGCTTCACCCCTTTCGAGTCTAACCTTGCTCTTCCCCGCATTTACTTTCAGATCCCATTTTCGCACACTGTTCCAAACACATTTACCAGACCCTGCAACTCCCATTCATTATCGTTCATCAGAACTGTATCATCAGCAAACAGCAGTACAGGCAGCTTCCACTCATTTCCCTCCCTTATCATCGATACTTTAGTATTGTACCAGCAACTTGCAGGTGGTTGTACAATAAAAGTTCCCTTCCATCATTCCTCTGAGTGAACTTCGAAAGCTTGAATGTCTGAGCAGCTTCGGTGTAAAGCTGGGAAGAAGCTTTGACTTTTGACTGTACTTTTATATAGTGGTGATACTGTATAATTTAAGTTAACTAATCTGTTTACAGCAACCACTGCCTCAGGAACTAAATGCTGTGGCCCGTGAGATAGAGAACATGAAGAAGACTGTGAGGGAAGCATACAAACAGAAGAAGGTGCCACCGGGTCTAGAGAATGCCAGGACCTACGTTACTTATATGTCTCAGGTAGGTTGTGCTCTCTCTCTCTCTCTCTCTCTCTCTCTCTCTCTCTCTCTCTCTCTCTCTCTCTCTCTCTCTCTCTCTCTCTCTCTCTCTCTCTCTCTCTCTCTCTCTCTCTCTCTCTCTCTCTCTCTCTCTCTCTCTCTCTCTCTCTCTCTCTCTCTCTCTCTCTCTCTCTCTCTCTCTCTCTCTCTCTCTCTCTCTCTCTCTCTCTCTCTCTCTCTCTCTCTCTCTCTCTCTCTCTCTCTCTCTCTCTCTCTCTCTCTCTCTCTCTCTCTCTCTCTCTCTCTCTATCTCTCTCTCTCTCTCTCTCTCTCTCTCTCTCTCTCTCTCTCTCTCTCTCTCTCTCTCTCTTTTTTTTTTTTAAGGTTGTTCATACTGCACTTCAGTATACTGAAATATTATTTATAAAGAATTTGCTATCAAAATTTCATCTCTCAGTGGAGGTAATGAGCTTTACAGGCTGACTTGCTGAATACTCTTTTTAATTGATGCAGTTTTTAACGCTGTACACTCCCTTGATTGACAGAGCTAGAGCTTGCCCTTGTTATCCTTGCTGTACTGGTACTTGCTTTTATAATGTAAAACTTGCAAAATAAACAAACCAAAACTTTGACGAACACAGTAAAAAAGTAATAGATTTGAGTATCCCTACTTTTTTAATAAGAATGACTTATAAGAAAGTTTTATTAACTTTCAGATCATTGGTGGAATCCAGACCCTCCATGAATTTGGTGAGGGGAGCTTTTCTGAGAAAGTGGATGTTGCGACAGATGTGTTTGAGGGTCTGGTTCCTGGCAACGTCAATCTGTCCCCTGGGGTAGGTCTTATATAATTTCTGTAAATAAAGGATGTTAGTCGTAACCCCCTCTCCCCTCTGTGTGTGAGGAATTTGAAAATAATTTAAGTGTAAAGTGGAGGGATTGTAAGAAACTTCTGGAAAGAGGTCAAGAAAGTTAGGGAGGGTAACAAGGGAAGTAGTAAGGGTGTGAAAGATAAGAATGGGTGAGTGCTAGCAGAGAAGCAAGAGAGAGTCAAGAGATGGAGGGAGCACTTCAATGAATTGTTGAATGTACTGAATGAAACGCCAGCAAGCACAATTAGATAGGGTTATGGGAGGGAGAAGAAAAGAGGTAGTGGAGAAGGTGGGGATCAGGAGGTCAGAAGTGTGTGAGGCCTTGAAAAGAGTGAAGATGGGGAAAGCATCAGGGATAGATGGAGTGTGTGGGGAAATCCTTAGGTATGGTGGTGAGATAGTGATTGAATGGGTATTGGAAATATGTGGACTAGCATGGGAGAAGGAAAGTGTGCCTGAAAACTGAAAGACAAGCATAATAGTCCCCCTGTATAAGGGTAAAGGGGAGAGAGGACTGTGTGGTGATCACTGGGGGATATGTCTCCTAAGCATAGCAGGGAAGATGTACAGTAGGGTTGTGATCGAGAGAGTGAGAGCGAAAGAATCGGTTGGTGAGGAGCATGGTGGATTTAGGAAGGGAAGAGGGTGTGTAGACCAAATATTTGCCTTGAAGTATGTTGAGAAATATCTGGAGAAGGGACAAAAGTTTATGCTGCTTTTATGGACTTGGAGAAGCCCTATGACAGTGGATAGAGAAGGAACTTTATGCAGTCTGAGAAGCGAGCTCTGTTACTGCCTCCTCGAGAAACCTGGACTTAATGTTGAGAACATGTCAAAGTATCGTCTTGTCTTGAGCCTTTCATTCCTTTCAAAGATAATAGAGTGCTCGATCAATTGTAACCAGTACTTGAGCAAAATTACGCTGTTCCCCTCGTTCATTCTACATACTGTATATAAATTATCACTCGACTGAAACTTCTTTATGTAATTTATTTACTACGATAGTGCGTTGTTATATGTGCGATTAGTTTGCTTGGGAAACAGATTAACTTGCTCATGTAGTAATGTACACCCTATGTGGTGGATTGTGTTCTTTTATTTAATAATTTTCATTTTAGTAAGCGTTGTTTCCACATAGCGATTTTGATAATTTAATTTGACTTTATATTGTTCTTGTCCCAATTTTGGTTTGTTTAGTTTGCAAGTTTTACATTTTAATTCATAATTACTTGGTGGAGAGCACTTGTAGTGGGATGTCCTCTCTCTTGGTTTTGCTAGATCTGTCTGGAGCCTTTGATACAGTAGACCACAAACTGCTGATCAAGGATCTTTATTCTTGTGGTGTTCGTGATAAGAAACTTTAGCTCCTTAAGTCGTATCTATCGGACAGATCTCAGCGCGTTGTGATGAGCCGAGCCATCTCAGACCCTTGATGTTTGGTGTCCCTCAGGGATCAGTAACAGACTGATTCTCTTCATTGTCTATACTAGCATCTTATCCTTGCTCAATGCTCATGATGTTGCCTATTACTTCTACGCTGATGACACTCAACTGTACATAATTTCATAAAGATGACAAATATTAACCCTTCTTTGGCGGGGCCCGACTTAAGGCGGTCTAGAGAACCAAGGACTATGTGGCGGGGCCCGACTTCAGGCAGTCTGCAATTTGAGCACATAATTGGCTCTGAGAGAGACGAGCGGTGGGAGGAGCGTAGGTTGACTCTGACCGTTCGGCACAGCTCCCGCGCCGCGACTGCCCTCCCCTCCACACACATCCACACCCGTTGCCTCGCCAGACAGGGAATTATATCAGGAAATTACCGTATTTTAGGGATTTTTCCTTCGTGTTGCACGATCGTTGCAAGAGAACCCGTGGTTGTAGAAGGATGGTTCTGGTGTCATTGGAAAGCTCAATTATCGCCCTTTCACGGATACATAATTGTATTACGCTCTGGCTCTTGTTTATGCATGAAAAAGAGCACGGAAATAAGCTTGTTTAGGGTAAAACTACCCGCTTGGCAGTTACGCTTAGTAGAAGTTACCGACCTAGCCGCTCGTGGAGTGTTAATGATACACAGATAGAATGGAATCCCTAATGTCTGGTATCAAGATCTGGATGGCAGCGAGAAAACTTAAGCTGAATGACGGCAAAACTGAGATCACCATCATCCGATAAAATCAAAATGGTATTGATGCTGAGAATGCACTAATCCGGGCTTATTTACCAAGATTTGTATTTATTCTTTCAAGGAATATAGTGTTTTATTGTTGTTTATCATTCGGCGAATGGAGGATTTGCATTAGCTTACCCATAATGGCCGTGGGATACAATAATAGGTCGCCCAGGAGAAGACCCAGAGACCAAGGATCATGAGGGGTCTCCAGCAAAAGATTACCAGGTCCCAGATCTCCCGGAGGGGTAATTCATTCGCGGCCATTCCCTTGGGAATTACAGTGTCTGGCAAAAAATAGATAGACCAATTGATTCATTGTTTTTTTTTTAAAGAACCCTCTTCCCCACTTAAAACCGCACCTTTCTTCTCCTACTGCAACTTCCGTACTCTTTATTATCCTTTCTATCAACACCCTGCCATACAGCTTTCCAACCACTGATAATAAACTAATACTGTACCTCTATAACTTGAACAGTCCTGCCGATATCCCTTCCCCTTGTACAACGGCACAATACATGCACTCTTCTAGTCTATTGGTACCCTTGACACCACAAAGCACACATTGAAAAGTCTCACCAACCAATCTATTATCACATCTCCACCCTTCTTTATACACTCCACAGCAATACCATCCAAACCTTCTGCTTTTCCCGCTCTCACCCGTTTCACTGCTTCTTTCACCTTATTTTCCTCAATCCTTTCATTCATTCCCTGCCACCTGGGTGGCCTGGGTAACCTATCTCCATCAACCACTGCTTCAATCACTGCTTCTCTTCCATCTCTTTCACTTAGCAAAGATTCAAAATACTCCGCATATCTTTTCCTCACTTCAACTGGTTCCACTAGTAATTCTCCATTTGCATCTTTCACTGACTCTTCCCTCTTTTGTCCTCCTTTCCTTACTCTATTTACCTCCTTCCAGAACATCTTCTTTCGTTCTTCAAAATTCTCACTCGACCTTTGACCCCACCTTTCCTTTGCATCTTTTTTCGCTTCTCTAATTTTCCGCTTTGCCTCTCTCCTTTTCTCCTTGTACCTCTCCCATACCTCAACACTATCATCCTGTAAAATCCTCTCAAAACACTGTCTCTTCTCCTCAACTGCCTTTTTCACCGTATCATTCCACCACTCGCTTCCCTTCCTGATACCTCTGCCTCCTACTTTCCTTTTACCGCATACTACCTCTGCACTTTCTTTCACTCCTTCCTTAAACTTCTACTTCTCTCACTTCCATCCACTTTTCATTTAGTCTTTCCTTGTACTCCCTCTCTTTTGCACTCTTCTCTAACTCACTAACTTTTATTACCTCTCTTACTTCACGCTTGTCTCTCATTCTCCTGTAACTTCTAACTCTTAGCTTTCCCTCCACCAGGTAATGATCCGACATACCTTCTGCTTCACCTCTCATCACATTCACATCCAGCAGTCTACACAATCTTTCGCTTGTCACCAGGACATAATCCATCAATGCCCTCTCTACAATCTCTCCCCTCACAAGTCTATGCCAGGTGTACTTGTGTATACGCCTTATTTTTTTAAGAACGTATTACCTACGCTCTATCTGCACTCGCCACGTACTTTTTTCAGTCTTTCTCCACTCTCGTTTACACCATCCACACCAAAACTACCGATGACTCCCTCAACAGGCTCATTTCCTACCCTAGCATTTAGGTCCCCTAAAACTATAACATTTTCATTTTCATCAAACCCTTGTAGACAATCTCTCAAATCCTCCCAAAAACCCTCTACCTCGTCTAACTCTCTTTCACTTCCTGGTCCATAAGCACTTACAAAAACCCACCTTTCACCCTTAAACCGCATTCGCACCCACATTAGCCTTGATGACACCTCTTTCCAATCTTTTATAAACTCTCTCAACTCCTCCTTCACAATAATAGCCACTCCCTTTTTTCCCCAGACTCCCTCATCTACTCCAGACTTTCTACCTATCACGTTTCGAAAATCCACTTCTCCCTCTCCTTTCATCTTTGTTTCTATGCTGTAGCATAATAAAATTATGAAATAAAAGAACACAATCCACCACATAGGGTGTACATCACTACATGAGCAAGTTAATCTGTTTCCCAAGCAAACTAATCGCACACATAACACCGCACTATCGTCATGTTCAAGGAATTAGTAAATTTTCTGCCAGGCAGCAGAGTTTGCAATTTAGAATTTCTATCTATCTATCTATCTATTGCCTGATGCCGTGATCCCCGAAGGGGTGGCCACGAACGAACCGCCCCCATGCACCTCTGTCCCCAGTCAGTCGACGCCCCTCCCCCCAACCAGCACCGCCCTCGTTCATGTACTTCCTCACTCCATCCTTCCACCTCATATTCGGTCTACCTCTCCCTCTCTGTCCCTCCACCTCACTCTCGTACACCCTCTTAGTCATTCTCTCGCTCTCCATACGTTCCATATGGCCGAACCATCTCAAGTTGTTCCTTTTCACACTTTCCAGCACATCTACCTCCACACCATACCTCCTTACTTCCTCATTAGTCTGTCTATCCCTCCATGTAACTCCGCACGCACTCCTTAAGTAATTCATTTCCACTGCTCTCTCTCTTGGTCTGAGTCTCTCAACCAACGTCCATGCTTCGCTTCCGTAAGTCAGTGTCGGGATTACCACACTGTCATGCAAGGACTTCTTCACTTCCATACTGACCACCCTATTTCTTGTTACTGCTTTTAGCGTTCCTACAACCCTCTTCCCCTGTTGTACCCTCTCCCGCACTTCTTCATCCATAGTCCCATCTTTACTCAACACACTGCCCAGATACTTAAAATAGTTGACGATCTCCATAGCCTGACCATTCAGCTTCACCTCACACTCTGTGTCTTCACCCCTTTCGAAGACCATAACCTTGCTCTTCCCCGTATTTACCTTCAAATTCCATTTTTCGCACACTGTTCCAAACTCATTTACCAGACCCTGCAACTCCCATTCATTATCACTCATCAGAACTGTATCATCCGCAAACAGCAGTATAGGTAGCTTCCACTCAATTCCCTCCCTTTTCAGCGATACACCAACATCCACTGCTCTTGATAGTATTTCTTTCATGACTCCATCCATATATACAGTAAACAACCACGGGGACATCACACACCCCTGTTTCAAACCACTTGATTTATTATTTATGTTCGGGTCAAAATTAGGGATATTCCAAATAATGGTGAATTACCGGTACTTAGGCATTGACCGTTGTGGTGAATTTCTTGTCTCATATTTTTCTCCCTGTTTGTGTAATTGATCTTTAACCGACCCTTCCCCGTGAACAGATACATGCTAGATAATCCAGTGATTTGCTCAGCATATAGAAGGATATGAAGGTAATTCATTCACGGCCATTCCCTCTCGGGAATTACAGCGTCTGGCAAAGACTTCCCATATTGACTAATTCCTTGAACGTGACGATACAGTAGTGCGTTGTTATATGTGCGATTAGTTTGCTTGGGAACAAGATTAACATGCTCATGTAGTGATGTACACCCTATGTGGTGGATTGTGTTCTTTTATTTCAAAATTTTATTTTATTAAGTGTTATATCCACATATCGATTGTGATTAGTTCTTTTTGCATTTATCTTATGTCGTCCCAGTTTTAGTTTGTTTATTTTGCAAGTTTTACAATTCAATAGATAGATCAATCGATTCATTGTTATTGTTTTTTAAGAACCTCTATGCAGTAATTGTGATTTTATTTTTAGTAAAATTATAATTGCAGATCTTTAACACCTTACGAGCGGCCTATGCGGTTTATTTATGTGTACCGCACAGCGGGGTGTTTTTAGCCAAAATAGGGCTGTTTACGTGATCATTTTCATGCCTAAATAAGACCCAGAACGTAAAACAAGTACCTATCCCTGAAAGGGCATAAACAGAGCTTTCGAATGACACCATAACGATCCTTGTATGATGGATAGTTTTCTTGCAATAACCATGCAACGCGAGTGCAAAAAGCAGGTAATTCGGTACTTTCAGTACATAATTGAGTATGTAGCGAGTGAGAGAGGGAGGAGGGAGCTGAGATTTGTGTCAGTAGGTTCGCCGCGGTGGTCTGGAGCAGTCATACGCTCGCTAGTCTCCTGCCACCACTTGTCTCTCTCTCTCAGCCACATTACGTGCTGAAATTGCCACTCGAGTTATGTCGAGCGCCGCCACATAGTCCAGCTTTATTTAACTCGACTTATGTTGCTCGCCGCTAAATAAGGGTTAAATGTCCAGTTCATATTTATAGAAAACTAAGTATCCTCTTACTGTAACAATATTCTAGCAGATATTGTAATATAATGTATGCACTTTAATATTCCCTTCTACAACAGGTGCAGCAGAAAATGAACGTCGTCCGATCAAAGTTTAATCACATCCAAGGGTCCTTGGGTAAAAAATGGGAGAAGGTAACTTATATATTTTTAACATACATTAGAGTTTGAATTAGCTATATATTTTCTTTATGGATATCTGTACTGTACACAGGAACGACTATGCTAATGCTTAAGCATTTTTTAGCTACATCCATTGAATGCTGATGATCATTTTAAAATTGATTCACTTACAGTAATACAGTATGATAATCATGAAACAAATCTAAGTGTCACAGACCTATAAAATTATTGGAAAAATAAATTAAACTATGAATATATTGAGCAACAGCTTAGTCCCATTCCTTCCCCAGGTGAAGGAGTTAAGCCGACCAGAGAGGATCGTGAACGTAGGTCGCGAGACTTTGTCTAAGATGAACCGTGTGATTGTGAACGTGGTGACCAAAATGAAGGAGATTGGTCAGGCCAGTATAATGAACCGTGGGAAGGCCTCCATTGACAAGACTATTACTACATTGGCTGATAGTTTCACTGCACTAGGGGCTCAGTTTGACAAGACTTGGAACACCTTGGAGGTAAGTCATGGAATTTAGTTTTTTATGAATGACTGAATGAATGTCTTACACTTTCCTTATTCAGGAAGCTCTCTGGAAGGAATTGTTGTTGTTATTGTTGTTCCCCAGGGTTTAGTATGTTATGAATGAGTGAATGAATGTCTCACACTTTGCTTCTTCAGGAAGCTCTCTAGAAGGGATTGTTGTTCCCCAGGCTGTCTGACCGAGCAGCCCCAAGATTTTCTTGGCAGACACTGTCTCCAAGCTCCCTTGCCCAGACATGCCTCCACAGTCATTTCCACAATGCTATAGTATTTCCAGTTTGTGGATAAAAGATTATTAGTACCAAAGAAATAGATCCTCATCTGGTTAGCAATTCCAATTTTCCACCTCTGTTTTATTTTTGTTTACTTCCATGGGATCCCTGGCCATCTGCATGCCGGGCTCAAGACTGTTTTGAAGAGGGTAACCACTAGTCCTTTGCTATAGAGGCAGACTGCACCACCAAAGTGGTGGGTGATAGGGTCACCTCATCCCTATGCCAAAATAAGAAGACATTTTAAGATAGTGTCTATCTATCTATCTATCTATGTATTTACTCCCAATCCCCCTTTTTTTTTTTAATCTGGGGGTGGCCGACTCGAGACAGCCCGAACAGGGATAACATAACAAAACAAAAATAATGAACACAAAAACAAAAGTTTATGAAGGTGGAGGGAGTCACAAGGAGAGGTAGATCAAGAAAGACGTGAGATCAGGTAGTACAAACTGATATCACAGCCATAGGACTGACTAAGAGGGATGCCAAAGACCAAACTCCCTGCCCCTGGAATGCGGCTATAAGGTGAACAAAAAGACTGACCTATTCACGTGTAGATCATAGTCTTTATTGTATTTATATGTTTGTATGTACAGTACAGTATTTGAAAACATAGAATCTAGGGAGATATTTCAGGTGTAAAGAGGGGGCACGATAGGATGTTTATGGTATTGCTTCTTGGAAAAATAGGGTGTATTTTTCTTAGTTTATTTATATTGAATAACAATTAAATATTATCTTCTGTTCGCCAAATTACCAACACCTTTATTTGTGACAGGCTGAGACAGCTAAAAAGGAAGAGCCTGAAGATACAGTTACCGAGGACGCCACAGAAGAAGAAGCTCCACCAACAGCATCCGTAGCAGCCACCTCACAGTCTGTAGAAGATGATGATGAAGGAGTTGAAGAAGAGGAAGGAGTTGAAGAAGAGGAGGAGGTGGCTACGACATTAGAGATAGCTACTGAAGAGGTAGAAGAAGTAGTGGAGGAGCCTCAGCAAGCTCCTGTCAAATCTGGGCGAGGAGATAAGAGAGGAGGAGGAGATAAGAAGAAGAAACCAGATGATAAGAAACAGAAGGAGGGCAAGAAAGAGAAGAAGAATAAAAAGGATGAGAAGAAGGAGGAAAAACAAGAGGCTAAGCATCAGCGGTCACGCAGAAACAGACTTAGGAGCAGCGAGGAGAAGGAAGAGAAGAAAGCACAGAAAAAGGATAAAGCAGCAGAGAAGGACGAGAAGAGTGGAAATGACAAAGCTAGACAGGAAAAAGTCAAAGAAGGCAAAAAAGGCAAAGAATCTGCCAAGCACGGAAAATCCAAAGAAGGAAAAGAAGGAAAGAACAAATCTCACAAGCGAGACAAGGACAGGAACATAGAGGAGAATAACGAAAGGTATTACAAAGGTCAGTATAACAAGTATGACAAGAAACGATCACAGTACGATGATGATGATGACGACGACGACGAAAGCAGGAATAAGCACCACAAGAAATCCAAATATGATGATGATGACGACGACGACGACGACGACAAACACCGTAAAAAGCACAGGAGTAATCATGAAGACAACGACGACGATGATGACGAGAGAAACGAAAAGAGACGACAAGCAAGACGTGGGGACTCAGACGACGACGACAAGAAGAAAGGTCTGATGCGGCACTGGGAAAAGCCCTCATCAAAGAAGATCCAGTTCACCGGCCCCAAGAAGGCCTTCATCCGGCGACGGGGTAAGAACCAGACAGAACCTCACCAGTATGTGGGTAAGAGGGGGCGGGAGGAGGAGCACAAGTCTGACTGGATGTTTGACCGGGCGAGAGAGAGGAGTCACAGGAGAGAGGTGGAACGTAAGGCCGACTGGCAGTTTGACCGGGCCAGGGACAGGAGTAATCGGAGGGAGGAGGAAAAGCAGGCAGACTGGCAGTTTGACCGGGCCCATGGACGCAAGGAAATGAGGTATGTGGTGGAGGGTAAAGATGGGCAGATCCATGACCACGATAAATATGGTCATGACAAGTATGAGAGCAACAAGGCCAAGCGCCGCTACGTCAGGTTTGATGATGATGACAATGACGATGATGATGATGATGAGAATGTTGATGATGATGATAATGTTGATGATTATTATCAGTCTCGTAATCGTAACCAGGATAGGATGAGGTATGCTAATAAAAGAAAAGAGTATTCTAAAAAGAAGGGTCAGAGAGAATGGGTCATTCCTAACTTTAGTGCATCAGGTAAAGCTTAGCCTATTATCGATAGTTTTCTTAAGTGACTACATCATGTCTGATAGTGAAGCCAAGTATAATCTGAATTAGTTCATTGTTCAGGCATTAAGTAACTTTGAATTTGTTATAGTAACTGGGCAACAACATCAGTATTTTTTATGAAGATCAGAGGGTTTATTTTATTTTTTTTAAGTATGGCCTCATTCTCAAGACCATCTTTTATCATCCTCTCTGAAATTTCTTGAATATCTTAAGGTAATCTATGGCTCTCCATTATCTTTTAGGCATAATCTGCCCTGACAAAGTTTGAATTTTGTTTAATTTAATATAGATACCAGTATATTGACAATTAAATAGATACCGGTATGTGGATACTGTGTTACAAGTACAGTATGTTGTTTTCAAAGTACAGTACAGTATAATCTGATAAATTTAAATGCATTTTTCCACATATAAATTTTGATTAGTGTGTTGTCGTTTCGATAATTTTTAATTTTAATGAGTTTGTTATATTAATTTGCACAGTAACTTTTGAGTTCGTTTTCAAGTTTTTTATTTTAAATTCACTATTTAAAAGTTAAAAAAGCACATTGGCTTCAGTAAAATTGTTACAGTTCGTGTTTATATTATTATTTTTTTGGAGAGCCATAAAAAATACTAAATGTGTACCGGTACTACAGTCGGCCCCGCAAGGGTGCGATTCTCCAACCGTGCGGCAGATGTCCGTGTGGTGCGTATAATCCAAGGGTGCGAAAAGAGCGCGAAAAAAGCAAAACGTGCGTTTTTTTCGCCCAATAACCCCTGAAAAACATGAACTAAGGAAAGAATACCTGTACAGTATAGAAATGTGATTAGATATTATTTAGAATATGGGTATTACACTCACTTTGGATGGTTTATGTATGCGTGGAGGTTGGGATGTTGGTCTTACTGAGGTCCGAGGCTCCTCAGTAAGACCAACATCCCAACCTCCACGCATACATAAACCATCCAAAGTGAGTGTAATACCCCTATTCTATCTAATATCTAATCACATTTCTATACTGTGCAGGTATTCTTTCCTTAGTTCATGTTTTTCAGGGGTTATTGGGCGAAAAAAGGGTAAGTTTGAAGAGTCCCCGGACTACATAGTGAATTTCCCATAGGTTCTTAAGCTCCAAGGGTGCGCGCATGTCTCGGACTTAGGTAACCGCACCCTTGTGGGGCCCACTGTGCAGTAATTTCTGGATATTCCCTTCAGGTCTACCTACCGTATAGGCTACACTTCAATTTTTTTTTTTTTTTATCTTATTGGGATCAATTATATATAATTAGTTCTTGGATATTATTATAGTAATTAGTTCTTTGTTGATAATTCTTAGCTGTATTGTATGCGTATATACACAGGCACATATCCCATAGCAGGGGGGGGTGGCTGACTTGAGACAGAGCCCGAACAGGGACAACACAACACACACAAAAGAAAAAAAACAAAAAATCAAATACATCTAGGTCGCCCAGAGGAAGACCCAGAGACCCAGGCCCGTTTGGGATCTCCAGCAAAAGATTCCCAGGTCCCAGACCTCCCGGAGAGGTTCCGGTCTCAGAAGGCAGACACGCAGCGAAGCTTTACCACCACAATGCCCGCTAACTAAAATCTAATATGTAGTTGTGACCTAAGCACTGACCTTTAATGTGATCTTTTATGATTTGCATTAATTAAGGTGTAAATTTTTTAGACATATATTTGGCTTGTTTTGCTGTAGATTAAGTAGTATATAACTTTGCTTTATATATAATATTTACTACTATGAATCTGTGACTATCATAATTTAGAGCCGTTGACAAGAGAATGCAATCTCGTTCATTCTTCATACCAGTGCAGATTTCCCTCTATTAAAGGAAAAAGTGTGACATACTATACACATAATATTGATGAGGAATAGTGTCAACAGAGAGGTAGCGAACAATATATTTATTTACCAACATTTTAACATTGAATAAAGATGTTGTTCACTACCTCCCTGGTGATGCTTTTCTTTATCAAATTGTGGTTCCCTACGAATACCCCTTCATCCGATATAATATTGATGCAGTCAATCTCTCTCACTCTTTCTCACAAACCATTTCACAATTCCATATATTAATGAAATTGTATTTTCAACTCGTATCGTAAAAACATTTTGAAGAAACAGTGACTTCATGTAAAAATATAAAGCCAAGGTCATTTATATTCTATTATATATAAAAGTATTGATCAGGAACTTTAGTGAGGGATTCTGTACTATATCTACCCATATTGTTCACCCCATCATTATTATTATTAGGGATCAGTTATTTAGAAGCCTTGATCACCTTCCTTGTGTGTCTTTCTCTCTATTCCTGTAGTTTAAGGTACTTTAGCAGAATAGCTATGTCATCTATTTCAACATTGCTTTTCATTTTGTCACATGAACAATCATATTTGTTTTTATATAAAAGTTAATGTTATGTTTTTCATACATACAGTACAGTACAGTACTTGTATCATATTCTGTATTTGGTCAACTATACAGTATGCAAGTTTTGTTTAATGATGAGATATTCACTTGAACAATCTGATTGCTAGATATCTTGCATTATCATTTTCATCATTTATCCCCAAATATACTGTATGTATTGGCCTAATATAAACAAATATACTAAGTTGTAGTCCATTAGTATTCAACTTACATTTTCTAACCATAATCTAACCTAAAGCCTCATCTAATATCTCTCCAAGGTAGCTACAAATTTTGATACTGTACCACACAGTATCCCTCAAATTCATGCTAAAAAATATCATACTATTTCAACAATTGACTATTGTTGTTCATTGTCACTAGAACAAAAGTTCATTTATTTGAATTTTAAGACAAATACTAATAGCTTACGTATTTCATTGTCGTTCAGTTCTGTTTTCCTTCATTCCCTACATAATATTGGCAGGAGCTAAGCTGTCTCACTGCCCCATCTTCATCTGTTGGATTTAGTGAATGCGTGTTATTTTAACCCTTTCAGTATGATGATACCATTTGTTTATTGTGGCTATAATTTGGCAATTTTTTTTGTTTAAGAAAAATCTATGGGAATTAAATGGATAATTGACAAATTTGTTTAGGTCTTTCCTAACCTGAATGAAATAGTCTAAAATATATAATGTTAGCCAGAGTATCATTTAGAATTACATCATGGTACTAAAAGGGTTTTTAGCTATTTTAATTATACATTATAGTATTTGTAAGTGTCGTTGAGGTTGTCATTTAGCGCTGCCTCGCATTTGACACAGTTTAGAGTAACCAAGTGCACTCAACTCCACCTAGTAGTTCAACCATTATTCTAAAACATTTATAAACAGATAAAGATTAGTCTGGTTAATTAATTCTATAGTATTAGAAAACATACACTAATAGTATACAGTACGGTAATAATAAAAGCTGGTTATGCTAATGAAAAAAATAAAAAATAATATTAATAATAGATGAAAAATATAAGTTGGTGTTTTCTATAATCATTAGCACCAAACATCAGGAGATTCAGTAATGCTCACATTATGTAACTTTTTTTTTTATGATCCTAAATTGTATAATCTTCATTTACCGTAATTTCCACAATAATGCATAGGGAAAAAGAATGGGTGGAGGTAAAGATTGAAGTGGGAGTGATAAAAGAATGGTAAGAATAAAATATATTTTATCAGAACACTAGCTCCATAGATGGGTTTCATGAACTATTTGGAGTTGAATGCACTTGGTTATCAAATCCATATATATATATAGTTTTTTCATCTCGTTGACCTCATGTGTTGTGGCATTAGCATGGTTTTTAGTGTTTTGCTTGTAGTTATACAGTACAGTAAAAGTCACATCAATTAATCTGGCAAGCAGTAGCCCAAGGTGATGTATGATTATCAAATGTGCTAGACTATTGAATGTATAAAAAATCCAGAAATAGCTCTCCATCATCCAAGTTCATCCTCCAAGCATCTTTAAATGGCTTAAATACATATGGAAACTGCATAAAAAGGCTTACAACCACTTAATTATAAAAAAAATCAATCAACAAGAGCACATTGGTTCTAGGCAAATAATAATAGATTTTAAGCATGAATTTGGTGCTTGACTACCAGATTCCGGATTATTGGACTTTTACTGTAAAATGCCAGTGCTTTGCTGAAGATCTATTAATGAAGATATGTTTGTTAAGGGTTGCAGTATTGTATTCAGATGTTAAAGTCTAGTGCAGTATTTTCGTGTAGTGGATCTTAGTGATTGGTGAAGCTTGCCGAGTTGTATTTGTAATCTGGTAATTGTTTTCTGTTTTATTATAGTTATGCATATTAAAGCAACATAGAACTACACATGACTATTTTGTAACACTAGTTTGAGTGTATCCCTTCACTCTAGAATGTAATAATAATGGTTGTATACCGGTAATATTGACAAGTTCGGTACATTTACAGTAACCAGAATAATAAAGCCTAGTATTACTCCCTATGGGTTTATTGGTACTGTATACAGGAACTAGATTATAATATATTAAATAAGCTGTCTCTACAATTCACGTCAAATCATTAATACTTTCAGGCTTGCAGATATTATTGGAATGATACATTTAAAATTAACATATGCTGTATATACATTCATTGTTAGTTAAAATAAGTGAAGAACATTTACATATTATGATACATATTGTACATTATAATGCAGTCATCATGATATATATTTCCTTTTGCTTTGTGAATTGAATCAGGTTATATTTTGATTTGTTAAGCAAAATAATGAAATACTATGTTCTCATTTTCATGGAATATTCTAAGATACCCAGTATATTTTTTGTGGATCACAAATTAATGTATTATATGATTTTATTTTTATTATTGATGTTGAAATCCTACTCAAATCCTGTATACTGTAATGTTAAATACTCAAATTATGACTACAGTAATGTATTCAGTTGTTGGCATATATTGTGCATAAGATTCAACTAACAGTGCAATATTTGTTTGGAAAGTCCTTTTTGATGCTTTATTATTTTCCCCTTTGGTGTTCACAATTCTAAACCTCATTGTTCTCGTTACAGATGACTAAAGCCTTCGATGCCTTTTAATAAAATTATCCATTATGGAAGAGACATTGTCCTGCTGAAGGTGCGTCAATGTGTACCGCCACTAATAGCTCGAGTTCACTGTTAGTGAGTCTTTGGCTTGGATTCTCATGACTGATTGCTCTCTCCTTATGATAACATTAAATAATCATTATTAAAACTGCCAGAAAAGTTTATTATGTATAAGCAAAAAATATGAACAGTGATTTTAATGCAGCAGTGCCCCTTCAATATTGTTAAATATTTGTATTTCTATTATATAGAAACATAATACCAATCATTTTACATTTATATCAGTATTTTCGCTTTCATGCTCGATAAGCTAATATTGTGGGGGTTCATATTCTAAAGATAAATATTTAAACCTGTATTCTACTTTTTTCCATTATGATGAGACTGGAAGGAGAAAATATCATTCATGAGAATGCTGTTCTGATTATGTTAAGAGACACATTAGTAAACAAAGGCTAAACACCTCACCCTATTTTGGCGACATAATTCCTATTACTAACATCAGCATATTTGTTATACCTTCTACCACACACTTAATTTAGACCACAGGAAAACCCAAGGTGAAATATAGGTAATTACTGTACACTAAATCTTTAATCTACACTGCTATTGTAGGTAGTGTATGGGAGCAACTTGAGCAATGTCGATCATTAGAATAATAATCCCCATCCTTTAACCCGTGGAGCCCCGCCTAGTTTTTTATTTTTTGTTCACCAGAACCCGGCCCGTATTCAAAAAATGATTTTATTCCAGAAACAATAGCGAATGGGTTAGGAATGAAGGAAAAACCACGAAAAACCGCTCAAAAAGCTTAAAGAATGGTCCTACAGAGCCCCCGAAAACGTATTTTACAAGAGTAAAAAATTGAAGGCAATTTCCCCAAAAAAACAGGTTATTGCGCGCTCACGCGCACGCACGTGGACTTTGAGAGTTTTCAACCATCGGCACGGTTGCGTGGGATACGTACACAGTTCCCATACAAATCTGAGCCCTCTCGAGTGGCTACACCTGAGGTTACGGTCGGATCAATTAGGGTGACTCGTCAGACGCGTCGCTGGGGCTGGACGGGTTAAAGGAAGATGAAAACACAGTAAAAGTAAGATAAATAGCATATACCCTCTGTTTCTAGCGTGTCTCTACAACACATTAACCCTGTAGAGTGCTAGGCTACATGTGATAGAAGTGACGTAGTGTGTACCAAGGGAGCTTTTAGTTATACACTTGGAAGAATTAACAGAGTGATTAGAATTTGTTACTTCATAAAATAGTGAGTGTCATTAACCAACGCTCAATTCCCAAGCTTTCATTTGTCAAAGAGAGGTACTGAACCAACATTTGTATTTCAATAGTAATATCGTCAAGTTGATACACCCTATAATTCTGATCGTCCTATTAGTATTTTGTTATGGCCATTTTAATATTTGACTAAAGCTGAACTATTTTATCCAGCATAGGAGAAATTATAATGTAAAACTTGCAAAATAAACAAACCAAAACTGGGACGACACAAGATAAATGCAAAAGAACTTATCAAATTTGCTATGTGGAAATAACGCTCAATAAAATAAAATTTTGAAATAAAAGAACACAATCCACCACATATGGTGTACATTACTACATGAGCAAGTCAATCTGGCTCCCCACAGCCCCCACACAGCCTAAGGGTTCCTATTGCTTTATTGCAAAATGGGATTGCTGGTTGAGCACTTGTGAACTTTTAATCTCAATGTAACTGACCAGCTATTGAAAGTAGTTAGATTTTTAACTAAGTAGTGCTAAGGCTTACCTCTCATATTCATGATCAGTCAGTTTCACAAGGAGTAGTAAATATTACACTTTCCCAGACACTTTAATGAACAGTGGAGAGTGGCCATAAAGGGACCAAGGCATGTTTGTGCTAAACATGGAACTCCCTTTCAACCAATCCTAACTGGGATATTCAACACCCATTCCTTTAAATGGAAAGCAGTAGTAAGATTGTAAAAGAATATCATCATATGGTATCCATTCATGTCTTTTACCCAGGAAATTTGTACCTAAGGATTGGCATTGCAAAAATGTCCTTTAGCTACTTTTTAAGCAAGTACATGTACTATACAGTACTATAATATAAAACTTGCAAATAAATATTAATATATTCCTTAAATATTCCTGAATTACTGCTATTAGTATCTAATCTTTTGAATCTGACTGAGAGTCTACACAGAGCTCCCTCACAAGACCTGCTAGCAACTCACTGTTTTCAAACTACAGCACAGTACAATACATCTACTGGTATTACACCTGTATCCAGACTACAGTACAGTACAGTTCATCCGCTGGCATCCCCACATCCCCAATTGGAAAACCTCCACATCCCTAAACGTGACTGGTACCGGAAACATCCCCTGCCTTGTATGGTTAGGCAGAAGTTTGCAATATTTTTTGTTATATAAATAATATACAGTAATTGGGAAGAAACTTAGTTCAACCCTTTCAGACTCATATGACGCAGAGGTTGCCAGATTAGCAATAAGAAATAGAGTTCTCTTACTCTTATAATTACCTCTCCAAAATTAGTTTTCTGCCCACAGCTAACTCAAAGACAACTGCAGAGGTTGAAGAAACTAAACTAAAGGTTTCTTAATACCCCTGATGGTAACAAAAGCTTTAAAGTATCCCTAATAGGCTCAAAATCGCGTCATATGTCGGAGAGGGTTAATGTGGATAACTAAACCTGAGGAAGTGAAATATTGTCCACATTAATAAAGGGTCATAGTCTAACATTGGGAAGTGACTCACTCTCCTTTTGCCTGCGTTATTTTCAGAAAGCGAAGGGGAGTGTGAGCCCCTGTCCATGTATAAGACTTTTGGCCATACTGTATTCTTAAACGCTGCTATTGTAAAAACCTTAGTTTTTAGAACACTAACTGATATCAAGTTCTCATAAATCAACACAAAGTTTGTTATACAATATTACAGTATTTTCGATATGAGATTGGCACCACCCATTCCACACGTTTAGGAATACGGCTGTATGACCATTAGGCTTTTCCCCATCACGACACTTTCATCAGTCGCTTGCCTTCCAATATTTCAGTGCTTAGTTGGCGTTGACCGTTTTCCCTACCCTACAGTGCAGTATTTTCCTGAGCTGCCACAGTACATGGTGTCTCCCACTAGTGATTGTTGGGATGGAGATTTCTTGATGGGTTAACAATATATATACAGTATATATATATCTTCTTTGCAAAATAGAATAATAAATATAAAGACTGAGTAATTGTAGGTTTATTTTGCTCTCTCCCATCAAAATATCAGGCATGTTGACCATCTTTAGGGCGCATTTACAAGACACATATGTTACTAGCCATGAGTACAGGTGAGTTAGCAGTTAATCCTTTACTAGCGTCGTGAAAATGGCACCACTAGTCGAAACCAGCTCATTGCTAATTTTTAATGTGGTTTACATAATGCTAGTGGTAAAAGGTACAGTAGTTGCTAGCTCTCTTTGATTCACGTTCTGGTGTAAATGCGCCCCTTAGGATAGTGGCTCCCTTACAAACACCCTGCATGGTGTGGAGTTTCATCTTTTGTTTAGTCCTCTTGTCTTTTTGGAGTGTTATCTGCGATTCGTTCTTAAACCATCGTCTTACTGTTTTTCCACATAGTCACAATCCACTAGTAGGTACAATATTCTAATGCTATGATATTTGGAAAATGATATATTGAAAAAATAGAGATTTCCTTTACTCAAATTTAATAGTATCAATCTTAACCCCTTGAGATGCACAATTAACTTAAATTTAATTATATCAGGTCTTTTTGTTTTATCAGGCACTCAATGGATGGCACGCAAAGAAACAATTTATTATCGCTCTGTTTAAACACAATAATGGCGTCTACTGTTATGAGTTATACATGGCACGCAGTAGGAATGCATTAAACTTGGAAATACAAAAATTATAGATTTTATACTGACATTTTTCGATAATAATAAAAGCGCATCGTTCTTCGGCATTCAACTTGTCACAATTTCATTATATGCTAAGAAATCTAACTATTGAATGACGTACCTGTATTGACAGTTTTCTGTAACTTTTGAAAATATAGTGACATTTACATTTATCTTACCATATGAATACTATATCAAGTGGATTATCCCAAAGTAATAAGTAATATTGTAACTAGATGCCCCTGCTGTGTATTTCATGTACATGTACAATCACCCACAGGAGCCCCCTCCCTTCTTTGAATTTATGTATGGCAGTATTATTGACTTACAATTGTACCATAGTTGTTGTTGTTGTTGTTGTTGTTGCTGTTCCCCAGGCTGCCTGGCCGAACAGCCCCAAGGCTCCGAGCAAGGCCAAGGCCATCACCAAGTGCCCCCACAGAACCCTCCCTGTCTACCACAATAAAGCCTGGGTGACCGAAGCCACTCCAAGGCGGGGAGCTGAGGAGGGTGCAGAAACGCCCGGGAAACCAAAGCCCCACCCAGGGCCCTGTGCCCCTCAGCAATTATGAAGAGAAAGTTGAGGGGCAAAGGAAAAATGTGACGCTTTGGCTTCCAATCTGCCAACTTCTAGGTTGGCAGATTGGGAGGTCAATCCACGGAAGAGACGCCATCACTTGATCTAGAAAATATATAAGTAAAGGGAACAGTCGGAGTAAGCTATGGGTATGGCAGAGATCGCTAAACTCTCACTCTGATAGACCAGCCCATCACCATAGTACCATAGTTTATTAAGATAGTTTTTTTATTAAATTAATTAACTACTGCATAGCAAACTACTTTCATAATCCACTATTACTAATTATAATCCCATACATAAAATCTGGGAGAGAGAAAGAACTCCAGTGGGCGAACATACAAATAACGTTAAGCGACCCACATGTATGATAATTGATAAGTACCCATTAAGTTAGCTTTACTGAGCTCTTTGACAATACAAAGTGAAAACATGTATTTATTATAAATCTCATGACTATGTATGAAATTTGAGAGATGTTGTCATGTTTGAAATATAGAATTGTTAAAGAAAAGCAACATTATTAGTTAAATTAAAATATTTACAAACATTTATAGATTCAATGGAGTCTGAATAGAATGTATCATGCTACAAAATATATTATTCCACATTGTATTTGAAGAGAAGCAGAATTAAGAAGAAAATGTTCATGTATATTTTCAGCTAGTCATTCACCCATCATTTGTACAGCAAGTATAATCATTGGAACGTATGTCAATAAAAGTTACAAAAAAAAACTGTGTTTGAGATTGATATAGCCTACAGTGAACTAGTAAGCTGTAGAGAAGTTGTGTATCATTCCTTCATAAAATAGGTGATCAACATGAATTCACAGTACTGTACTGTATTGAGATGTCATATGATTGTGGATGAAATGTACTGTCAAATTCAATAATTAAGTAAACCCACAATGTCCTACATAAATTTATTCCAGTGGATGTACTGTACATCCACTGAGGAGGGTGGTAGAAACTGCCCAAACTGATTTGTATAAATCTATTTGTGTAATTGTTGGTTTATTTATTTATTAGTAAATACATTATTGTGATATCTACCTTCAAATCAATAATTTGCCAAAAATCTTTATGGCAATTTTTGTGAAATGTGGAGACAGACACATTAACTCAACACTTTATAAAATATGAAACCGATATTACCAGTTACTGGCTAATACCCGGTAGAAACATACAAGGACTGACAAGGAAAAGTGGTAGTATAGGAGCTGTAAGAGTTACAAAGCTTTGGTGAATAAAATCTTCTAATGATATACATATAATATAATGCGTGTAATGGTAGATGGCCTTTATTCTCAATTTCACTCAATAAATGCTGGTGTTCCCCAGGGATCAGTTTTGGCCCCAATTCTGTTCCTCATTCATATCAATGATCTCATATCTACCACTCATAATCCAATACATTCCTACGCAGATGACTCAACACTCCACAGTTCCTTCACATTTACCAATTCTTTCACCCAACCCGATCTTATAAATTCAAAAATAAACACTGCAATTTCTCTGAACCAGGACCTTTCTAGAATTAATGGATGGGGACAAAAGAATCTAGTTTCCTTTAATGCACAGAAAACCAAGTACATTCAATTTTCTAACCGACAGAATCTCACTGACTCCCATATATTTTTTAATGATGTAAATATTCCCACTTCCCCTAGTATTGACATTCTAGGTGTAACATTAACTACTAACTTGAGCTGGACACATTATGTTAGAAGCATTGCTAAGAATGCCTCTAAAAAACTGGGACTCCTGTACAGAGTTCGAGAATTCTTCACTGACGAGCAGTTGGCCGTGATATATAAAAGTCATGTGCGTTCTCAGATGGATTACTGTTCACCTGTGGGGTGGAAGTGGAGTGGTTGCATTGAGGCAGTTGGACAAAATTCAAAATAAAGCTATTAGATTAATCAATAACCCTGCAATCACACAGGACCTTCCTACATTATCCATACGAAGAAACGTTGCATCCCTTGCATTATTCTACAGATATTTTCACAGCAATTGTTCCGAGGAACTTGCTTCAATTGTGCCGCCTCTCCACATCTTTCCCCGTAGAACTAGGGCAGCTGAGAGCGCCCATGAATTTACACTTTCTCCTCCACAATGCAGGACTTCTGCTTATCAGAATTCATTTATCCCCAGAGCTACTACTCTTTGGAATTCACTTCCCTCGAATTGCTTTCCACAAACTTACAATCTACAAATGTTTAAATCCAGTTGTTACAAACATTTATTGAATGGAGGATGCCTTTAGGCACATGGACCTTTTTGTTTTATCTGTGTTTTTCCTTCCTCCGTTCATTGTCTCTTAAAAAAAAAAAAAAAAAAAAAAAATATACAGTATATACAATATATTAAACCAAATTACTAGCTCTCATCATTCATCATCTTCGACACCGTGTTTCCCCATGGGAAACCCCCACTAAAGGATGGCCATGACAGAAATGCTTCCAGGCTACTTTGTCAAGACATGCTTCCTTTGCCCGTGCCATATTGCCACTTCCCCTATGTAGAAGTTTTTCCTCAATAATTTTGTCCACTTAATTCTCCCATACCGTAGATGTCTTCCACTGCTAGTTGCTCAATTCACTCGACTCCCATGTGGAGAGGATAGATGAACTAAGCTGGGTGAAAAGATGCAAGTCCATCAATGTGGAGGGAGCTGCACTAAGGGGCGGACCAAGAAAGATGTGGGATCGGACTTTGCGGTCTGATCTTAAATTAAAGAAACCGACAAGGGAGGCAGCTCTTAACAGAGTTACCTGGAACGGCGCCATTAGGACGTGAGATCGGAACCACACTTCGTGTGGAGCACTCTGTCTTTAAATTTGTGTATATATCTTTCTTGGCTTTCTGTCCCCATCCATTCTCTGAATATGACCGTACCACCTCAAAGTACTTCTCTTTATCTACTTAACCACTCCACAATCAAAGCCTAAAGCATGCTCTTCCATTCCAAAAGACACGTACACCTCCCTATTAATTGGTCCATCTAGAGTCTAGACTATTCACACCAGCTACCACTGATATAGTTCATCTACACAGCTCTCAGTTTGGATAGGTCCTCATCACTTGCTGTCCAAGTCACTCTACCATACGTAAGTGTTGGGAGCAGCACGCTTTTCCTCAAGTGACTTTTGCTCTCGCATTCTACTGTCATTTTTTTCTCTTCTCTCATACTTCCACTCCTTCCTTATCCTCTTTTTCATTAGCACTAGCACTGTATAGTGGTTTGATCCTGTCAGCATGGCTCGTACAGCTTTCGAATCTAGAATTCTTCCTTTCAGTCCAGAGTCAATCATGGCAATCATAACTCTGTCAATTTAATTACAATCCCAGTCATAAACATATTCCTGGGATGCTTGATTTCAAAGGCAAAATATTATCTCCAAAGTTAACCAGGTAAGGAACACGCATAGCAGAGAATATACTGAAATTTCCACAAGAAAGATCAATAATGTATCAATACATGTATGCACATTCAGTTATGAAACTTGGACACAAAGTGGGTGAAATGTCCGCAACCCTTATTATGAATATTAGCTTGAGAGTAGGTGGTAGAAAAATACATACCGGTAGGCCTACATGCACCGAGAGACTTCTCTAAATATATCTAAAGGTGCACTTAAAGACGTACACTATGGGGTGTGCTTCATCATGGCATTGCTCTGTCTTTTTCCTTTGAAGCCTTTAGCAGCTGAATTTCCCAGCCTGATATACTGGAACTTCTGTATATTATCCAGGGATAAGCTATCCAACTACTTCCACCAAGAATTCAGTAACTTTGACCCATTTCAGGGCCATCTACCATTGCAGTACAAGTCAGCCTTTCATTTATATTTAATGGCAACACAACAGACAGCCTCTGTCAGTCCTTTATCTGTGAGATCAGTTCATATGGCCTAATCTCACTTCTTCCTCAATGTCTTTGTACGATTCCCTCCATGTTCCTAGATATGTTTCGCTTTATCCAGTTATCTTCATTGAGCATCACATGGCCATAGCATGGAGGTCATCTTTTACACCTTAAAGTTCTTCACTATGGATTCTGTCTCTTGGAGTCTCTGTAGCAGTTACGGTGATTTCTTGTCACTGCCTTATTGTAGCACGGTTAAGGCTGGTGTGATGCGATTTTACCAGGTGTAAGTGCTTCAGGGGGACTTTATTGAGTTCTGCTGAGACACTGTTAGCGCTATACCAACATCAGCCACAGGGATAACATGATGGGGCGTTGTTGTGGCAAGACTTTGTTGTACTGTGCTGCAGTAAAGATTAGCCACCGTGTTATGATTGCTGTGCACTATGTTCAGTACTGTACTGTCATTGTACCATGGAAGCCACATTCACTGTGGATGGTTGCGATCTTTAAAGCTGTATGTATGTATGTATGGAGTGTCCCACACATTTATTTCCCTATTCTCAGCATTTCATTACATTCCAGCCTGCTTTCCAGAATGGTTTGAGAAGTGTACTCCGGGCCACTTCTGACCTCTGGATACAATCTTCCTAATGTGTACAGAGAGCGTTTTCCTGGCCAATTGGGGATACAACTTTCTAATAATCTTCCATCATATTAGTACTAAATTTACAGAGGTCACCTCTGCCCCACCCACTACATCAATCATATCACTAGATCTAGAGGGAAGATTGTAGGCACCAATTGAACAGGGGAGGGTTAATAGGCATGTGATAAGGAGTTGCTGAGACTCCTGCTTCATTTGCCTTGCCTCTCTTGCTGATTTTATTTGTTTCACCTACAGAGAGCTATCCAACTAGCTCTCACAAACACTTCCTCTCCTTAACACTACATCACACAAGCACACTATACCTCTTTCCATAAAAAAAACCCTATGATGATGACAATTAACCTAGCCTTGGAGTCCCCAGGGGGGGGGGGGGGGGGGGGGGGGCATAAATGCCCTCATACACTGTCCCTCAGAAAACAACCTCTCAAAATATAATGGACCACAGCCTGATACTCTTTCTATCAACGTTTGCAATATTTGCAGCCTTTCATCTAACTTCCTCTCCGTAGAAGTCCATCTCTCCTCCAGCAAACCTGATCTTCTTTTCCTCACCCAAACTCAGGTGTCTGAAGCGGGGCGCAGACAATTTACTCGCCTCCACTCAATAAGTAAACTCTGGAATTCTCTTCTTCGATCTATCGTTCCCTCGTCCTAAGACTTTAACTCCTTCAAACTCTTTGTATCCGGACATTATGACTCTAATGTAGGCTACCTTGAATTTGGGTCTATGTCACTCTTTCAATTTAGGGGGGACATTCGTTACAGGCAGCTTTAGGTTTTGTCTCATTCTTACACATCGAAAAAAATACAGGCAATATAATTTACCATCATATATCAGATATATATATTCTTTAAGTAAATACATTCATACTGAACTTGAGCTACCTGTGCACCCTTATTTGTAGCAAGTCCTGTGAGAGTAGAATTAATTAAGCTATTTTACAGTAATATGAATAACAAGAGCATTGGAATGGGGCAATAAAGAAAGAGAAACTGTGTACTATGATAGAATATATAAAAAACAAACTAAATTACATTTACAAGCGAACAAAAAGTAGCATGATAAATTAGGTAGGCTAAATGAGGTGAGGGGTATCCCTTCAGTTTTGCGAGAAATGACTGGAGCATTGATTAATTATTGAAAGAATTCTGAGAATAATAGAGATTTGTGAAAGTATATGCCTATCTCTAATTTATTATCGAGAAAATAGGGAGAATAATAGAGATTTGTGAAAGTAGCCTATATGCCTATCTCAAATAAATTGGTATGAGGGTAGAGGTAAAAAGCATTCACCACTTCACTTGGGACATTATTCTAAGCATTTATGTTCGTTAAGTAGAACTAATTTATCTATCTGGAAAACCCACTAACCAATTTATCGTCCCAAGTCTAAATCAGAATTCCCAAATCCGAAGAAGGATGTGTTTTAATGAATTGAGTTACTTGATAGAGCTAATTGCTATGGGAACAATGGCGCCAAATATGAATAGGCTACAGGCAGTACATCATTGATTCCGGAGCCGCTGCTAAATATTAGGTTTTAATTCTCCCCTTTGGGACTCAACAAATATATTGTCGTTTCTGGAACATTTAGTGCACTACTCCTCCTAAATGGCTGTTTCCACAACATTTTAATACTAAGGACAAAGTTGTTTGCAGAGCCAAAATGAACCTGCCCAATTTCTGTTACCGACTGTGGTGGCTCTTGCACCGCGTGATTAATTGTCTCCGGAACCTTTGACACACAACTCCTCCTAAACGGTTGCCTCCACAACATTGAACACTAATATCAAAGTTATTCACAGAACCAATATTAACAAAATGAACCTGTCGGATTTCCGTTACGCTGACCAAGTGTAGGTAATTTCGCTGCGTTTTGTAGTCTCCAGAACCTTTGACGCACTACTGCTCCTAAACAACTGCCCTCACAACATTAAACACTAAGACCAAAGTTGTTTGAACAGCCAAAATTAACAAAATGTACCTGTCGGATTTATGCTACCAATTGTGGCACCGTGAGATTGTCTAAAACAGGATGTAGCAGATTCATCAGCCATTAATGACAATGTTATCTTTGGCGTCCGTTTCTTTACGCTTTTTAGGAATTAGTTCAGTTAGTTGGTTATTGAATTGATAAACGCTAAGCAGATTTTGTGATGAAACCTCATGTTGCTTGTGGTAATTTGTTTTGCCTCAATTACAAATTGTCCATGTTTGAGGGTCAAGATTTTCTAATCATTACTAACCAGTAGGCTATACAATCAAAGGTGACAGCAAGTTGGTTGGGGGTAAGAACAATACAGGTATATCCCTTAAGAGGGTAATTCTCCTCGTGAGATTGACATCGCATTGGGCCATCCGTGTCACGTCCTAGATTAATTTTGAATTGTGATCACTGGTGATTGTACTTTGATAAAAAGTAATCAGTAAATCCATGCCCAGATTAGTCATTATTTGTATACATGTAGATAGCCTATGCTTAATTCCTTCAATATACAGTACTAACATAATTTTAATTTTATCTGGCTAATACTAAACAATCGTATTTAGCTTAGGAAAGACCTTTAAAAATCATAGGGGGTACACATAATATCAATTAATCTTTATACTATCACAGATTCTTCCTAAGCTTATTATAGCCAGAACATTTTATGTTATGGTAGGAGGAGCAGTAGGCCTAAGCTGAAATGTAATGATACAAGTAGCCTACTATTAACTAAAATATATAATAGCCTAGGCTATAGTGTGCAGCTTTAAGAACATGCTTTAGATATCATGTGATATTATTATTATTATTAATAATAACGGTGAACAAACTTATTTCCATGATGTAGGAAAATATATAATCAAGCCCAAGTTCATTATCAATTTTGTTTTTAGATAATCAAGTATCTACTGAAATATTATACTAATATACTCATGTGTTCATGCTATGCTCACAAGTGCTGTACCTACCCGATAGCATTATCGTTTGTGAGTGCTGTATGCATTTTGTACTAATGTTAATATCTTGTCAAATTGCAAAATTGTTTGTATATTATATTAATTAATATTGTTCTACTGTAGGCTATGTGTAGTGTTATCATCTTATAATATAACAAGTTTGAATAGAATATTTTGACTTAAAATGTAGTTTCTTTATTCATACAGAATTTACCAAAACGTCCTAAACTTCCCAAATTGACCACTTGCGAGTTTCAAGCAAGTGACTAATTTGCTTGGGTGGGAACAAATGAACTTAATCATATAGTGATGTAGGCTACATTCTATGTGGTGGTTTCACTGAACCACCATTTTTTTAGTTCATTGGATGGTTTTGTGTGATTTTTTTTATTTCCAACATTTATTTTGCTAAATCGTTATTATAAATAGTGATTTTTTATATACTCGTTTGTCTTTATATTGAGCCGTCCCTGTTTTGGTGTGTTTGTTTTACAAGTAATACATTTTAATTAACACAGCTGAGATAAACAAACACAAAAACATTTAAAAAGTGTGCATTACTGTATACTTTTAAACAGACTTTTAAATACAGCGCTGGTATACCTTTAATTCAACTGTGCCTAATACAATCTTCGTAAACGATGTCAACGAAAGCATATAAACGTTTTTATCTTAATCATTTAGCAACAGGTGATATTTAAACTTCAAATATATGTTGTAGGTGTGGCATTATAGGTTGTATAACTGAAGATATGTCAGAAAAGTAGCCTTTACGGAAATAAATCACCTCCATGTGTCACAGTAACTGAAATAAACTAAAATTGTAAAATACTTATAAATCACGATTCTACTTATATATGTAAGGTATGCGTTTTATTTTGAATAATTTTGCATTGAAGATATACACATAAATACCTTCTCCACGCGGAAATAAGGCAAAATATGTCGTCGCGACCAGAAATATTATTGGAACCATGGCAAGGCAGGACTCGGGTGAAATTTCCCAGGCAGTATAAGGATGGCGGGGCTCGGGTGTGGGAGTTTTGGGCTCAAGAATAATGTGACGCAAAATAAATCTTATGTGCATGTCAAGTTGACGGATTCAGCCTTCAGAGCGATAGAGGATTACCTACGAATTAAGGTGAGTATTGTGAAATAGCGATCCGATGAGTATTACACGCGGAATTATATAATGAGTTGACGGACCAGCCAGTGGAGAGCATGGAAGTGAATGGCTCTCAAATTTAGAAGGCCATCTAGCCTAATAATGAGGGTGGTGACGGGCAGCAAACTAGGAGGAAATTGGCATATAGACCAATTTGTAATATTTGGATAACGATGAAATGCACTTTATCGGATGTTATATTAGTCTATATCAGCGATTTAGAAAGCCAGTGCCAAGTTGGGATGTGAGCAGCGGATAGGTTCACATACCAGCTGTTGGCAGCATATGTAGGCCACTCTTAGGAACAGTTAGAAACACTCACAAGTTGGAATCTTGGGCTGATTAACGTATTTATAGGCACCACTTTACTTGGGGAATTATTTGTTTGCACATGTATAAATTGATTCCATTATTTTACGAACTTTTCAATTTGCACTTTTCCACTTTACTTTTCCACTTCAGCCTAGCCTACTCATCTTTTTTCAATATTTTAAATTTGTAGAAAGGTTTGTACCTAGGTTTTGAAATTTGGGGTTAGGCCTATTGCATTAATTACGGGATGAAATTAATGGAAATTTGAATTTGTACCAATCTACCGTACCATAGTTTTGTACTGGTATTGGCACAACACCTAGCCTACCCCTAGCAAAGGCTATTGGAGAGTGTGTCTAGGCTAGCCTATTTCTATATTTCTGCAGGAGACTACGCCAATTTCTGATAACCTTTCTATAAGAAAACCTCACATGGTTGTGAATGTGATGGTGATCGGTAATAATGGGATAGGCTAATCATAGGGAATAGGCTCGCAGCCTTATTATACATAGCCTAATTTATTAGGGACAATGTAGGTCTATGGAATCCTTATACTGTACTCATGTAGGCCTATAGCCTAATCCACGGTGGGAGAATAATTTTGATCACATTTATAAAACCCGATATTAATAGAAAAAACGCCCATTCTAATGAATCTCAGAGCTCTTTCGGAAATCCTCACTGTTTACAATACAAACGCCTTCTTTATGCAGTATAATCAATATTTACCCCCTGTTGTCAACATAGATGACGATTTCAATCATTCGTGGGGGGGGGGGGGAAAGAGGGGGCAAAGCCTTAAGCCCCCCCTCAACCCATCGTGTATCCCACATTGGAATTATAACTAAGACCATGAAAACACTCATTTCTCAAAATCTGGAGGAAAAATCATGAAAAATAAAGGTAATGTCACAGCTAAATATGGCAAGAGTGGAAAAATAGGAAAAAATATCAGATCCTTGAGGGCTTGAGGAAGTTGAGGCTGCCATCATGCCATGGGGAGTGCAAAATCACCACAGATGAACTTGCCTGGGTATCTAATAGCTACCCTTTATGTATAGCCTAGCCTAAGTCATGGCAATATTAGGAGTCGTACAGAAGTAAATGCCAAATGTGACACCTCAAATATGTCATTATCTGTGGGTACCATATGCCAGTGGGAGAGTACAAGAAGTACAACTGGTCAATATTTACGAGCCGCACCACAGCTGGGATCTCATTTCTAATGGTAGTTTTGACTTTTGGGTTCCTATCATTTTATGCTTCATTGCTAGCCTATATAATTTTTATCCACCGGATTTTTTTTTTCTTGGCGTTACTAATTTATTTTTATTTTGTTTGCATTAACATAAGAACATAAGAAAATGGGAGTCTGCAAAAAGCCGATCAGCCCATACAAGGCAGATCCCTGTCACACCCAACCCCAATTATAGGCCTAACTCACTAATACCTTGAGTACTACCCCACCAAAATGGTCAGGGATTAACACAAGATTACGGGGGTCTGCTTGAGCGCCGATTGGCCCACACCTGGTAGATCCCCCTCACACCCAACCCATCTCATCCATATGCCTATCTAATTTTATCTTAAAGCTCCCTATCGTTCTTGATCCCACTATATCACTTGGTAGCCTATTCCACCCATCGACAACTGTTACCAAATCAATATTTGTCTATATTTTTTCTGAAACAAAATTTATCTAATTTGAAACCATTTGTACGAGTTCTTTCGCTATCACTGAGCTTTAGTATATTTTTCATGTCCCCATTATTAATCCCACTAACCCACTTGAATACCTCTTATCATATTCCCTCTAACTCTGCGTCTCTCTAACGAATGTAAGCCTAATTTCTTCAACCTTTCTTCATACGGAAAATTTCTAATATTATGGATCATTTTTGTCATTCTACGTTGTACTCTCTCCAATGAATCTATGTCCATTCTGTAATAAGGACACCAAAATTGAACAGCATAATCCATATGGGGTCTCACTAATGACAAGTAAAGTTTTAAGACGACATCAGCAGTTCTGTTACTCACACTCCTAGATATGAACCTGAGAATCCTGTTTGCTTTGTTACGAACGCATATATATTGTTTTCTAGGCATACATCTATACATTTTCTATACGGTACATCATTGCTAACAAACACACCTAGATCTTTCTCACAGTCTGAGTTTTCTAATTTCATATTAGCTAGTTTATATTTAACATTTGTATGCAACACTTCCCTATCTAGGCTATCTTTAATACCTTGCATTTGTCAATGTTAAACTTCATCTGCCAATTTACTGACCATTCGTGTAAGGTATCTAGATCCCTTTGCAGACACTATATCTCTATCTGAATCAATTTTTCTCCCCATTTTGGAATCGTCTGCAAATTTACTTATCCTACTAGTTATACCTAAATCAAGGTCATTTATGTATATAATAAACAACAGAGGACCTAATACAGATCCCTGGGGGACACCACTTTTGACTGCTCCCCATTCTGACTTGGTACCATTTATGCTGACTCTGCTTCCTACCAGTTAGCCATGACCTAATCCATCCTAACAACGCCCCACCTATTCCATGTGCCTCAACCTTTCTCATCAATCTCTCATGAGGGACTCTGTCGAAAGCTTTACTGAAATCTAAATAATACTAAAATGGGGAGATCAATTGATTCAGATAGCGATATAGAATGCCTCCAAAGGGATCTAGATACCTTGTAAACATGAATGGTAGGTAAATTGGCAGATGAAGTTTAACATTGACAAATGCAAGGTATTAAAGATAGGGAAGATGCAAACAAATGTTAAATATAAACTAGCTAATTTAGAATTAGAAAATTCAGACTGCGAGAAAGATCTAGGTGTGTTTGTTAGCAATGATTTGAAGCCTAGAAAACAGTGTATAGGCGTTCGTAATAAGGCAAACAGGATTCTCGGGTTCATCTCTAGGAGTGTGAGTAACAGAACTGCTGATGTTATCTTAAAACTTTACTTGTCAGTAGTGAGACCCCATATGGATTATGCTGTCCAATTTCGGTGTCCTTATTACAGAATGGACATAGATTCATTGGAGAGAGTACAGCGTAGAATGACAAAAATGATCCATAATATTAGAAATCTTCCGTATGAAGAAAGGTTGAAGAAATTAGGTTTACATTCGTTAGAGAGACGCAGAGTTAGAGGGGATATGATAGAGGTGTTCAAGTGGGTTAGTGGGATTAACAAAGGGGACATGACAAATGTACTAAAGCTCAGTGATAGCGAAAGAACTCGTACCAATGGTTTCAAATTAGATAAATTTAGTTTCAGAAAAGATATAGGCAAATATTGGTTTGGTAACAGAGTTGTAGATGGGTGGAATGGACTACCAAGTGCTATAGTGGGATCTAAAACTGTAGGGAGCTTTAAGATAAAATTGGATAAGCATATGGACGAGAAGGGTTGGGTGTGAAGGGGGATCAGCCGGGTTGGGCCAATCAGCGCTCTGCAGACCCCCATAATCCTGCATTAATCTCTAACCGTTTTGGTAAGATGATCCTCAGGGTATTAGAGTGTTGAGCCTATAATTGGGGTTTGTAATTGATTTGGGGTTGTGTGGGACAGGGATCTGCCTTGCTTAGGCCAACCGGCTTTCTGCAGACTCCCATTTTCTTATGTTCTTATATAATATCATATGACTTGTCATTATCTACTGCTTCATATACCGGTACCTCTGAGAACAAACTAAGCAAATTTGTAAGGCAAGACCGGCCCTGAGTGAATCCATGCTGAGAAGAATTAGAACATAAGAACATAAGAACATGGGAGTCTGCAGAAAGCCGATTGGCCTAAGCAAGGCAGATCCCTGTCCCACACAACCCCAATTCAATTACAAAGCCCAATTATAGGCTTCACACTCTAATACCCTGAGGATCATCTTACCAAAAACGGTTAGAGATTAACGCAGGATTATGGAGGTCTGCAGAGCGCTGATTGGCCCAACCCGGCTGATCCCCCTTCACATCCAACCCTTCTCGTCCATATGCTTATCCAATTTTATCTTAAAGCTCCCTACAGTTTTAGATCCCACTATAGCACTTGGTAGTCCATTCCACCCATCTACAACTCTGTTACCAAACCAATACTTGCCTATATCTTTTCTGAAACTAAATTTATCTAATTTGAAACCATTGGTACGAGTTCTTTCGCTATCACTGAGCTTTAGTACATTTGCCATGTCCCCTTTGTTAATCCCACTAACCCACTTGAACACCTCTATCATATCCCCTCTAACTCTGCGTCTCTCTAACGAATGTAAACCTAATTTCTTCAACCTTTCTTCATACGAAAGATTTCTAATATTATGGATCATTTTTGTCATTCTACGCTGTACTCTCTCCAATGAATCTATGTCCATTCTGTAATAAGGACACCAAAATTGGACAGCATAATCCATATGGGGTCTCACTAATGACAAGTAAAGTTTTAAGATAACATCAGCAGTTCTGTTACTCACACTCCTAGAGATGAACCCGAGAATCCTGTTTGCCTTATTACGAACGCCTATACACTGTTTTCTAGGCTTCAAATCATTGCTAACAAACACACCTAGATCTTTCTCGCAGTCTGAATTTTCTAATTCTAAATTAGCTAGTTTTATAATTGATTAACTTAAATGTTTCTAAGTGGTTTCTCATTTTCCTAGCAATAATTGACTCTAGTAGCTTTCCTATGATTGAAGTGAGACTAATGGGACGGTAATTGGATGCTATTGATTTATCACCTTTTTTGAAGATCGGAACTACATTTGCAAGCTTCCAAGCTTCTGGAACTATACCTGTTTCTATTGATTTGTTAAATAGAAATGTTAATGGGTAACTTAACTCATCTCTGCATTCTTTTAATACTCTAGCATATACCTCATCAGGACCAGGCGATTTATGAGGTTTCAGTCTGTCAATTTCCTTAAGCACATCATTTCTACTTATAGTAACCGTACTTAACCTATTTTCTATACTATCGCTATATACCTTACAGACTTCTGGAAACTGTGCCAAATTTTCATTTGTGAAAACGGAAAGAAATTGACTATTTAATGTACTGCACATTTTCTGTCATTTCCTATCGAATTTTTAAGGGGACCAATTACATCTCTGACCTTGGATTTATATAGTTGGTAAAAAGCTTTAGGATTATTTTTTGAGTCCTTGGCAACCTTAATTTCATAATTTCTTTTTTCTTTCCTAATATCCTTTTTTACCTGTCGTGATAGATTCTGATAGTAAGCAAGTAGGTGAATTTCGCCTTTCTTAATTTTTCTATATATTCCTCTCTTTTTTCCTAGAAGATCTAATAGTCTATTATTCATCCATTTGGGTTGGTTCTGTGTTGATCTAAATTTTCTTTTGGGGATATATTTATTTTGCGCATTGAATACTGACTTGATAAAATTATCGTATGTATCTACCAAGTTTGAC
>CM064495.1:54403754-54441254 GCA_032716605.1 Paralithodes platypus
AATGGTAGAACAAAAATACCTATGAGAGATAAATGGTAGAACAAGAATACCTATGAGAGAGAAATGGTAGAACAAGAATATCTATGAGAGATAAATGGTATAGAAAACAATGAAATTACCTATGATTCGAGAAGAATGGTAGAACAAGAATATCTATGAGAGATAAATGGTAGAACAAGAATACCTATGATAGAGAAATGGTAGAACAAGAATACCTATGAGAGATAAATGGTAGAACAAAAATACCTATGAGAGATAAATGGTAGAACAAGAATACCTATGAGAGAGCAATGGTAGAACAAAAATACCTATGAGAGATAAATGGTAGAACAAGAATACCTATGAGAGATAAGGAATAGAAACAAGTGGTCGACTGTGGTTTGAGAACAGACATCAGGGAATGAGTAGAAACATAAAATGCCACAACATTCAGGTACAATCGCTAGCTGATATATCTTAAACTGTGAACATTGGATGAGGCAAAACCAACTCGGGCAAGCATTTAAATGGAATGAATTTAAATATTGAATCTGAATGTGAATCGTTCAGTTAAGGGGGGGGGGGGGTATTTATTTGCTCATGTATGTATGTTTATTATTACTTTATTGTTTTAGTTTCATCCCTCGATCTCCATCAAACTTAAAACAAAAACCTGCCCAAGACCCTTCAAGATAAATTTGTAATTTTTTCGATAGAATAATGTCCCGGCCGAAGGCCAGTTCCTCACAAATTACAGGGTCGCTATCGCTCGCCTGGAAAAAATCGACACCTAAATGACACGAAAAGTCTTAATATTGAAACAAATGGGGTGAAAGGTCTTAAAATATAAAATCGGCCAAACTAATGGGCCGAACGTCTTAAAATCTGTAAACTAATGGGGCTAAACATGAGGAAGAAGGGGGACCAGAAAAACGACCAATCTCCTCTTAATGTATACCACCGCCTGCAGCGGATTGAAAGGTATGAGAGAGAGAGAGAGAGAGAGAGAGAGAGAGGAAGGGGAAGATAGGTAAGTAGACCCGAGTTGTAGGAGAGGAGATATTGGGAGATTAAGGGAGCCCACCTCGCTGTTGTTCTCTTTATCTCCCTCTCTCTTTGGCTTGTATCTATTTGGCCCAATTCAGCCCACTTTTTTTTCCTGGCGATCTGTAGCGAGCCAGCATATACATATATTTTTGTTTTGACAGCAAGCTAAATTTGTAAATTTTTCGATTTAAAAATGTATCCAGCGAAGCCGGATTTGTCTTTACAATGCTGGCGAGCGATACAAAATCGACACCTGGATGGGGATCAACGTCTTAAAACAGTTGGCTGAATGGGGCCGAATGGATACAAGCCAGGGAAAGAGAGAAAGATAGCAAATAAAACGGTGACCCCCTTAAAGACACTGGGAAGAGGGGAAGAAGAGGTACGAAGGAGGGGGGGGGGGTAATCGGGGAGTGGACAAGTAGATATTGATGTATAAATAGATAGCTGGATAGATAGATAGATAGGATGAAAAGGCTAGTAGAGAAACTGGTAAAATTAATAGATAGACAAGGTTACACTAATGGTAGGAATAAAAGAGAGAGAGAGAGAGAGAAAGAGAGAGAGTGTGTGTGTGTGTGTGGAGGAAATTTGACAGCTCGAGTGAAACAGAAAATACACCTAAAATACTAACAAAAGAGGCAAAAATCAAAGACAAAGGGATGGCGAAAATAGACTGGGGAGAGCAACAATCAGAGAGAAAGGTCAGTGTGTGTGTGTGTGTGTGTATGTATGTATGTATGTGTTTGTGTAAGAGAGAGAGAGTGAGAGTGAGTAATATGGCTGTCAGAAGAGGGAAACAGGACCCTGTTAAGTCCCTTATTTACACAATATTGACTCCCAGGGTATATATACAGTATATATATATATATATATATATATATATATATATCTATAGATATATATATATATATATTATATATATATATATATTATATATATAGATAGATAGCTAGATAGATAGATAGATAGATAGATAGATAGATAGATAGATAGATAGATAGATAGATAGATAGATAGATAGATAGATAGATAACCGATGCAGGTACCAAGTTATATCCTTTACCTAGACAGTATTTACGTTACTAAATGGGTGTTGTGATGGTCAACTATAATCGTAAGTGTGTCCCCTCGTCCCTTAACACTTTTTTCCCTTGTCTAGTGTCCTCCTTCCTTAACTTTCCCCATATACCTTATTCTTCTTGTACTGTCTACTTTGCATTCTATAGTGTTTTTTTTTTTTATAATATATCTCTTCTTGGTCATTCGTGTATCTATTCTTATCCCTTTTTTTTTGGAAATTGAGGTAGAATAGCTGATCGATATGATTTTTGTTCTCGTATATCTTCAATAAACGAAACAAAAAAGTTGCTATCGTTTAGGGTATGTTGTTATACTTAAGCTATCCAACTTTGACACCCTTCTCCCTGTAGCCTATCACCCCTTATCATTTTTGTGTTTTATTTCGGGTTTGTGAGCGGATATTAAAGCGATAAAGGTAATAGTGTGGCGCCTGTAGAGCCAGGATCATGTTGACTTTGCTTTCCACTGTTCTCACATTGTCTCAGGGGAGAACTTTGCCCCTTCCACCATACACACACACACACGTAGTCTACGTACACACACATACACACTCACCTCACCACCAGGCTGGGAAGATTAAGGTGTTTTCCAGTCTACAGTACCTGCCTCGCGGGTTGTTTCCATGGTCTACCTCGTGTCTCCTCTTTCTATCACATCTTCTATAGCTCATCTTGTCTTTCGTTGTACAGTCACAGTCCTTAGTTGGTAGCCGCATTGTTAACTTCAGTATGCAAAGGTCACTCGACCATTGAGTTTGCTTTATATTCTAGTTCGTATACAACAATTGATGGATGTGATGATAAATTAAATGTAAAAACAACTAGTGTAGCACTCGGTAGAGCGCATACCTCCGCATATGCTGACTGTCACAAAATATACTTAAATGCACAACAATGACATCAGTGTGACAAGCTAAGAAACTGATTATGTATGGATCGCCTCCTCAATTGAATCACTTCTTCCTTGGCGTATATCATACCTGCCCACCAAATTTCCTGAAAATTGGTTGATAACTTTGTGAGATACATTGTTTACAGACAAACACACTGATTGTGTACGGATCCCCTCCTAAATTGAATAACCTTTTCATTAGCGCATATCCTATTTGCCCACCAAATTTCGTGAAAACCGGTTCATAACTTTGATTTTTTTTTTTTTTACAACAAACGGAGGTGAAAACATAACTTCTGTACAACTTCGTTGGCGAAGGTAGTACCGTAACTGATAAATTCATCTTTAGCTTGCGACTGTATATCTTCATATGTCTGTAGGTTCTAACAAAATATGAATGCAATATATACTGATCTCCGATTTACTGTATATAGCTTCTATCTTGCCGTATTTTACTTCCCCCTATTTGTCTTAACTCCCATAAGTTATGGGCTATCTTGCTTATGTTTTCCGTGTTTCCTTTTTATGCCATGAATCTTGTTACACCTGTTTACCTTGAATATTTTTCCTCTTGTCGACTTACTATCTCATTTATCTTGTTTGTGAACAACAATAATTACCTCTGTCAAAGAAGTTGAACGGAGGTTACGTTCTTACCTCCGTTTGTCTGTCTGTCTGTTTATAAGCAAGGTATCTCGCAAAGTTATGAACCGATTTTCATGAAAATTGGTTGGCAGATAGGATAATATGCGCTAAGGAAAACTGATTAAATTTAGGAGGCGATCCTGAGTTTCACGAAATTTGGTGTGCAGATAGAATATAGTTATAACACGATTTTTACAAAATTTGGTTGGCAGATTAGATATGCGCCAAGAAAGAATATATTGACTTTAGGCGGCAATCCAGAAATTTTCACGAAATTTGGTTGGCAGATAGGATATGGGCCAAGGAAATATTGATTCAATTTAAGGGGAGATGGGCCGCTTTTTTGGTCTATTAATTCATGTATTCCTTTATTTCTTAGTGTCCTCGCTAGACTTCGATCAATCTTAGAAAAACACTCCCTAGATCCCCCTTGAAGATGAGTTTGTACTTTTTTTGGTAGAAAAATTTCCCGGCCGAAGGCCGATTTCTTTTAAAATTTCAGGCTCGCTAACGCTCGCCAGGAAAAAATCGACAACGAAATGGGCTGAAAGGTGTTAACATCGCCAAACTAATGGTCCGAACGTCTTATAATCTCAAAACTAATATGCTAAACATGAGGGTGAAGGAGGACCAGAAAAAACGGTCTGCCTCCCCTTAATGGTTAAAACTTAAAACACAGCTTAGGTGGAGGCACTCGTTCTCCCGAGTAGCCTACCCTCTCTAGTTTACTCTGGTTATCCGTATCTGCTTGTGTAACCCTTGTTTGTCCTTTCCTGTACTATTCGCCCTTCTTTCCTAGTTTTCTACCTACCTCGTGTTTACCTCCTTTCAGCCCTTCCCTTACCTTCTCCCTTGTCCACTACTGTTATATACCTGTGTAAGTCCCATAATTACTATACCTTCCTGTCTGTCTAACCCTACCTACATTACTCCTTCCCCTTATTAGTTTGGCAAAGTTTGGAATATACCGGTACTTTCTATAATTTTATCTCCCCCCACCTCTCTAGCTCTCTCGCTCTCTCTCTCTCTCTCTCTCTCTCTCTCTCTCTCTCTCTCTCTCTCTCTCTCTCTCTCTCTCATCTCTCTCTCTCTCTCTCTCTCTCTCTCTCTCTCTCTCTCTCTCTCTCTCTCTCTCTCTCTCTCTCTCTCTCTCTCTCTCTCTCTCTCTCTCTCTCTCTCTCTCTCTCTCTCTCTCCTTCCCTTTACTTATTCAGTCTTCCCTCCCGCTCCATGGAATTAATATTTGACTGAATTATCTTTTCTTTATTCTTGTGTTCTCCATTCTTTCATCATATTCTTTAAATTCCCTCACCCATATGCCTTTGCATTCCTTTATTTTTAATATATCAATTCTTTACTATATTTGACTCCCCTTCCTTCGCCTTTTTTTCCTTTTTTGTCCCCAAATTCCCTTGTTATTAAGAAATAAGCTTGACCAAGTACCTTATATCCTGCTGCCGCCGTGTTTATTCTTGGCAACAGAGAATATATTCCGATATTTTTAGACCAAAATTTAGGCCTCCGTGCAAAGCGTACCCATTGTAGGGAGTACGCTAATGACTTTCTTGTGAATTTGGAAAATATATCTATAGTTTCAGATGATATGGTGTGCAAAGGTATTGGGACATATCATGATGATAATAGTGATGGTTATCATAATAAACCATACAGTATATAGCAACGATATCGGTACCGGTATAGCCTAAGCAATATTACTAGCTATGATGACCGTAATAAAAACAAGTAATAATTTCATAATTTTGTTAAGTGTCACCTGATTATAATACCGGTTATAACATTAATAGTTACTGATATAATATAAATGACAAAATAATAACATTGACATTGTTGTTGTACGTATATTTATAATTGTTGAGGTGTGTACTGGTATGTACCCTGTAAGCTCAGAATATCTGGGCCTTCCTCCCTGCCCCCCTTGTCATTTATACCGTGGGCGTGTATTGAGCCTGAGTTAGGGTCGGCTGGGACTATAGCTGGTCTGGGCATGTGGGCGGCTAGATATTGCCTCTGTTGGCCTGGGGGTGGGCGGAATTGTTTAGGAAAGCGGGCGGACTAATTTGTTGATATTGGCGGCATAGTTACAGTCAATTAGGTGGACTTCTTTCTCATAATACCGTTCTTTTCCATCTCTTTTTGCTAAGTTTCATAAACGTATACCGGCGATACTGAGATTTACATTGCAAACATTTATATTCATATACAGATTTATGTAAATATATTTTTATCTGTGTATGAAGGAGAAAAGGCAAAACTGCCTACAACAAATGTCTCCTCCAAAATTGAAAGTTACATTTATACCGGTGTATATATATATATATATATATATATATATATATATATATATATATATATATATACTGGTGTATATTATATATATAACATACACGAGGTAAAGAGAGAGCAGGTATGTCGTGAGTGAGAAAAGGGAAAGTAATCTGTCTGGATGCTTCTGACCAGCTAAGTTCCCCCAACCCCTCCCCACTTCACCCCAACACTCCTCCTTGCCTATTTTCCTCCACTATTACCCCTTCTCCGTAACCCTCCTCCACCCATATCGGCCATCACATGCTTATATAATTCTCCCACCCTAGATTGGTAGGTGACTACCACACACGTCCTTAAGTTCAAGACCACTATAGCCAAGTCTGTTTTACTGCCTCCAATCTGAATACCAGTATCACTACAATCACCACCACCAGAAACACCATCCCCACCGCCTTCATATATAGCACCACCTCCATTTTCCAACATTACGTTAATATACTATATCAGTATTGTATCTCCATGTTCAACATCAGCAGCAGCAGCAAATATCCACCACCACCACCACTTCCATTTCCAACATAATCACCTTCGTTTACTCCACCTTCAGCAGCAAGTCTCCACCACCACCACCGTGACTGTCATATTTCGCCATTCTACTCCACACAACGCTCTTTTCACCTCCATTCCTCTTTTCTCTGCCACTGGTTTCACTTTTTCCACTCTCTTCTGTTATTACTTGGTTTGTACTATATACTCTTTAAGGCAGTCACACCAACGCCTATTCCGGCTTCTTTTCTCGACAACTTTGGTTTAAAAAACATCTGAATTAAAGTTTTATAAGATTTCTGTAAAATATAATTGCCTTTATTCTAGGTGCGGGTACCAATGCAAAAAAGCCGTGATAATACTAGTTTCTAAATATTATCAAAGAAAAGTCGCCGTCAAACAATAATAATCATCAGTCAGCTGTTCAGTAACCTGTGAACATAAAAGAATTAGGCTACCCCCTTTTACTCTTTTAATATATAATGTTATGGCTGATTTGTTTTCTGTAATTCTGCACTATATTGCCTTTTAAATATTGCACGTTTATCCTCCCACTATAAATTACTTTCAATATTGAATTTAATAGTCTCATTTTGCAAATCTCCCACAATTTTGCTTATTTTTAGATATATGAGTATAATGTAAGTTTTGTTCTTGTTTTAAGATCACTGATGATGACATACTACTGTATACAATATATATATATATATAGAGAGAGAGAGTGAGTGAGTGAGTTTGGTAGTTGATGTATACAAAATTATAATCGCAAATTCGTTTTCAGATATATTCTTCCATAATAAGAAATAGGTGAGGGACTGTACATGGTGTAATAGTTTGTTAAATATTGCAAGTTTGCGTTATCTGTCCTATAACTCTTATATAATACCCGGTGACACATTGGTATGTCATCATGTTGATAAGTAACGACGTATATGCCAGTATGATACCGAAGCCAGTTTCACTCAAGCTGTGGATTTGGCCATTAGCGTAATGTTCAAGTTTCTAAAAAGAAACAATTTTAGTATGCCGTATCATTATTCTATTAAAGTTTAAACTCGTTATACTTCCTCTACGGTAATAAACGAATTATGTCTTTACTTTTAAAATGTGCGATACACGAGTGGAAAAATTCAGTGCCGTGAATACCAGTGGGCAAGACTTAAATAATAAATATACATATCGAAAATACTATTCATTGTACACACCCCTCTACAATAAAAAGTCTATTAACAATAATAACTAATGTCATTTGTAGGTTTCGTTTTCCTTTACTGTGTGTGTGTGTGTGTGTGTGTGTGTGTATATTATATATATATATATATATATATATATATATATATATATATATATATATATATATATATATATATATATATATTCATATAACGAAATAAGGTTTAGTAGGTTTAATTTTCTCATCATGCAAAACCAACAAAGCACTCTGTATAAATAGTGTGTATATCCTGGTCTATTGACTACTTAACCCTGGTGTATTATAATACCTGCAACAGTGCACGGACGGTAATATTTGAGAGCATATGAATGTCGGTAACTTGGGACTGGTGGTGCAGGAAACATGACCGCCCTCCGCACACAAAAGAAAACTACCTTTTTTTAAATACTTGCTTTGTTGCATACCGGAGAGAGTGAGAGTGAGTCGAGAGAGAGTGAGAGGGGGGTGGGGGATGTCTGGAGCTCCATTGATGGTAACTTTTGCCTTGGAACAAAAAATAAAAGTTGTCAAGGAAGTGGAAAAATGTGGAAGAAGTGGGGTGTGTGTGTGTGTGTGTGTGTGTGTGTGTGTGTGTGTGTGTGTGTGTGTGTGTGTGTGTGTGTGTGTGTGTGTGTGTGTGTGTGTGTTTGTGTGTGTGTGTGTGTGTTTGTGTGTGTGTGTGTGTGTTGTGTGTGTGTGGTGTTGTCTGTCTGTGTGTGTGTGTGGTGTTGGCTGTGTGTGTGTGTGTGTGTGTGTGTGTGTGTGTGTGTGTGTGTGTGTGTGTGTGTGTGTGTGTGTGTGTGTGTGTGGGTGGGTATGTGTGGTGTGTGTGTGTGTGTGGGGGTGTGTGTGTGTGTGTGTGTGTGTGTGTGTGTGTGTGTGTGTGTGTGTGTGTGTGTGTGAGAGAGAAAATAGAGAGAGGAAGAGAGCTTATAGGTTAAAGAGTGTAAGGAAAAAGTTGGTCAATGCAAATACTATTAATATATTTTAGTAGTAATAGTATCATTATTATAAATTGAGATGTAACCTCGACTTAGCCCAAAACATAAAGGAAATAGATAAAATGAGAAAAACAAATACTTCAGTTATGAACAAAATATCTATAGCAATCGTATGCAAATAAAAAAGCTTGGAGTTAGAGCGCAGATAAAGCAAATGAGTGGAGATAGAGGTGAAATAGGACAGATAAGGGCAAAGGGTCACTGATGAAACTGGTGGAGTGGGCGGTGAAGTAATATAATATAATGTTGTTTGTTTTCCCTCGAGTGGACCGAGTGGCGTAAATGTGAACACTTAACTGGGGCAGTACGATGCCCTGTATCTCTTTGGTTCTGGCTTGTAGTAGACGATTTAGTTATGTCTTAGCTCCTTCAGTGTATGTTCATGCTATGTATATTATATTATGGCTAACATTAGACGATTTTATTCAGCTTTGGAAGGACCCTTAGAAATGTTATGGGTTGCGATGGGTTAAGGGATTTCGGAACACTTGGGCTTGTTGCATATTCTCGACTCTCAAGCAGTTTCACCTTCACTTCTCTGTCTGGACAATCCACTTTAGCTGGGAGGTGTAATTCATTTAGTAACAGTGTGACCTTAATTCTACCTCAGTGATACTATTTTTATTAAGGATATTCATATCTGTTTTGTTTCCTTTTCATGTCCAGAACTGTTCTCCACGTTCCATTATTTCGTTTATATAATTCCCCATTGTTCAATTTCTCTTCCTTCTGTGTTTCCAATTCCCCCGTATCTCTCATTACCTAAATAGGTGTTGCTCACTCCCAATACACCTCATACTCTCAAATTCTGAATCTGTTTTCACTCAGTTCCCACTCACCCTTCCCAAGTTCCCTCTTGTCCCTACTAGGCTCACACTCCCTCTCACTTCCCTTACTCCCTCTCACTTCTCCCCTTCCTTTCCTTCCCACTCACTCCCCCCCCCCCCCTCTGAACCCCACCCTACCTTGACCCTACCTTGACCCCTCCCCCTCTGTGATCATAGAAATCCACCCAACATACCGTATATTTTACGATTACCGGTATGTCACTATTACCGGTACTCTACTTTCACCTTCATTCGCCTTACCCATACTCCTTTTTAAGTAAATAATAATAATAATAATCTTCTGGTTACTTATATAGCGCCCGTCTCTCCTCCTTCGAGGATTCGCAAGCGCTTGGCTTTCTTTTAGTCTACCAGAGACCATTACCCATCCCCCTTGCTCATGGGGAGATGGTAACCGCCGGCTGTATCCCAGACAAACTTTTCAATCTGAGCGGGAATTGGACGCGAGACCTTCAAGGTGGGAATCAGGCACGCTATCAACTGAGCCAGCCGGACGGCTGGCCACAACATTATTTGACTATGGTTCTTGTATGTTCTCAATCGTAAATCACCTAATTATTTTTATTTCATTTTATATTGTTTTATTTTTACCCTCTGAACCTAATTGGCAAACTACTATTAATCTAAAAGAGAAATACTTTCAGCATTTTACTACATTAAAAGCTGAATTTCAACCTCATGTGAGATTCAGTTTTTTCGAAACCATCTGATTGTATTATACAGTATATATAACTTAGTGAGGATATCTGTCTGAAGATGGATTGACACGAGAGGTATTTCTCGCAACTTATATTCGCAGCTTTGATCTGGCAGCATCAGACATCTACTTCTCTCAGAATTATAACACGTATGGTAATCTTTCATTAGTCTAGTTGCCGATAACAGTGCAAAATAATCTCCAAATGGTACCAGAATCAAAATGCAAATCAAAATTTGCCGGAAGGCCACGTGTAAATCCGCTGTAAAGGCTATTATCTCCTTCTATTTACTTCCATCGTCATTCATAATTATCTCCAACTTCCTCTCTCTCTCCCTTCTCCTTTCACAGGAGTCAATTGTCAACCCTCTCATTTTATTCATATTATTCAGTCACTTGTTCCCTTTACCCAATTAACCAAGAGAGCCCTAGATGTCGAACTGCAAAAAGTGCCAGACGAGCCCATCCTCGCAAGGGAGCGATCTGTCGCTTCAAACAGTCTACTGCACCAAATCACCACCCATAACGAAGGGCGTCGCGCTCCTTGGTGCCGCTAGAAGAGTGGCGAACACATCTAAAGGAGACCATTGTCATTGTTCTAACTCCCATTCCGACGAAGAGTATTTTAGTTATGTCAAATTGTGATTTGATATAACTTTGAAAGAACCTGTCAATATTATAACAACTAATACGATCTCATTAATTTAGTTTGATTGCGATGTTATATATATATATGCAGGAACATTAATTTATTGAACCTAGAAAGGATATATGGTTGTCAGAAGATTAACTTTATCTTGTATGTATTATATATTCTCAACATTTTCAGTACCGTATATCATACATTTACTACCGCCACACAGTTTTATGCAGCCTGTTTAGTAGGTCTCAGATTCAGAGGACCAATCTCTTACCGTCCACTGTGATCATGTCCATCTGTCTCCAGCCTTTCTTGAAACTAATGCCCTCCATCCATCTCCACCCACGACACATCTCGCACAGTCTCCTTCCACTGCTCTATTTCCAGACCCTTAGCCCAATTTATCCATAGATCTCCGTTCTTGTTTTGCCATCGTACGTCAAATACAGTATATATAATATATTTTACCTCTGCCATACTATTTGCGTATCTTTTCCGTTATTAAATTTAAACCCACATAGCCAATTTAAAGTGTTATTAAATTAAAACATAACCAATTTAAAGTTAATTAGTACATACTAATATTATAAGAGGCGTTATCGTACAAAAACGGATCGTTTACTTTCACTTAAGCCATTATGTCGTCAAATTCACTTACTTCACGGTGTTCTCTTGCTCCCTCACGTCTTAGATACTTATATATTCTTACTGCGTAGCACCAACTGTATTTATAATAAACTTGGGCTAGTTAAAAAATATGATTGTTGGTTCTGATACAGCACTTATATATAACTAACTTTACCAAATATTGCCTCTTGGGATATGCACATTTGTGTATCTACCCTTATATGGCACCAGTTTGTGTACCGGTATCTACTATTATAATATATAGTACCGGTTGTGTATCTACCCTTATACTGCATATAATACTGGTTTGTGTTGCTACCCTTATATATGGCACCAGGTTGTGTACCGGTATCTACTATTATAATATATAGTACCGGTTGTGTATCTACCCTTATACTGCATATAATACTGGTTTGTGTTGCTACCCTTATATATGGCACCAGTTTGTGTACCGGTATCTACTATTATAATATATAGTACCGGTTGTGTATCTACCCTTATACTGCATATAATACTGGTTTGTGTTGCTACCCTTATATATGGCACCAGTTTGTGTCCCGGAATCTACTATTATAATATTTAGTACCGGTTGTGTATCTACCCTTATACTGCATATAATACTGGTTTGTTGCTACCCTTATATATGGCACCAGTTTTGTGTACCGGTATCTACTATTATAATATAGTACCGGTTGTGTATCTACCCTTATACTGCATATAATACTGGTTTGTGTTGCTACCCTTATATATGGCACCAGTTTGTGTACCGGTATCTACTATTATAATATATAGTACCGGTTGTGTATCTACCCTTATACTGCATATAATACTGGTTTGTGTTGCAACCCTTATATATGGCACCGGTTTGTGTACCGGTATCTACTATTATAATACCTATATAGTACCGGTTGTGTATCTACCCTTATACTGCATATAATACTGGTTTGTGTTGCTACCCTTATATATTGTACTGGTACCTGTGCGTTAATTATCCCACTATTTTGTATTATTTGGCTGTCGCTAAAATAGAAGGATTATAATGAAAACAATAGAATACAGGTTACCGTAACCACATACAGTATACCGGTACTGGTTTAGTTTATGGGTATTTGACTATGCTCTTCTTCAACATTATTTTGTTGGCGGAAATTGTCATGTTTTATCTTTATTACAGGTTCTAAACTGATCTTTGACTCGATTTCAGTAATGGCATATATATTATCAATTCTGAAGAAAAAAAACTAAAAACTAAACTAAACGTGAAGCAGAGTTGTTGTAGTTCTTCTTATATAATTACGTATCAGGAAATCGTCTACTAGGGGATGACATTTCTCGCTCAGCTTAGACGAACCGTATATATTGCTAGCCAAGTATCTACAGTTTATGTTCATCTTCCCTTACTGGCTCTTCCATGTTGTCATCACTCACACTGTTTCCTCTGAGGCCTGGATATCCAGTACAGGTACCCACTCACACGTGTTCTTTATTACCCATATTTTATGATTTCCCGCTCCCGGCCAAATTTATATTAATGAACAACTTTACCCTCCCTCCTGTTTTTTTTGTACACGATAAATTGTCCTTCCCTGTGCTAACTTAACACTCTTAGTAACCACTTTCTCTCTTACCTTTATATATCAGAATTATGACGCCTGTATCTCCGATAGACCCTTCTTGTTTCTTGTCTTCCTTAGTATTTATAATTGCATACTGTACACCTCGTCTGTTTCAAGTAAGGTACCCCCAATAAACGACCATCAAATACCAAACCGTTTCGCCCAGCGCTTCAAGTTTTAACCATTAAAAACTATCTATACTTATTTTGGGTACCGTACTGGTCAAGCTCACTACGTTATACTCGGCCATGCTATGTTGTTACCCCCACACTTTGCAGCACCCATGTCCACCATCAATCATCATTAACCTTCCTCTCTCGCTCGCTCTCTCATTTTTTATAGTCCACCTTTCTCTTACCTGGCTACACCCCATCATTTACCTTCACTCGTCCTTCCCGTCATCACATTTCTTTGTCCTGTGTGTGTGTGTGTGTGTGTGTGTGTGTGTGTGTTACTCAGTTACTTGTTCGTCAAGGGGAATCCACGCAATGCGAGCTAAGCTCATTATTATCGCGCCTCCTTAACTGGGAATGTATTGCGTGAAATGCATGTTAAGTGTTTTATGTACTGTTGGAATGGCTGTGGATGTGTGTGTAGTCTGTATTTAGCCAATTGGCGACATTGGAAACGAAGGCTTAGGGTGGATCTGTATGGTACCATTCTCACTATAGACGGTACCGTCTCGCCCGAAGGCTTAGGTAGCCATCAGCTTAGGTGAACCATATGATACCCATCTCGCCTTGTACCATTTTTTGCCAACCCCAGATGGGACGTCACAACGTCGTCCACTTATTCCAGGTACCTATTTACAGCTAGGTGAAATGAGGCTAACACATGAAAGGAGACAAGCCCAATTTGTCTCCGCCCGGTCTGGGATTGAACCCCCGACCCCTCGTGTGTGAGACGAGAGCTCTACCTACTAGGCTACGGGCTGTGTGTGTGTGTGTGGTGTGGGTTTGTGTGGGTGTGGGTGGGTGGTGTGTGTGTGTGTGTGTGTGTGTGTGTGTGGGTGTGTGTGGTGTGTGTGTGGGTGTGTGTGTGTGTGTGTGTCTCTCTCTCTCTCTCTCTCTCTCTCTCTCTCTCTCTCTCTCTCTCTCTCGCTCTCTCGCTCTCTCGCTCTCTCTCCTTTCTCTTACCCGGTTCATCCTTCTGTGTTTGTCCTTAGTCTTCTTACCTCGTTTGTCAAGCTCGCCTCGCGTAGGCTAGACAGAATTTAAATGTCTGTCTAACCATATTACTTTTCATTCAAAATCTAATCTCTATTCCACCTCATTCAAATTAGTTCTCATGTTTACTCGACTCAACTTAACATTTCATCCAATTAACCCCGAATGATCTCAATCACCGCAATAATTACAGTTGCCAACCGGATAGCCATAGTTTTGTGTATTGGGATCGTTCTTAGTCTCCCCTATCATGTGTTATTTTCATTATAGGGAGAGGAGAGAATCACTGTTCACTTCTTACAACTAACCGATTCTGAACCAGTCAACCCACACGCCTACGATCATCGATATAATGTCATGCCTATCCACTTGCAACTAAACTTACCCAACTCCTGTTTTTGTAAGTCGTCTCGGTTACTTAGCCGTTTTCCACACTCCACCTCACTCACCTAAATCGTGAACAGTCCATTCGCACTTACCCTATGCTCGTCTCCCCTGCCTAGTATACACTCCACTTCTCCTAGCCAGTACCCCTCACTCACCTACTCCATGTTCAGTCCACACATACTTACCTAATACCCCTCTCAACCACCATATAAAAATAACACTTATCCAATACCCCTCTCAACCATCTTATATACACCACACATTACCCAATACCCCTCTCAACCATCTTGTATACACCACACATAACACTTACCCAATACCCCTCTCAACCATCTTATATACACCACACATTACCCAATACCCCTCTCAACCATCTTGTATACACCACACATAACACTTACCCAATACCCCTCTCAACCATCTTATATACACCACACATTACCCAATACCCCTCTCAACCATCTTATATACACCACACATTACCCAATACCCCTTTCAACCATCTTGTATACACCACACATAACACTTACCCAATACCCCTCTCAACCATCTTGTATACACCACACATAACACTTACCGTACCCAATACCCCTCTCAACCATCTTATATACACCACACATTACCCAATACGGCGGGTGCCCAACCCCGAAAAGGGTTGAAATAGGGGAGCTATCCCCCCGCCAAAGGCGGCTTTCTAGGGCCTTTCCTAGCTGATGCTGAGAGGATTGGGTTCTAGTCGTGTGGTGATGGGCTGGTCTATCAGAGTGAGAGCTGAGCAATCTCTGCCATACCCATAGCTTACTCTGACTGTTCTTTTTACTTATATATTTTCTAGATCTCAAGTGACGGCGTCTCTAACGTGGATTGACCTCCCAATCTACCAAGATTGGAAGCCAAAGCGTCACATTTTTCCTTTGCCCCTCAACTTTCTCTTCATAATTGCTGAGGGACACAGGGCCCTGGGTGGGGCTTTTGGTTTCCCGGGCGTTTCCGCGCCCTCCTCAGCTCCCCGCCATGGAGTGGCTTCGGTCACCCAGGCTTTATTGTGGTTGGCGGGGAGGGTTCTGTGGGGGCACTCGGTTATGGCCTTGGCCTTGCTCGGGGCCTTGGGGCTGTTCGGCCAGGCAGCTTGGGGAACAACAACAACAACAACAACAACAACAACCCAATACCCCTCTCAACCATCTTGTATACACCACACATAACACTTACCCAATACCCCTCTCAACCATCTTATATACACCACACATTACCCAATACCCCTCTCAACCATCTTGTATACACCACACATAACACTTATCCAATACCCCTCTCAACCATCTTATATACACCACACATTACCCAATACCCCTCTCAACCATCTTATATACACCACACATTACCCAATACCCCTCTCAACCATCTTATATACACCACACATAACACTTACCCAATACCCCTCTCAACCATCTTATATACTTATCACCCACTCTATTCACTCACACCCTTCACTTATCACCCGTACTCATTCACACCCTTCACTTATCCACCCTACTCATTCACACCCTTCACTTATCACCCTACTCACTCACACCCTTCACTTATCACCCCCTACTCACCCACACCCTTCACTAGTCATCCCCCCTACTCACCCACACCCCTTACTTATCCACCATACTGACCCACACCCTTCACTTATCCACCCTACTCACCCACACCATTCACTTATCATCCCCCTACTCACCCACACCCTTCACTTATCACCCTACTCACCCACACCCCTCCCTCATCATCCCCCCTACTGACCCATCCCCCCCTCTCACCCATTCTTCCAGTCACCCGCCCCCCATACTCACCCGTTCAGCAGGTCTAGTGAAAGTAAGAGTAACAGTGGGTGTGGTTGCTTTGGGTTGAGTGGGCGAGAGGGGGGTAGGGAAGGGGGTAAAACAAGTGGATGAGGGGAGGGGGGGGGGGGGTAAGGTGAAGGATGTAAGAATAGACAGAATTTTTACAATACCACCCCGCGGAATTTGGCTGACCCTTATGAGAGAGAGGAAGACCAGGGAGGAGAGGGAGGGGGAGGGTTTGTGTTTGGCAGATGGAGGAGAGAGCGAGATGAGTGACGAGAGAAGGAGGAGAGAGGGAGAATGGGAGAGGCGGGGAGTGACCTGAGAGCTGAGAGAGAGGAGAGGGAGGAGAGAGAGATGACGATTTTGAGAGAGATGGAGATGAGAGAGAGAGGCACGAGATGGACGAAGTTAGATGGGCTTTGGATAGGAAGGGCTTGGATGAGTAGCTGGATTGAGATGGAAGAGAGCACGAGAGAGAGAGCAGAGGGAGAGAGATGAGAGAGATTGGATGAGATACTAATGAGGGCGGGGGGAATGTTAGTGTGACGTACAGAGAAGCGAAAGAACGGATTTGGAGAAGGGATGGGACGTAGAGAGTGGGGGAGGGGTGATTTATGTGAACTGCTTCGAGATGAAACGCCTGTCGGAGAAGCCGAGTACGATTTGCAGAGGAGTTGAGAGGGTGACTGAAGGATGAGATGAGATAGAGGTGGAGAGAGAGAGAGAGAGAGAGAGAGCACGAGCGAGCACGAGCGAGCACGAGCGAGCACAATTAGATGAAATGGATGCTCATAGACAGGGGGGGGGGGGTGCTGTAATGAACAAGAGGAACCAGTGCAATGGTAAACATGGGGCGGTAAACTAATATCTGGTCTAGAATGCTCTAATAAAAACACGAGAGATAAAGGAAATGCACTAGTTAATATAGAAATGGGAGTTTGCTCTTGTTGATGTTTTTTAATAATAAATAACAACGAAAAAACAGCGTAGACTAGTGCTGCAGCTACTTTCAGGCAACTATACGACCCAACTTTACCTTTAAACGTAAAATATTGTTGGACATTGTTTTTCACCCATTTACTGTCGCTATATATTCGATCATGGGACTTTCAAATTAATGTACATTTCCCTTAACTTGCCTCAGTATTTTCTCTAATGTAGCCTTAACATTTGTTCTCGAATTACTACCAGTTCAATATGTTTCGCCCTTGACTTAACAATTCCCTACCACTGTTGTCCTGAAACGTTTATCATGTCGTACGTTTGTTTGAGTGCGTAGGTAGAGGTCGTGTTGCCGAGACAAGCGTTGACATTGATTGTTGAGTGTGTGGGCAGAGGGCTGGTGGGTGGAGGAAAAATGGTGGTAGAGAGGGAGAGAGAGAGGTGAATTATTTTGATCTTGCTTATCCAATCATAATCAGCATATTATCATTATTTTAGTCATAACAGTTAAACTAAACTATTATTATTATTATTATTGTTATTAGAAAATATATGACAATGTATTACAGTACTTATATCTACGTAGGATTAAGAAGCATAAACAAACAGATTGGTTGATTATTTCTTAGATCCCATGGCTAAATATAGGAAAAGTATGATAATAAAATAGTTAGTACACAAGTTAAATGGTCTTAGACTAAGTTAAAGGAGAAACAAGACATACCAAACTGATTGGGTGGAGCCAAAGAAGGAAGCCTAGTGACCTCTTTAATAAACCAAGGCCCTGTGGTTACATCGCCAACTATTTTGTTTAATGTAAAAATCATGACTTGTATAGCTTGACATCATCGACTGAGCTAATGCGAGGGGATCTCTACATAATAAACAAGGTATTAATTATCTTACAGACATTACCACACAGCCGAACAAGTGAACATTCTGGCATGGATTTATTTAGTCGACTGTACCGCTTCGCAACTAGGCTGACCTGCTGTAGGATGTATATGGTTTAGTTTGCCGAGTTGTCTATGTCGGATTGTGTTGCCCCTCCTCTCTCTCTCTCTCTCTCTCTCTATCTCTCTAATTAAAAAAAAAAAAAAAAAAAAATGGGGGGGGGTGCCTTTGACGTGCTTCTCTTACCTTGACCCCCCTCCTCTCTCTCTCTCTCTCTCTCTCTCTCTCTCTCTCTCTCTCTCTCTCTCTCTCTCTCTCTCTCTCTCTCTCTCTCTCTCTTTCTCTCTCTCTCTCTCTCTCTCTCTCTCTCTCTCTCTCTGTCTGTCTCTGTCTGTCTGTCTGTCTGTCTGTCTGTCTGTCTGTCTGTCTGTCTGTCTGTCTGTCTGTCTGTCTGTCTGTCTGTCTGTCTGTCTGTCTGTCTGTCTGTCTGTCTGTCTGTCTCTCTCTCTCTCTCTCTCTCAAATGGTAAATGTGTAAATTAAGTTAATTATATACAAAGTAGAGTATACGAAGTGGATTGTTAGTTATTGAATAAGCAGCAGTACGGTGTCGGCTGTTACGTTAACCCCTTCTGTACCAGCGACGTCATTTATATTTGTATCTAGCCACACTTAAACAATTGTATGAAGCTTAGGAAAGATATATGGTAGCTAAAAAGGATTAATTGACATAGTCTAACATTTTAATGGGTAGATGTACTGTCGAATGTGAATATAATGGTCCTAATAGTTGCAAGAATATAATAAAGATGTCACCGGTACTGAATGGGTTAATAACATAGATAATTGCCCCACTGTCTTGTATATTATCCCGTATGTGTTTTCCCAGTTTCAATCTGCGAATTATGGCCAAGCAATGTTTTGAACCTATGGGACCTATTGTACGGTACCGACAGTAGAGTTCGCCACACTTCTAGTGGCACCAAGGAGCGCGCCGCCCCTCGTTCTATCTAGGTGGAACTCTCTTACGTCAATATAAGTAGAAAGTACCGGTATATTTTTATTTCATCTTCGTTATAGTGTACTTGTATGATTATTATTGTATTTGTAGTTTATTATATTTTCATTTCGCCTTTGTCATTGAAGTTACCGCATCACAATCTGTTCTCCCAGACTTGTTTTTATTCTTCCATGTTCGTATTCTCTTGTGATATTTTGTTATTATTTAAATGCGTTGTTTTTGTCGGTGGGATTGTTTATAAGCTTGCAACAGTAGGCTTTAGTGTATTGCATGGTTTGCAAGTCAGCTTTTCCTTTGTTAATATTTCGCCGTCAATATTTTATTATGGTTAGTTATTTGCGGTATCATTATCATAGGTTCTAGGTAGAATACAGGTAAGAATGTCCAGTGCTGAATAAAGGTTTTGTTATAGTGGTAATTTACAGTATACTGTTAACCCTTTCAGTACGATGACGCCTTTAGGATCGGTGGGATTGACATTGAATTTCAGAGACTTGCTAAACTGGATATAATTTTCTAACATTAGCCAGCATTAAATTAGAATGACGCTATCGTAATAATGCCGTTAATTTTACATATATTCTTTTCTGCAGTGTAGGAAGTTAGTTAACGATCATGGGAGGTTGTTCTGGGCGGCTGAAATAGTTTAATATATATATTTAGCGGCCGTTTGGTGTGACTTGACTGCGTTTCTGTCGTATCAACTTTCACTTCTCATGGCGGAAGGTTGGGGAATAGTCTGAGGTCTGAGAGGTGGTTAGATCAGTCTGTGGTTTGTATAGTGATGATAGGGGGTGATCTCTCTCTCTCTCTCTCTCTCTCTCTCTCTCTCTCTCTCTCTCTCTCTCTCTCTCTCTCTCTCTCTCTCTCTCTCTCTCTCTCTCTCTCTCTCTCTCTCTCTCTCTCTCTCTCTCTCTCTCTCTCTCTCTCTCTCTCTTCTCTCTCTCTCCTCTCTCTCTCTCTCTCTCTCTCTATCTCTCTCTCTCTCTCTCTCTCTCTCTCTCTCTCTCTCCTTTACACACACATACTGTATATATATATTATATTAAAACTAATAATGAAAGACATACTATTAATAGGAATACTGATAACTCAATTTAAGTAAATATGAGTATTGAGAGGAAGGGGAAGAGAGGTAGTGTGTGGTGGTGGAGGTGAACAGGAAGCAACACCACCAACAGCACTAATAATAATACGTGGATATATTATTGTTGTTGTTATTCATGCTTTTGTTTGTGTAATGATTAACAATAGTAGTGGTATTATTATTGCTGTATTGCTTCTGGTACAAATTATACAATCGTTATAATTATATGTCTTGTAGCTATATTATCGCTTAAAATTATCGTACTGAGTAATCTTATGTTAAAAATAATGCCCTTGCGCAATGGTAAAGCCAGTTTTTATTGTTGCTTGTGTTGCAGCATAACCTATCCGGTTTGGTTTTACGTGTTGTATAGTACCGGTAGTTTCTTGCTTCATGAAGGGGGGTCACCTGCTTTGTTCTCTTTCTTGGTTGTATCCATTCGGCCCCATTCAGGCTACTGTTTTAAGACATTTATCCCCATCCAGGTGTCGATTTTTCCCTGGCGAGCGATAGCGAGCCATCATTGTATGGAGAAATCCGGCTTCGCCGGAGAAATTTTTCTATCGAAAAATGTACAAATTTAGCTTGCTGTCAAAACAAAAATATATATATGGTGGCTCGCTACCGCTCGCCAGGAAAATATTGACACCTAGATGGGGTAAACGTCTTAAAACAGTAGGCTGAATGGGGCCGAATGGATATAAGCCAGAGAAAGAGAGAAAATGAGAGAAGAAAAGCAGGTCACTCCCCTTAAGGTCAATTTGTGTTACTTGTAGTGGTACCGTCTATATCTAGTGTTACAGTAATACGCAGTTGACATTTTCCTTTATAGGCCAGTGATTCGTAACAATGTTCTTGTTTTAACATTAATAAATACCCGGAAATATTGTATACAAATACACATGGGGTCTAGTGGTCTAAGGCGCCACGCTGTAACTACGAGGTCGAGGGTTCAAGTCCCCCAGAATCCTCAAGTTTTGTTTCGGCTATCCCGATGGAGAGAATTGTATCATGATCCCTCCCTAGCCAAGCTGCATAACTATCAGCTTGCGTTAACCTACACGTACTCTCACCAGTGCATCTGCGTATGTACTATGGTGGGAACTCATGTGCCTCACGGTCGCCAAGGGTCGCATGTGACCTCGTAGTTAAGGGGGGGGTGACTTGTGTTTGTTCTGTCCTTTTCTATCTTTCTCTGGCTTGTATCCATTTGGCCCCATTCAGCGTAATGGTTTAGGACTTTTTATCCCCATCCAGGTGTAATTTTTTTACTGGTGAGCGGTAGCGAGCCAGCATATTTTTTATTTTTGTTTGACAGCAGGCTAAATTTGTAAATTTTTCGATAGAAAAATGTTTCCGGCGAAGCCGGATTTCTTCATATAATGCTGGCTCACTATCGCTCGCCAGGAAGAAATCGACACCTCGATGGGGATAAACGTCTTAAAATAGTTGGCTGAATGGGACCGAATGGATACAAGCCAGAGAAAGAGAGAAAAGGAGAGAAATAAAACAAAACAGGTGACCCCCCGTTAAGGTTGAATATGTATAGTACTGTACTTAGGTTAAGAATAGCCTCACGACTGCAAGTGAACAATAAACCAACTACTATTATTATTAAACACACATACTGTATAGACTGAAACTATACCCATAAAGGTGGGTATGGTGGGTCACAGGTGGCCATCTGTGCCTGTAGGTGTTGTGACCTTGGTGATGATAGTATACTCACTTCACAGGCACCGGTAACCAGGCAGGATATACTGTATACACTCACAACACGGTATACCCCACTAGTCTCTCTCTTAGGTGATCAGGACACTCTCAACATACTATATCCGACTAGTCTCTCTCTTAGTAGCTCAGTATTTATACATACACAACATGGTATATCCCTCTAGTCTCTTAGTAGATCAGGATATATGTAATACACACACAACACGGTACCGGTATATCTCTCTAGTTTCTTAGTTTCTTTCTTTCCATTCACATATGCATAGCCTACGTGAGTTGCAGTTGGGATGTGTGTACATATTTAGATTGATATGCAGGATTCGAAGTTGCATAATAAATCGTAGGCAGTGTCCACCATTCTTTAACTGTCTTCGTGGCGCAATGCATAAGGTGTTGATTTTCGGTGTGAGCGTCCTGGGTTCGAATCCACGCCACATGTGTTTGTAATATTTCATTAATCGATTTTAGGAGTAGAGTTGGTTGTTGGATAGAACATAATAATTGATCAGGATATATACCCTGGTACACGGTATACTCTGCCTTAGTGGCTCATCCAACAATTTCTTAACGTGGTATATCTCCCTACACTCTTCACTCACCCAAGATACGGGCACGGACGAGCCAGTAACCAAGCAGGATGATATACCCCACTAATTATATACCCCACTATATAGCCCACTATATTCTTAAAATATAATTCTTACTGTACTTTATTTCACTGTTTTCATAGTTTCTTCTGATTGGTACAAATACAATATCATACATTACTGCCAACCAGTTATGTTCATTCATTATCGTAAGTAAGGAGTTAAACAAATAATTTGAACAGAGTCTAGTCTTGGGGGGACAATGTTAGTCACTACACTATAGGTAGCGCCAGCGAACTTGACAATAATCTTGACCCCTTAACTTCTTATAACTCGAAATGAATAAAAGAAATCGGGCTGACGTTTCTATCATTTGGGAAGAGTCCACCAGGAAATAGGTGTGGATATTTACAGCCAGTTTGCTCTAGGCCTTTTTGAGTTACAGAGAGGTCAGGGATCAAGATTATTGTCAAGTTCGTTGGCACTACCTATAGTAACACCTTATATTATACTGTATGCGATTTATCTTAACGGAGTGAGATATTGGCATGTCCCTGTCGTGATTACTGAGCTATGGAAGAAATAATCAATGATTTACGATGGTATTGATTAATATATTGAAAGCTGGTGTATTAGGTATGAGCAAATTGTTTCGGTAACTAGTATGTGCATTCATTCAATGATTCAACAATTATCTACGCATTTGCGTTACTTAAAGTTGATGTTTGATGGTAGTCGGTAATGATCTGACACTGCATATTATGATCATTGTACAAACTTTAGTCCATGATTGTAGGTAGCATAATTATAATAGCCCCAAACCGTAGGCAAGTGGCACTCCTGATGATAACATCTAGTGACTATCATGGGTTATCAATGTTATCGACTGTCGGGGAGCCGTGCAGAATATGGCATTGTAGACAGGTTATCGGTTGAGGCTTAATGCTTAACCCATTCAATTATAACACTTTGTTTATTCTAATCTTCCTACTGAGAGATGATTACCTGTACTCGGTTTCGAAAGGAACTTTTAAAAGTCAAAACGTCTCACACTTTTATATAAATCTTTCAATCCTATGAAAACGATCATTGTTGTAGGCCTATTATAATTAGGCAGGCAGGCAGAGCCAAACACGCAAGAAAGTAAGCAGGCAGGCAAGCAGGCAGATGGACACACAAGCAAACAGAGAGACAGGTATACTGTTATCTTGATCCCTATCCTGTAGCCTATGCAGATTCTCCCTTTGAGGTCAGGTCATGGGTATACTGTTATCTTGATCCCTATCCTGTAGCCTATGCAGATTCTCCCTTTGAGGTCAGGTTCATGACCTGCCTTATCACACCTTTATATTCCTATTGATCAGATGATCATACTGTAGAGTAGCATGACCAGCAGAAGAAAAATAACGTGACTTAGGTGGTGGTGGTGTGGGATTATTATTATTATTTTTGTTTTCCCTTTATATCGCCTTTCCTTTCTTTTCTTAACCTCTCCTCTTTTCTTCTGTCTTTTTTTTCTTTTTTTTCCCGCCTCTCCTTTCTTGTTGTCTCTTTACCTCTCTTTTCTCTTTACCTCTTCTACTTTCCTCTTCTCTCTTTTTTACTATGATATTATTGTAATAGTGTGGTGTTGGTGGCGTTGGTCAATAGTTATATCGTGTGCCGGTTTCCATAGTACTTGCTTACAACACGCACACACGCTGGCCAGGCTGGCTCAGACACTTTTTCTAGTTGATTGTATATACCGGTAGTTATTTAGGTACTGACATTTTCCCCTCGTTTATTGTCATTGGCTTCTCTCTTCTCTTATTACATTGTCTTTGTTTTTCCTTTATCTATCTTCACCCCCCCCCCCCTCTCTCGCTCTCTCACTCACTCACTATGTATATATATATATATATATATATATATATATATATATATATATATATATATATGCATGCACACAGGCACATTGTAATACCGGTACACAGTAAATGGAATGTACCTTTTTCCCCAAAGGTTATAATTAGTTTAGATATTCCGTACCTGCTGCTGCTATCTTACTGGGGTGATGATAAACACTCAGATCAGTAAATCAGATACCCTCTACCCCAGAACCCCCTTCCTCTCCCCCCAACTTTACCACTTACTTATTAACTAAATTAGCCAACCCCCTAATCCAGTTTACAAATCTCTTTTTCGAGTACCGGTATCCTTCGGTTTCGGTGTTCATCTAATAATGGCACCGTCCTCCAGCTATAATGTTATGATCTTCCTCTAGGCTTATCCATAACCCCACTCGGATATCTCATAATGTATCCCTACTATCTTAGTCTCATATCCTACACTCACTCTCTTCATCGGCCCATATACAATAGCGATACACCCTCCTCTAAAGCCTGCTCCTGATTACATGTATACGTAACTCTCATACAAGTGTTTTATATGATGCTTCTTTGTACCATTTGCTCTGAGTACACATTATCTAATATTTATTCTCCACACACATTTCTCATCCATACGTCCCCCATTCCTCCTCCTCCTCATCCAACCCCAAATCCCCAACACACACACAGGCTACAGAAGAAAAAAAAACTTGGACGTGCCTAATTTATCATAGTCTGATTACCCTCGTCCCCTCCCCTTCTTACTCCCCCACTCCTCCCCCCATGCTTCCTTAACAGACTTGTTTTGTTTGTTTTGCGCGATGGTGGGTTCTTTTCCTATTTCCGTTAGCCTACTCGTCCTCCATTTTCATTATTTCCATTATATTTCCGCTATTTAGGGTATATTATTATTATGATTATTTTATGTTATACCGGTATATATATAGGCTAATTTTATTTATATATTTTGTTGAATCCCTTCAGTTTCCTTGATTTGTTTATAATTCGTGTCCTATGTTCCTGTCATTATTGTATTCAAATTAATCGGCATTTCTTGTTAACAGTTTCAGTTTTGTATGTTTTTCATGTTTTAATATCACGATTTTTATGTGCCGGTACGTTTTTCTGTTTTCCTATTTAAATCATATTTTCCTGTTCTCTTGTCACTTATTTCACTTCCCGATCCTGGTTTTACTAGTTCACTCTTATATTTATATCTGTGCGTTTGTCTCTTCGATATCCACTATCATGGTTTCGCTTCTTTTCCTCTTATATTTAAAATCCTACTTTTGTTAGTTCTCTCATTTTTCTCCCGCGTATTATCTCCCTTTTCAGTATCCCATTTTCTTTTATCTTCTTCTATTTCCTCTGCTGTCCCTTTATCATTATTTCCTCTTATTTTCCTTTGTTAACGTTCACTTGTTTTTCTCCCTTTCCCATTGTCATTCTACTTTCATTAGCACAGATTCAGCCACCCCTGTCCCAGATTGTGGAGAAACAATAGGGGAGCATATTTAGCATAATATATATCTCGTATATCCTGTGAATGTGTGCGTGCTGCTGATTGTAATTTCCATGTAATGTCCTCATGCATGTGCGTGTGCTATTTCCAGGGAATGGTTATGTGTATACGTTATATATATATATATATATGTGTCAATGAATAAAATATATATATAAAAACATGTATAAACAACAGAGCTCTTGGTAACTGTCAACAATAGTAACAACTCCAAGATATGTTATTGTAGCAGCCCTAGTAACCACAACAACAAGAAGTACAGCATGCCGACAGATTAGTGTTTTAGGCCACAGGCGGCTTGTTGTCGAGTTTTGTTGGCTGGAGAAGCAGGTCCCACTTTAGAGTGCCTTTAATATACGAAGATTTGACATATTGTACCTAATTTTACGACGTATTCAGCAACATTTAACACATTGCATATGCATTTTAAACAAATTACTTGTTTATTTCTTATACTGTAGGTCTGTGTTTAGTATTGTCGCTACGTCTGAAATGTTTTGATGTAATTATTGCATCCCACACTCGCCTTATGAGCAGAGAACCTTATTAAGCCTGCACCCCATCCCCTACAATGCACAACCCAAAAACCATCACATCCCCAACCCCAAACCATCACATCCCCAACCCCAAACCATCACATCCCCAACCCCACCTCACAGCACACCATACAGCAAATTAAGCTACACACATGGCTCCTCCAGCAATGTAGGTTTACCAGCTGTTCTCTTATTGCAAGCCACTCGGTGTTGGGTGGTTGTGCTCTGTTAGAAGTGCTTCCCTGTTTTGTAAACTTGACTGTTATGAGTACGGGAGGATTATCTAGAGTTGTCAATAATAGTTTAGAATCATTAAAATATGTTGCAATATAAATTCCGTATGTAGAATTTGTGGTATTGATAAGCTGCGTACGAAAAAATCCAGCAAATTGATAAGACATGATCGGTGTCGCCTAAATCCATATTGGGATTCTGTAATTAAGTTGTGTATTTCCAGGTAGTCAATTATCTTGTCTACTAATATTCCTTCGAAGAGTTTTATTATGATAGAAGTCAAGGAAATTGGTCGATAATTCTTGGGACACTATTATCCCCTTTCTTAAAGATTGGGGTCACATTGGCCAGTTTCCAGTCTTCAGGGACCTCCAGTTTCCAGTTTATTGACTATTTCTGCCATGAAAGGTGCGATTTCATCTCGCACTTCTCGGGGAAGAGAGAGAGAGAGAGTGAGAGAGTGCAAGTGTGCAAGTTATTTTATTTCCACGCGTATGTTTGCAAACTTGTCGAAAAATTGTGCATAGAACGAGAATGTTGTGTTGGTGTTAAAGAATTGAGGTGGCCCCAATACTGCAGGTTGGCTGTGGGGGGTTAGCAGCAGTAACCTCGACCAGTGTCCACCTCCCCCCCCCCCACATCCGCCTCTCCCTCCTACCCATCCTACCCCCCCCCCCCCCCCCCCCCCCCCCCCCCCCCCCCCCCCCCCTTGCCAACTCGCCTAATATTTCACTCAGGTGGGTCATGTAAGGTCATGGGGTCATTCTTGCACTCGCTCACTCTCATCTCGGCTGTGTAGTGTTGTGTGAGTTGCGGCTATAATAACACTTGACTAGCCATACTAATTAATGCCACATTGTGTACGTGTACGTGAGCATTGTCTGGGGATATAGTAGATGCAATATATATAAAATTGTCAACCTGTTAATTATGCTCTTACAAGTGTTGGATATACTAGCGTGAGGTATACAGTGTGAGGTGTACTTGTTGGGTGTGCAAGTCGGTTAAACAGGTGACTTTACACTTGTGTCAGTTATACAAGTGTCAAGGTATACCGTGCATACATTATATGTGAGTTATGCATATATTCAGGTGTAAATTATACAGTTGTCTGGTAAACCGTACGCTTCTGAAGTATACAGGTGTGAGGCATACACTACACTTGAGGTGCGAGGTAAATAGATGTGGATGGAAGGGGTACCGGATACAGTGAAGGGTACACGACGGTAGTGAAAGGTAGGGTAGTGAGGGACAAGATACATAGACTATGTATCTTGGTGAGGGAGGCGGGGGTAGAGTACTTTTAGGTAGACGAGTGCGATGACGGTCATGTTAAATTATTGTGTAGTAATCGAGAGGGATTTCTAGCCTCTACGTCCCTATAGTTTGTTGTACTTCAGCTGACGATAAATGTCCATGCTCCCATCTTGCTTATTCAGCTATTGCGAATAAGTTATAGCGAAATATGCTGTAAGTATGAACACTTGGCATTAAAATGATGCGGACATAAACGTTTCATGTATCTCCATTTAATAATTATAGAACAATAAACTGACAAGGAAGTAAATGTTCTGAAGGTGAAAACAATTGACTATAGTTACCGGTGTTGTCACTTAGGCCTATATAAGAAATGTGGGTCTATGTTTTTCATTATGCAAAGTCTGTTGAAGCATTGATCGGGCTTCAATGATTCAATGTGATGATTCGTTGTGCAATATTCTTATTAGGTCCTTTAGTTTGATATTTCATTGTGTTATTATCATAATATAATATGCTAATTCAGCTTTCTTAATTTAATCTTTTTACCCCGGTATCTGATGGTGTTCCTTAATTTATATGTAATATAATTATGAGAGATTTCCTTTGGTGACTAGAGCTTTGTACTCTCGTAATGTTATGGTTTGCTATATATTATGACAATTTAACGACGATAAAGTTAAATACAAGTTTAACACCACCAGTCTGTTAACACATCGCTTGTTCTACAAGCACCAATTCGGCCAAACTCGCAATATTGCTATTGTCGTTGAGTAAGGTGGAACTCTACATCGGAACTGTTTGAGCTGGATATTAACTTGTATAGGCCGAATGAATATTATAGGATTCTCTTATTGATTGTAGGTAGGGGAGAGGCGAGCTTCCCATAAGTACTGTAGTAAGGTATTGCTTTACATTATATAGGGGTCTAGGTAACGGATATAGTTACTTAGACATACCAATGCGGTTCGAAGTTAGAAATATAGTTACTTGGGATCCGGGGATATATGTCTATATTTATTGTACAGTGGCGCTAAGTCAATGCTCAGCTGTCATTACGTTTGGCTCGCTCTGTGCTGTATTAATGTCTTTCAGATGTTAAATAGGGTGGGTAAGTGTAGGAACATGTTGGTACATCTCACTCAAAAATAAGAAATGATGTGTAAATATTGCTGATACCAATTATTGATCAAAACATAATTGGTGCCGAGACATCACTTATTAGCCCGACCGTACTCGCTAGGAAAATGAAACACGGAGTTGCAAGCTTTCTTCTTTATTCCAAGGCATCTTCCGGCAGATAAAGAAGGAAGGATGGGAGTCAATTTATCTCTCCTAAAATTGACTCCCACCCTTTCTGCCGGAAGATGTCTTGAAATATAAACGAAAGCTTGCAGCTCCGTGTTTAATTTTCCTAGCTAGTACAAGATATATATAAGGGATATAGTTACTTCTATAAGCGACTGTACCTGACTTAAAACAGGTAGGTAGAGTGGAGAAACGGGTTTATCTGCTAGTTGCATCAGTAGACCCACCACCAGCCTCTGAGCAGGGTAGTGGTAATGGTGGTAGTATAGTAGTAGTAATAGTATTGGTGTACAGTAGGTTAGATGGGGGGGGGGGGGATGAACGTGGTGGTATATTATATAGGAGGTGATGGTGATTATAGTGGTGACGGTGATGGTAGAAGACGTGGTGGTGGAGGGGTAGGAGATAACTGTGGTAGTGGTGAGGTAGATATGGTGGTAGAGGAGGTGAAGTTGTGGTGGTGGGAGTGGGGGTGGAAGAGATGGAGGCAGTGGAAATTTAGTTGGTTGGGTTGGGGGTGGTGATGGTGAGTGGAAGTGAAAGTTGTGGTGTTGAGGGGGGTAGGGGGAGTGTGGGTGGGTGGGTAGGAAGGTTGTCCAGAGGGGTGGTGAGTGGCGCGTGTACTATTAACGCCTGCACACAGACAAACTGGGTGTATTGTTATTAGGTCAGGAGCAGTAGTGTTTTCTTAGTGACACTAGTATAGGATGTGTAACACTAGGTGACCTAACAATTACACCAGTAGTGTTAGGCTAAGGGTAGATTAGTTGGCCCTGGCTGAGTTTACTTTGGTTGAGATCTGGTAGATTTTAAAAAAGTCAACTGATTGTTGATTATCCTACCCGGTAATACATCCTCAAAAAAGCCTTTCACAGTTAAGGAATTACCGGTACATAATACAGAAGAAATACTGTTTTTAATTATATACCAAGAACAATTGTATTTGATGTCCTCTGTATTGAGCACATACCATAGTAATGTTTATCTTGCTTTAAAAATACTCATTATTATTGTCAGTGTTTAATGTATTAAACTATTTTGATAAGGTCCCCGCCACCCAAACCTTTAGCCGTGACGTCATTATTAACGGTATTATGCCATTTATCAGTTGACAGCATATGCCAAAAACCGTAGCTATCCTTATCTGTGTGCATAGCCTACGTGAGTTGCAGTTGGGATGTGTGTACATGCTTAGATTGATATGCAGGATTCGAAGTTGCATAATAAATCGTAGGCAGTGTCCACCATTCTTTAACTGCCTTCGTGGTGTAATGCATAAGGTGTTGCTATTCGGTGTGAGCGTCCTGGGTTCGAATCCACGGACTGCTACATGTGTTTGTAATATTTCATTAATCGATTTTAGGAGTAGAGTTGGTTGTTGGATAGAACATAATAATTATAATGATTGCACCGTACAGCCGGATTCAGTACGGTAGCTCGTTCACAACCTACAGTAGATGAGAAAGTCATTTTTAGATGAATCACTCTACTTTAACAGAAACAGTCGTTTATGTCACCAATTACCTCTTTATATGTATTTACAGTCTTAATATGGGCAAATTAATGTTTTTTTCTGGAATTTAAATTTTAGAAGGAACCGAACGCCGGGAATTTTTTCTACCGAAATATGTACAAATTTATCTTGAAAGGCGGTCTCGGGGGTGTTTATATTTTAAGCTTGATGGAGGAAGCTCAAAATATACCGGTAATAATACAAATGAATACATAGACCATCAAACAAGCACTGTCCCCTTAAGACTTTGCAGCTGCGCTTATATTTATCACGTAAACCATTGTAGTTGTAAGGCTTTGTATTTAGGGTTTGCTGCCAGATGATTTGTGTTTAGCTTATAAAGGCAATGGGTTGAGAGACGAGCTGGTCAGTATGACCCTGTGACCTATTATCTGATCCACACACACACACACTCTCTCTCTCTCTCTCTCTCTCTCTCTCTCTCTCTCTCTCTCTCTCTCTCTCTCTCTCTCTCTCTCTCTCTCTCTCTCTCTCTCTCTCTCTCTCTCTCTCTCTCTCTCTCTCCACAGGTTTATATGTAAAATGTATTGCCACGATACGGTATTCGATATATACTTGTATATATATATATATATTTGAATGGTTTATTTGTGCTATTGATACCACATCCCCAGTGTCAGCCACCTACACCCAGCTTGCTTTATAGGGTATTTTACATTGTTAATCCTCTTATGTACAGCCATACACTGGCTACCCCCACCTTTCACGCCCCCCCCCCCCCCCCCCCCCCCTCCATTCTACCTACACTGTTGCATTTTTACATTTAGCTGATAAAAGGTGGGGAACAATATATATATATATATATATATATATATATATATATATATATATATATATATATATATATATATATATATACTGTATATATATATTATATAGTATTACTCACTCACACACTTGCAGACTCACTTGTAATCAAAAATAGTTTATCATCGATATAGAGTATGTTGAAATTATTTCATGAATATATATGCAAATATACGCATTTGGTCAACTCTACCAGTTTTCTGTCGACTCCCTTGTTCACTTGCTCTTAAGGGGGTAGTGCTTGGTTTATGGTCTATATATTTATTTATTTATTTTTTAGTTTCCTCGCTATACCTCCATCAACTTTAGAAAAACACCCCCAAAGACCCCCTTTTTAAGATAAATTTGTAAATTTTTCGGTTGAAAAATGTCCCGGCCGAAGGTCGGTTCCTTCTAAAATTAGAGGCTCGCTATCGCTCTCCAGGAAAAAAATCGACAACTAAAGGGTACGAAAGGTCTCGAAATCGCCTAACTAACGGAACGAACGTTTTATAACTTCAAAACTAATATACTATGCTAAACATGAGCGAGTAGGCTACTACCCCGTTAATTAAATGTCTTGTAACTTCTTATGATAAAAAAACGCTTGGGTTCACTATTCATTGTTATGCAGTTCCGCTTAGGAATGTACTTATTGTATAGTTTCAAGAAGTGTTTTTGTAATATCTAATTTAATTTATAATAGTTTACCGGTACGTTCTACTGTAAGTTTCATTGGAAACAAGATACCGTAGTAACGTAGTTCATTAGCTTCTATATAACTATGCTCCAAATCTCCTGCTTATTCCACATACTGACACTCTTAACATTTAGCTATACCTGACCAAGACCGTTTTTATTTAGAGCGGTGGGCACAGGTACTGACGTAGATTACCAACTCAAGGATGATTATTGTTTTTGTTTTAACTGGGAACCGGTTTGAGTGCAGTTTTTGGGATTATGTAATTGTTTGAGGGGTGTTGGAAACTCTTCGAGATAACTAACAACAGTAAATCTTTGAGGCATGAGGGGTATGCGTGTGTGTGTGGGTGTGGTTTGGGTTGCTGGAGTTTGATGGGCGTTTGTGGGTGGTTGGTTGAGTCGAAGTGGGCGTTTGTGGGTGGGTGGTTGGTTGATGGGGAGTAATTACTTTTATGTTTTTGTTTTTGTTTATATACCGGTATGTACTTTTAGGTACTGTTCATGTTTTTGTACGTGTGTTTGTATAGTTGCTGGAGTGCATTTGTATGTGGATACACAACTATGTGTGTGTATCTGTACCGTAGCCAATATTATGTAAGGTTGAATATCTGGTGTGTGTGTGTGTGTGTGTGTGTGTGTGTGTGTGTGTGTGTGTGTGTGTGTGTGTGTGTGTGTGTGTGTGTGTGTGTGTGTGTGTGTGTGTGTGTGTGTGTGTGTGTGTGTGTGTGTGTGTGTGTGTGTGTGTGTGTGTGTGTGTGTGTGTGTGTGGTGTGTGTGTGTGTCTGTGTGTGTGTGTGTGTGTGTGTGTGTGTGTGTGTGTGTGTGTGTGTGTGTGTGTGTGTGTGTGTGTGTGTGTGTGTGTGTGTGTGTGTGTGTGTGTGTTCTATAAATCTGTTTGCATCTAAGTATTGCACTATTTCTTTGGTGTTGAAGTGTTAAGTTAGCACAGTAGCAGGGTGTGAGAGTAACCTTAGTAGCTAGCATAAACCTGCAGCCATCATTACCAAGGTAGAGTAGCGAACCACACCCACAGTAACCATGCTACTACACTACATTCAATACATTCACCACGCTCACACACACGCTCACACACACACACACTCACACACACACACACACACACATCCACACACACACACACACACACACACACACACCACACACACACACACACACACACACACACACACACACACACACACACACACACACACACACACACACACACACACACACACACACACACACACTCTTTCTATACCGACACAGGCCACACACGTTGTTTCGACATATAACTATTTTGTAACTAGATCATAATATTACTTACAAATGAGACTACCAGTCACAGGGCAACTGAAATGCCACCATTACTTGAACATTTCGATTGTACATAATATGCAGTATATACCGTATATATATATATATATATATATATATATATATATATATATATATATATATATATATATATATATATATATATATATATACCGTATATACAGTATATATATATATATATATATATATAATATATACTGTATATTATATGTGTCCTTATTTAGTAGAAGATTAAGCAAATCAATGTTTGTTTTAATAATTATATAGTACCTTTACCTATAATACATTGTTTTAGTAAACAATGGATTTGACAATGGTGCATGAACCTACGACAAAGGAGGGCACATTGTATAATATGTGTACCCCAAAGAAAAATCAGAATGGTTTAGAACCAATGATACCTTACCTTATGATACCTTATGATGTGTTCGCCACTCTTCTAGCGGCACCAAGGAGCGCGACGCCCCTCGTTTTGGGTGGTGATTTGGTGCAGTAGACTGTTTGAAGTGACAGCTCGCTCCCTTGCGAGGATGGGCTCGTCTGGCACCTTTTGCAGTTCGACATCCAGGGCTCTCTTGAAGCTGTCTAACGAGACGTCCCTCATGTCTCTTACTCGCCGTTGGAGTTTGTTGAAGAGACGTGGGCCTCTGTGTGATAACCAGCCCACTCGCAGAGAGCCCATAGCACCCCTGTTATTCATCCGGGGGATTTCGCATTCCCAGCCTCTCCTATCACTGAATTTCATGACTATCGGAGTATGTAGGTTTGGTACTAAACCCTCTGCGATTTTCCACGTGTATATTATTAGGTAACGTTCTCTTCTACGTTCCAGTGAGTACAGATTCAGTGCTCTTAAACGCTCCCAATAGTGTAGCTGTTTTATCGAACTTATATGCGAAGTGAAATTTCTTTGTACACTCTCTACGTCATTTATTTCACCTGCTTTGTATGGGGATGTTAATACGCTACAATATTCAAGCCGCGGTAGCACTAGAGATTTGAAGAGCGTTATCATAGATACTTCATTCATATGGTCTGAATGTTAAAATAACAGACTGGCCATGACCATGCTTTAAATAAGCTACACTTGGGAAAATAAAGTACCAGTTAATTTTATATTTGGTTGAACGATAATTATTGTGAAGCTCGTGAGAAGAGCTTGTTTTTAATGCTAATAGATTCTGCTACTTCCCCACGATATATTTTATGTTTTAGAAGTGCAAATTTATGATTGAAAATATTATAAGTTAGTGAAAGCTCGTAAGACCTTGTATTCGCATACTATATTCACAATATATTCACATATAAAGTGCATGTAAATTATATAAACACATTATTGATAGATGCTAGAATGTATATGGATATGTGGAATAGGTGCCCTAGCAGATACTACCCACGTTGATGTAGCAGGGAAAACGTTAAGTGTAAGTAAAAGGTTGTGTGTGGAGAAGTGCAACAGGTGTGCTCACAATTACTACTACAAAAGAGACAGGAAAATAACGATAATATAAAATATTTGATTGTGTGGGTGGTGAAATACAATACACACCTTCATTGTCACTTATATTGTATAGAGAGAATAAGACCGTAAAGGATAGTAGAATAATGATGTTGTGTGAAGAAGTGCAACAGGTGCCCTTACCGTTAACTTTTACTTACTCCCGCAGTAGACAGTTACACAACTATAATCTAATTTAATTATTTCACTCGCAACACCAAACACCTCCCAATGAAAGCATGTGATCCTCTCGGGATTCGAGTGCTCATAAAATTACGTACGGTATATAGGCCTAGATACGTTGGGAGAAGATAATAAGTTAGTACCATTTATGTACCAGAAGTCAATAGAGGTTTAGACATACATTAAAAAATAGGTAATAACAAACTTTAGATATTGTTATGTCTATGAACATATAATACATGAACGTTTATACAAGAGAGCAGGTGATTATATGCACTTTAATACAAGTTATGAACAAACATTAGATAACGTGTGTCTAACTGCGCTGAGTTGCCCCTTGACAGTTACTGTGCTTGGTACTTTTGGCTAGTGAAGGTCAGGAGTCAAGGCCACCTTGGTAATTACTGTGGCCCCTACTGCCCCTACTCAGGTGTACTGCCAAGCGATCTACAAGTACGCTAAGGTGTTGGGGGGGGGGGGGTGTTAGGAAGGAGGTAAAAGGTGTGAAAGGAGTGCTCATATGGCTCGGGCGAGGTATGGTGTGTGTGTATTCACTCTTTTCACTTGCTTGTTCGTCAAGGGGAATCCACGCAATGCGAGCTAAGCTCATTATTATCGCGCCTCCTTAACTGGGAATGTATTGCGTGAAATGCATGTTAAGTGTTTATGTATCGTTGGAATGGCTGTGGATGTGTGTGTAGTCTGTATTTTTAGCCAATTGGCGACATCTGGAAACGAAGGCTTAGGGTTAATCTGTACGGTACCATTCTCACTACGGTACCAGTCTCACCCGAAGGCTTAGGTTGACCAGTACGATACCCATCTCACCTTGTAACCGACCACCAACCCCAGATGGGACGTCACAACTTCGTCCACTTATACCAGGTTCCTATTTATACTGCTAGGTGAACAGAGGCTACACCGTTAGGAGACTTGCCCAAATGTGTGTGTGTGTGTGTGTGTGTGTGTGTGTGTGTGTGTTTGTTTAAGGGGGAGGGGGGATAAGTTGTATTTAGGTCGTTAGGCAGGGAGTTACAGAGGCGGAGAGGTGGGTTTGATAAGGTGCTAAGTGTTTGTGTGTGTGTTGGGGGGGGGGGGGGGGTATTAATGTGTGGGTGGAAATATGGAGCCTGTCTGTGTGTGTAATTATAATAATCAGTTTATTTCGAGCCGGCAGCCAATGAGGCTTGAAATACACACTTAACATAGATCTTACCCTTATGGATCAACAATTTGATCCAGGCTATGAACTGTATGTGTGTGTGCGTTTGTGTGCGTGTGAGGGGGAGGTAGTGTGTACGTGGGTTGGGTGAGTGGTAGATGAGGTTGGATTCGTGCTGATATACACATTTGTTTGGGTTCATTTCATATTATGTATATATATTTTAATGTCTTAATTTGTTTGCTTATTTGGTTAATATCTTGAATTGACGCTATAGGCTACTGTTATTGCTGTATATGCGATCATTGGATGTGCGTATTATTTATAAGTTCTAATTAATTCTAGTTCTATTGATGTAATATTTGAATAATGTCTCGTCTTTCTATTGTCAGGCGTCTTGAACCCCGTGAGGGTGTCCATGGATGAATGGCCTAATCCAATGTTATATGATAATTATTCAGGTATTCATTATTTTATAGGAGTGCAGTATACAGTGTAGGCCCTGATGTATGTTTTAATTATAATATATACGTTGAATTATAAGCAATTCCTGTTTGCAGACTTTTATTACCAAAGCGTTTGCGGGTCAAATAATGGTGTGTTTTTTTCCTCATTATTTAACCATAATTTGTTTTGTGTGTCAGTGACGTTGGTGTTTGTCGAGTGTACCTTGGTAAGTGGCTTGGCCGGTTTCACAAGATGGGTTGGTTGGTAAGGTAGTACTTTCATTAAAGGGGGAGGGGTCGTGTTTATGGACACCCTTCTTCCTTGAGTTTAGCCCCATTAGTTTTGGGATTTTACGACGTTCGG
>CM064495.1:54446254-54503754 GCA_032716605.1 Paralithodes platypus
ACTTTTGATGCCCATATTGACATTCACCTCTTGACTTCCTATCTCCAGGGCCTCTCATTTTGGCTCCTAGTCTTTCATTTCCTTTGTAGTCCGAATCTTCTGTTCCTTGTGTTGACTTTTATCTATTTAAGAAAGTCTGTGCTCATACCTTGTCTCTCTTTTCACTCTCTGGTCTCGCTTTTTGTGTTACACTGTTGATTTTTGACGCTGGGTTTACATTCCTTGAGTTTTGTTTTCCATTCTGTTTTTCATCTTCCCTTTGTATACCTGATTGTATCCATGCAGATATTAAATGTGAACTTTCTGGCTTCTTTTTAATACTTTTGTTATTGTTTTTTTTTTTTTTTTTTTCATCTAGTCTTTTATCTACCTTTTAGTTGTTGACTTTTATGCCCCAATCTTATTTAATTTAACCCCTTCTGTACCGGCGACGTATTGTTAATTATTTATTCAAGTATATTTAGTCGATTTTGTGCAGTTTAAGAAGAATCTGTGGTATTAAAATTGGTTGAGATAGTTTGAAGCCCGTTAATTGCTGGAGGCCCCTTTTAAGCTAAATAAAATCGTCAACTAGTAGCCAGAATACAATTAAAAGGACGGCCCGGCCCGGTACTGAATGGGTTAACCCTTTCTGTACCGGCGACGTACTTTCGTTTTTATTTCTACTGCATTAGTGCATTTAGACGATTTTATGAAGATTATGAAGAATATAGAGTAGCTAAAAGGGTTAATTGAAATAGTATGCAGCCTTTTAATTGGTAGACGTCCTTCTCAAGCTGAATAAAATCGTCTAATAATTGGCAGAATATCATGAATAAGACGTCCCTGGTACTGAATGGGTTAATGCTTCTTGTTCATTATATATTCCCATGTGTATTCTAAACTTTCAATTTACAGGTTCTTGGCTTCTCATCCTCTCCCTGCTTAGTCAGTGTCCCTCTCACTTACGGTACATGGAGGGGGTCTAGTCTTAAAGGATGAGGTAGTGGCTTTTTACACACACCCTTCTCCCTGTTGTTTAGCCCCATTAGTTGGAAGTTTTAAAACGTTCGCGCCATTTGTTTGGCGATTTTGTGACTTTTCGCCTCCCTTACAGGTGGTCTGAGGAGGCATGGTATATTTTTAGTTTCGGGGACCAACACAAATATATTGCTTCAAAATGGCCAAAGAAATAATAACGAAATAATAGTGTTAATAAATAAACCAAAGCAACCATAATAACCCTTTTAATGTGTTGGTGTCAATCTTGGTTTTATTCTAGCTATCATAAGATGTTTTAGTCTGATTGGGAAGTATCTTTAACTTCTTGAGGATTACGACACGTTCTGGTTATCATTAGACCATATTATATAACGTAAGGAGTAACTGTGGGAATACAAATTCTAGACTATCTCAATCTACCCTCTGACTTCCATACACTCTTCCTAATCTTAATATAATTGTTTCTTATATACATAAATGACCTAGATTTAGGTATAACTAGTAGGATAAGTAAATTCGCAGACGATACTAAAATAGGGAGATCAATTGATTCAGATAGCGATATAGAGTGCCTCCAAAGGGATCTAGATACCTTACATGAATGGTCAGTAAATTGGCAGATGAAGTTTAACATTGACAAATGCAAGGTATTAAAGATAGGGAAGATGCAAACAAATGTTAAATATAAACTAGCTAATTTAGAATTAGAAAATTCAGACTGCGAGAAAGATCTAGGTGTGTTTGTTAGCAATGATTTGAAGCCTAGAAAACAGTGTATAGCGTTCGTAATAAGGCAAACAGGATTCTCGGGTTCATTTCTAGGAGTGTGAGCAACCCAAGTGCCGATCTCCTCTTAAAACTTTACTTGTCATTAGTGAGACCCACATGGATTATGCTGTCCTATTTTGGTGACCTTATTACAGAATGGACATAGATCCATTGGAGAGAGTACAGCGTAGAATGACAAAAATGATCCATAATATTCTTTCGTATGAGAAAAGGTTGAAGAAATTAGGTTTACATTCGTTAGAGAGACGCAGAGTTCGAGGGGATATGATAGAGGGGTTCAGGGGGGTTAGTGGGATTAACAAAGGGAACATGGCAAATGTACTAAAGCTCAGTGATAGCGAAAGAACTCGTACCAATGGTTTCAAATTAGATAATTTTCGTTTCAGAAAAGATATAGGCAAGTATTGGTTTGGTAACAGAGTTGTAGAGGGTGGAATGGACTACCAAGTGCTATAGTGGGATCTAAAACTGTAGGGAGCTTTAAGATAAAATTGATAAGCATATGGACGAGAAGGGTTGGGTGTGAAGGGGGATCAGCCGGGTTGGGCCAATCAGCGCTCTGCAGACCTCCATAATCCTGCGTTAATCTCTAACCGTTTTGGTAAGATGATCCTCAGGGTATTAGAGTGTGAAGCCTATAATTGGGCTTTGTAATTGAATTGGGGTTGTGTGGGACAGGGATCTGCCTTGCTTAGGCCAATCGGCTTTCTGCAGACTCCCATTTTCTTATGTTCTTATGTTCTTATGTTCTTATGTTCTTATGTTCTTATGTTCTTATGTTCTTATAATCGTCTAATAACAGCCAGGGCACAATATAGAAGGGCATCATCGATCCTCAGAGGGTTAATCATCATTCCAAATCAATTACGGTGGTTTTTCTTCTTTATCCTATTAAATCTGAATGAATATTAAAACCAATGTAGATACTAACATGTATATTAGTTTCATATTCATATTCTAATATGTGTTTTGTCTATCAGTTATAGACCGCTGATGATGGCATGAGCTACGGTACTGTCGAAACGTTTGGATCCAATATGAAACTAATACACATGATGTTCGTATCTACATTGGTTTTACTATTCCTGCTGAAACTCCGGTTCGAACCTACGAACAAGCTCCAATCCGAAATCTGAATGATTATAATACGTATGCCGTTGCAAATGGCCTTTCACTTTTTAGCTTTCACATTTAATGATGTTACTTTCACTTGCCTTCATCCCTTTGAGGCTCATCCAACTCTCCTCTATTATAGGAATTTTATGGGGGGATAGGCGTATTCATTTTCATATTTATAAATTTTCAATTTTTTACAATTTATTTTTTTACTTTCGTCCCTAGACCTCCATCAAGCTTGAAATTGACGTGTCCTATATTTTGTTGTCATTTTGATCTATGATTATTTTTTGTCTTACCTGGTACTTAGTATTTATTCTTTCTTTAAAAATATGTATCTACGGTACCTTACTAATGCATTTACATGTTGGTAGTCTCGGCTATCATAAATTACTGTTAAACATCAATCGTGCCAGCGGTAGCATTTTCTGGTGATCTGTATTTATAATTCTTGTTACTTTACATTAACTATTATTGTTTTATATTGGGGAGTGCTGGAGCGACCCTTGGTAATCCCTGGTATCTGGGTATTTTCCTGGGTGACCTAGATGTGTGTGATTTTTGTTTCCCCTATTCGGACTTTGTCTTGAGTTGGCCACCCCCAATTAAAAAAAAAAAAAAATAGAAAAAATGGGGAATGGGCCTGAGTAAATAGATAGGTAGATAAATAACTATATTTCTTAAATCCAATTTTAGAATACGGGTATGTTTCATGATATTTGTGTATTAATTATTATACTTGTTATATTGTATTTGTTTAAGCTCCAGCTCCTTACTTCTATTATCCCCCCTCCTCCCCTCCTCTCTGGTAGTGTTTAAAGCCTTGGCCGTGACAGCAGTAACATTATCTAGTGACCTATTTTAAGACCCCTCACCAAAGATCAACAGGAGACAGGTTGATTGTCGGCTGCTCACCTCTTTTGTCAAGCCTCTCTTAATTTACCAGGAGGGGAGAGAGTTATCAATTGTTTAAAGGATTTTTTTTTTGTCTTTGAAGGTCAGCTTATATGCTATTTTTACAAGTTCATTTATTGATTTGTTTATTTAGTATTCATCGTCAATGGGCGTTACTTCTCTTTAACCTTATTTCTTGTCTGGTGTAAATAGATTTGATTTACACTAGTCTAATTTAATACTATTGTTATTAGTTTGACAATTTTTATACAGCATGCATATTTGATTAGGTCAGCCTCAACTTAAATTATTGATGAAGTAATTTTACTGTAGGCTACTTATACAGTATATATATATATATATACATATATATATATATATACAGTATATATATATATATATATATATATCGAGTTTTATTTGTCAATTGATTACGGTGTTTTTAAAGGGCCTGTCAGCGGGCTCACCTCCAGACAGCCTGATTGCCGACCAGTTTGCTCTTTTGTCAATCACCGCACACAGATTACAGCATTTGAGGACATCGGTAATCCATTATTTATTGACCTATTTTTAGATTATAATTGGAGGTCTGTGACTTCTCGTTGCTAACTTATCGTTTTATTTGTTTGTTCGGCTTATTGTTTGGGCATTTTAGTTTTTGTTTGATTAAATTTGATACTTGCCAATCACCGGTGAATGAGGGGATTGGAGGACTTTTGGAATCCAGTATATATATTGGTGATTTATTAGAATAGTCTGAAGATCATTAGCGTATTGTGGCTTCTCTATTGTTACCTCCGCCAACGAAGTTGGTTGGAAGTTATGTTTTCGCTTCCGTTTTTTTTTTTTTTTTTTTTTTATCAAGAGATCTCACATAGTTATGAACCGATTTCCGCGAAATTTGGTGACAGATGGCCATGCGCTATGGAAGAAGTGATTCAATTTAGGGTGCGATCCGGATCATATCCTGGAAGTTACCCAGATGCAGAATATTATTGGTATATTAGCAGCCAGCGCAAGGAATGCACTTTACCTAGTGCACCTCTAGCTGAAGTCATTTGATCGGCTTAATACTGATTTATTATTTTATTCATATGATCTGTTTAATTATTATTTTATCAATCGCCGCTCAAATTATGGTATTTGAGGCCATAATTTTGTAGTCTATTACTCATTGGCCTATTTTAGTTTGTTTGAAGGTCGTTGGTGTATTGTTGCTGACCTATTGTGTTATTCATTTGTTCTATTTAACTTTTATCATAACAATGCTACACTCAATACCTGCGGCTTTCATAAGGATTATTATGTGGATTTATTGTAGGTTGTGTTATGTTGGGGAGTGATTTTTATTTTGTTGCATTACATTTCCTAATTATGTTTTTCTTATTTTCCAGGTATGTACCGAGGGAAAGATGTCCAGTAAAGGGTTCTAGATGAGGGGGTGAGTTTTAAAGATTGTGATTGATTGAAATTGAAAAAAAAAAAAAAAAAAAAAAAAATATATATATATAATTATATATATATACCGTACGGTATATATATATATATATACCGGTATATATATATATATATAAATATATATATATATATATACCGATATATATATATATATATATATATATATAATATTATATAAACTTAACGAGAATAGATTGTTGCATATGTGCAAGGAAGAGACAATAGGCAAATCTGCCTGTAATGACCCCCCCTCCTCTGTATTACTACTGCGCATGCGCCAATGAAAAAATAAATAGGGGAAAATCCTCTATATGAATTTATCCATATTATCACTGAATTACAAGTGCTCACCAGCTAAAAGTGCCATGGGAAGATTCAGTGCGTGTGCTAATCAAAATTGTACGGTGGAAGAGTACATATTTGGCTTGTAAACAAAACAATTATGAAATACAAAACATGATGCTTCAGTCTGTTTTCCTATGTAATTGGCTATTTAGTTCCCCTGATATTTGATAATCCTCCTCACTGAAGCGGTTGATTTACTTCCGTTGAGTGATTTATAATAGGTGAAAAGTACATTTTGACAAAAGAACGTCTTGTGCTAATGTTTTTTTTTTTTTTCACAGAAAATCTAAAACCACGTTGGTCTCGGTTAAACTAAGCTAATGAGTAAAATAGTCAGCCACTTTCTATATACAGAAATATAAGGTAACTATCTATACCGTACTGACAGCTGAGGCTGGGAGAGGCAGAGGTCAATATAACATTAACCTTGGGAGAGGAAGACTACAGGCTCACCAAGTGGTATCTAGTTTAAAGGAAACTTAATAGAAAATTAATCGAATTGATCAATACATTTTGATAAATTTTGAATAAGTTGAATTAACAAATGTTTCAAAAGTAACTAATTAAGTTAATGCTAACTTAATGGCAAAAAGTTAAACACATTAATTTAATTGACCCAACTTGTGACACTGTGTGTGTGTTGAGGGTGTGTGTGGTTAGGTGTTTTTGGTTACTGATCAAACAATTGGTCTCTTGCACGTTCCCAGCAGTAGAACACACACAATTTACATATTGTCTTGATCCATTTAGTCTTATACCATTGCACTCGCAGTTAATAATACATCTGTTAGGCCTATTTGATATTATACACGACTGCAATGACTGTACCATAATTAATTGACTACAGCAAGACAACAGGTGAATAATAATCAATAACATAAACAGTACGGTAGGTGTTCATATACTAAAAACAAGTCAGGCTAGTTATTTCAACAGGTAATGAATCGGGGTGTCAAACCGGAGCAATCTTGTTTGAAGACTTGAATGAATATGAGAAGGACTATTAGAAAGTTAGCATAAACTAGCATTGTGTAGGCCATTTGATCACTTCTTAAGACATTATTTGAACTTTAAACTAATTTTAATTTTGGATACACAACATTAAAGACTAAAATTAATGGATTCGGCTTTCGTTTGACACCCTGTAATGAATCGGTGAGGTCGGAGCAGAGGAAACTGTAATTTATTTGTTTTATAGATACTCTGACATTTATTAGGAATAAGGCGGTTATTAGTATGAATAGACTATACATGTTTTAAGGGAGCCCACCTCGCTTTTTTTCTCTTTCTCTCCCTATCTATCTTTGGCTTTTATCCATGCGGCCCCATTCAGCCTACTGTTTTAAGACGTTTACCCCCATCCAGGTGTCAATATTTTCCGCGAGCCAGCATATAATTTTTTTTGTTTTGACAGCAAGCTAAATTTATAAATTTTTCGATAGAAAAATGTCTCTGGCGAAGCCGGATTTCTCCATACAATGCTGGCTCGATATCGTTCGCCAGGAAGAAATTGACACCTGGATGGGGATAAACGTCCTAAAACAGTTGGCTGTATGGGGCCGAATGGATACAAACCAGGGAAAGAGAGAAAAGGAGAGAAAGATAAAAAAAAAAAAACGGTGACCCCTTAATACTGACGACTGTATATGAGTGTCGTAAGTTATTCACACAGTTTAACGATGACATTAGGTGTGCTTGTGTTGCCCTCGTTTGTGTGTCTATGTACCGGTATGTTTGCAAGTACACCTATCGCTATCATTTTGTTTGCAAGTACACCTATCGCTATCATTTTGTTTGCAAGTACACCTATCGCTATCATTTTGTTTGCAAGTACACCTATCGCTATCATTTTGTTTGCAAGTACACCTATCGCTATCATTTTGTTTGCAAGTACACCTATCGCTATCATTTTGTTTGCAAGTACACCTATCGCTATCATTTTGTTTGCAAGTACACCTATCGCTATCATTTTGTTTTTGTACATGTATATTTTTTCTTTGATTCGATGTGGTTGTTTGTGGTTGTTTGTTTACTAGTTTATCGGTGTTTATTTATCTTGTGTAGGTTTACAAGTTTCGTTCACATATATTGTACATTATGTTTGTCATTGTGTGTGTGCGCCGCGTTCATGTGCACAAACTTGTCTCGAATGTCTGCATTATATGTGTGCGTCTCGAATGTATGTATTATGTGTGCGCGTCTGTGTGTGTCTGTATTATGTGTGGGCGTCTCGAATGTCTGTATTATGTGTGTGTGCGTCTCGAATGTCTGTATTATGTGTGCGCGTCTGTGTGTGTCTGTATTATATGTGTGCGTCTGTGTGTGTCTGCGAGCGTTAGGGAAAGGTTGTGAGAAAGGAATGCAAATGGAAGCCCTTTGAGTGAATGGCCGGGCAGAGAACCGTGTGTGTGTGTGCGGGCAGAGAACCGTGTGTGGGTGTGTGGGTGTGGGTGTGGGTGGTCCCCCCCCCCCCTCCCCCCGGGAGTGATTTAGCCGGCACCGAAAAAACGCCCTGGGAAGTTAATGCAGGCAAGGAACGATCGGGCTATGGTTAACGCCACATTTGGAGGGATTTGGTCTTTTATATACAGTATATATTTATTATATTAATTATTTCATTATTATTATTATTATTATTATTATTATTATTATTATTATTATTATTTTTATTTTTTATTTTGTTTTTAGACCTCCATCAAGCTTATAAATATACCCCCTTACCCCCCCCTCGAGATGCACACGTTTATACAAATTGCCCAGTAGTACCCGACAGATTAAGATTCTGATACTTTGCGGATTAAGCGAGTTGACTGTACATGTATACGCTTTCGTAAGTCACACTTGTCATTTGTGCAACTGCAAAACAAGTGATGGTAATAAATAATAAATGACAGGGTAATATAATTTAAACGAATAAACTACATAAATCAAATATAGTAATACTGGTATTTAAATATATCATGTGATATTGTACGAAGCTGGAAATAACACAATACAACACAAATCTACATAATACCCTTTACTTGAAATGCATCATAGTTAACTTCACACTTAAGGGTAGACACAATGGCGTGTTCTGTAAATACATTGGCCTGGAGCCAGATTAGCCTATACAGCCGAAGCCAGACACAGACATACATACAATGGGAGAGAAACTCGTGTAAACAGTCCTGACCTCCTCTGCATTGCTTGATCTGTTTACCTTCGATACTAGGGGGGAAACTCCGTGGACTCGGCGGATTGATGTAAGTTGTGTATATAACCGGTATCACACGAGAGCTTTTATAGTCAACATTCGATGATCAACATTTTTCTGGCAACATTTCTGGAATATTTTGCACTGGTATCGGAAACTAGACTGATGATAGATGCATTTAGACAACCAAAATATTTGATAAGTTGATCACGTAAGCTGCCAAACCAGTGCCGAGGATGAATGTCGAATGAAAAAAAACGCTTGTGTGATACCGGCTTAAGGGGGGTGACCTGTTTTTGTTCTGTCCTTTTCTATCTTTCTCTGGCTTGTATCCATTTGGTCCCATTCAGCCTACTGTTTTAAGACGGTTATCCCCATCCAGGTGTCAATTTTTTACTGGTGAGCGGTAGCGAGCCAGCATATTTTTTATTTTTGTTTGACAGCAGGCTAAATTTGTACATTTTTCGATAGAAAAATGTCTCCGGCGAAGCCGGATTTCTTCATATAATGCTGGCTTGCTATCGCTCGCCAGGAAGAAATCGACACTTAGATGGGGATAAACGTCTTAAAACGTCTTGAATGGGGCCGAATGGATACAAGCCAGAGAAAGAGAGAAAAGGAGAAAAATAAAAAAGCAGGTCACCCACCTTAAGTCAGTCTTTCAATTAGTCACCTTGATTGTTTGATAACCAGCGTAATACACTTTTAACCCTGGCAGTACCGGGGAAGTCTTGTTTATTTGATTTCACCTACATTTAGACAATTTTATGAAGCTTAGGAAGGATATATGGTTCGTATAAGGATTAATTGAGAGAGTCTGTAGCCTATAAATATGTAGATGTCCTTCTTAAGCTGTCAGAATATAGTGTAATAGCTGTCAGAATATAATAAAGAGGATGCCACCGGTACTGCATGGGTTAATCACCAACCAACTTACTCAGCTAGTAGCTTGCTATGCAGTCAGTCAGTATGGTCATTATTTGTATTAGTCATTCATTCAGTCATTCAACCAACTTGCCAACCAACCAGCCAATCAACGGTCGGCCAGTGAGTCAGTCATTTAGTCACACACCAATGCACTCGGCTAACTATAGTCAGTTTTATTTCAGCTGACGGTAAATTAAATCCCTTAGCAGTTAATTTATCGATACTTAATCAAAAAATATGAAATTACTATGTCTGTCCTTCATATTAAGACCGAGTTTATATAATTAGCACCATATTTCACTACAGCTTCAAAATAACTGAACATTTGTTATGGGAACTTGCATTTACCGTCAGTTGAAAAGAAACAGGATATAGGTAGTCAACAAGCTAGCTCACCAACAGTCAGTCAGCCAGTCAATCACATAAGCTAGCCAGCCAATCAGTCACACATCAATTAATTCAGCCAACTACACAACCCACCAACAGTCAGCCAGCCTACCAATCACATAATGAGCCAACCAGACAGTACGGTAAACTAATTGGTCACATAACGAACCTGTCAAACCGTTACCCGAGCAGTACAACACTACACCCCCCCCCCCCCCTCCCCTCCATCCCTCTCCCCCAGTCATGTAAGAATTCCTGAGTCACCCTCTTGGCATGTGACAGAAGCCTCGTGACGTCATCAACAGCTGATGACACCCACCCTCCTGTTAGAGACAGAATCACCCACGTTATTTCCGACACCTGTTTTTATTATTTTTTCTTGGCAATATTATTGTTGTCTTAAACAACTGATGATCCACCCTCCTATTAAAGGTCAAGGCACACGGGCGTTTTTGCAACTAGTATCTGGAGTTTCTGAATTCATGTTTTATGTGAGTTCACGAGTGAATTTTCCCGGCATCTTTTCCCGGCAACTGTAGTCTGGAAGCCTTTTATTATAGTGTTATTATATTTCAGCCAGCTATGATAATTTACTTTAAAGTTTATATGCCCTACACGTGTGGAGAAACACCCCCGAATGTTGCAAGTAAAATGTTATCAATTGAAAGAATAATTGCGGTGATTGTGCTTAAGACGTCACAGTTGTTATACTATCCTCACGAACCCTACGTGCTCTACCACAGTCTCTCTCTCTCTCTACTGATAGGAGTGACAGAAGTGGAGTTAAGCCTGTAAGGGGAGGAAGACCTTTTTTTTGGACCCCCTTCTCCCTAATGTTTAGCCCGACTAGGTTTGAGATTATAAGACGTTCGGCTCATTAGTTTGGCTATTTTAACACCTTTCGCCCCATTTCGTTGTCAATTTTAAGACCTTTCGTGCCATTTAGGTGTCGATTGTTTCCTGGCGAGCGATAGCAAGCCTGCAATTTTAAGAGGAACCGGCCTTCGTCCGGGACATTTCTCTACCGAAAAATGTACAAATTTATCTTGAAGGGGGGGGGGGGGTCTAAGGGGTGTTTTTCTAAGCTTGATGGAGGTCTAGGGAGGAAACTTAAAAATATATATGAATAAATGAATTAATAGACCAAACAAACGGCCTGCCTCCCCTTAAAGGCGGGTGTCATACCACCAGTCTTCCTAGCTGGGGGGGGGGGGGACCTCTTTGTCTAGTAAGGGGAGGTTTGGGTTCTCTGGATCCCTTATTCCCTCATGTTTAGCACCATTAGTTTTGTGATTTTAAGACCTGTTGTGCCATTTGCGTGTGGAGCTCTTCCTGGCGTGCGATAGCGAGCCTGTAATTTAGAAGGGTGACATGTACACATTTATCTCGACGAGGGGTCTTGGCGGAATTTTTTAAAGCCTCATGCCGGTCTTGGGAAGGAAACTGAAAACAAATCTCTCTGTCTCTCTCTGTCTCTATTTCTCTCTATTTCTCTCTCTCTCTATTTCTATTTCTCTCTCTCTCTATTTCTCTCTCTCTCTCTCTCTTTCTCTCTCTCTTTCTCTCTCTCTCTTTCTCTCTCTCTCTCTCTCTCTCTCTCTCTCTCTCTCTCTCTCTCTATCTCTCTATCTCTCTATCTCTCTATCTCTCTCTCTCTCTCTCTCTCTCTCTCTCTCTCTCTCTCTCTCACTAATACACACGCATCAAATAATAATTACACTTGAGATTCAATGGTATGTCGAACCCTTCACTCCCTATATCGACATGTTGTAGATGGGGCCCATAATTGGTTAATATTGTCCACTGGAAGCTGTAATAGTTGATTAATATGCTAATATAATAATTACCGACCAAATGGATGGTGGTGCCCGAACAAGGCTTAGTTTATATGATGGGTTTATATACGGGATCTGTGTCAAGTACATGTTATTCTTATACTGTGTATATAAATGTGGGAAGCTACATCTAAAAAAAAAAAAAAAAAAAAAGAGAACATATCTGCCTGATAGATATGTAAATGACACAACCAGATGGACAAAGAGGAAAATGTTGAATACATGATAGGAAATGCGATACTGTACACAGGATGTGTGTATGTGTGTGTGTGTATGGGAAGGATAATGTGTTACACATGATATACGGCATACCCTAGCCCGCTCTTATCTTCCCTATCATAGGACACTATAGCCTACACTACCTCCTTGGCAACAGAGAAAGAGATTGAGATCACAGTATGTACACGATATACAGTCATATATACCGTTCTTAGCTTGATCACTCCTACATATTTGTCAACTGAGGACTGGGCATCATAAAGTACATAAGTGATTGTCAGTGTTGAGTATGTACCGGTACTGTCGTAGGACTGTCGGGGGCCCTAGATACCATACCTCAAGCTTCACATACTTCTTTTAAGACTTTTACAACGGTTACCAATTATATTTTCTCTCTCTCTCTCTCTCTCGCTCTCGCTCTCTCTCTCTCTCTCTCTCTCTCTCTCTCTCTCGCTCTCGCTCTCTCTCTCGCTCTCTCTCTCGCTCTCTCTCTCGCTCTCTCTCTCGCTCTCTCTCTCTCTCTCGCCCTCTCTCTCTCTCTCTCTCTCTCTCTCTCTCTCTCTCTCTCTCTCTCTCTCTCTCTCTCTCTCTCTCTCTCTCTCTCTCTCTCTCTCTCACTAATACACACGCATCAAATAATAATTACACTTGAGATTCAATGGTATGTCGAACCCTTCACTCCCTATATCGACATGTTGTAGATGGGGCCCATAATTGGTTAATATTGTCCACTGGAAGCTGTAATAGTTGATTAATATGCTAATATAATAATTACCGACCAAATGGATGGTGGTGCCCGAACAAGGCTTAGTTTATATGATGACTTTATAATGGGTTTATATACGGGATCTGTGTCAAGTACATGTTATTCTTATACTGTGTATATAAATGTGGGAAGCTACATCTAAAAAAAAAAAAAAAAAAAAAAAGAGAACATATCTGCCTGATAGATATGTAAATGACACAACCAGATGGACAAAGAGGAAAATGTTGAATACATGATAGGAAATGCGATACTGTACGCAAACACAGGATGTGTGTATGTGTGTGTGTGTATGGGAAGGATAATGTGTTACACATGATATACGGCATACCCTAGCCCGCTCTTATCTTCCCTATCATAGGACACTATAGCCTACACTACCTCCTTGGCAACAGAGAAAGAGATTGAGATCACAGTATGTACACGATATACAGTCATATATACCGTTCTTAGCTTGATCACTCCTACATATTTGTCAACTGAGGACTGGGCATCATAAAGTACATAAGTGATTGTCAGTGTTGAGTATGTACCGGTACTGTCGTAGGACTGTCGGGGGCCCTAGATACCATACCTCAAGCTTCACATACTTCTTTTAAGACTTTTACAACGGTTACCAGTTATATTTTCTCTCTCTATCTCTCTCTCGCTCTCGCTCTCTCTCGCTCTCGCTCTCTCTCTCGCTCTCTCTCTCTCTCGCTCTCTCTCGCTCTCGCTCTCTCTCGCTCTCTCTCTCGCCCTCTCTCTCTCGCCCTCTCTCCCGCCCTCTCTCTCTCGCCCTCTCTCCCTCTCTCTCTCTCTCTCTCTCTCTCTCTCTCTCTCTCTCTCTCTCTCTCTCTCTCTCTCTCTCTCTCTCTCTCTCTCTCTCTCTCTCTCTCTCTCTCTCACTGTGGCTAACATCTGATACGGTCTTGCTTAGTTTTGGAATGACCTAGAAAAGAAAAACATAAAACTGTCAGTTAAAAAATGTACTCCCATAAAGCTTTCCTAAGTTTAATAAGTCGTGTTATTTTTAAAGGTTGGTGGAGGTCTAGCGAGATTACTACGAAATATATAGATAAATAGGCCAACAACAAACAAAACTACCCCATTAAATCTCAGTAAATGTTGCGTACAATGACTTTATTTTTGGACTTTCTCTTGGTTTGCATTGAGGTACATGACTGAGGCGGAATGTGTCTTAGTTCTGCCTGGAGAGACGGATCAGCTGTGTTTGTGTGGGTGGGAGGAAGAGGATGATGATGATAATGTTAGGTGGATCAGGTGTGTGTGTGGGGGGGGGGGGGGATTTTCGGTGGATCAGGTGTTTGGGAGGAGGAGGAGGAGGAGGATGTTGTTGATGTTGTTCCGTGGATCAGGTGTGTGTGGGAGGAGGTTGGAATATAGTCAGGCAATAAAGTCCTAGCCTGCCTTCAGTATGTCAAATGTTCGGTGGATCAGGTGTGAGTGAGAGGAGGAGGAGGTTGGAATAGTGTCACGCACTAAAATCCTAGCCTGCCTTCAGTATGTCAAATGTTCGCTAAAGAGAGAACAAAATACTCGCATGAGAAATAACAAGAATATTTATGTGCATATGTTGGTTTTCATTGGTTATAACAAGATAAAACTACAAAGTCGAAGCTTGGGGTTGGACACTATACTCTTGTTTCATTTCATCTGACGGTAAATTGAATCCCTTAGCATCTAATTTCTTGATACTTAATGGAAAAATATATTACCACTATATTTCTGTATCATATTTAGACCAAATGTATTTAATTATCACAATATTTCACTACACACTGCAAAGTAACTGAGAAATATTGATGGGAACTTTGCAATTTACCACCAGATGAAATAAAACCGAGCATAGTTTTCAGGGTTACATTACAATATTTGGTATTTTGAGATTGTTTATAATGGCAACTGTACCAGCAGCTTTCCTTTCACACTATTGGCTGTGTAGTAGTGACCTTTCCAACAGTTCCTCAAGTCATTCCTCCGTCAGTTCCACAATGAAAACATTGCCACACATCCTCCACCATGTGTACTGGCTACGAAGCGTTTTGTACCCTCTCAATCTTTTGACGCCTTTTCCACTATTGTGGCTAACAATGGACGATTTTCCTTGGATTTTGAAGGACTTCGGGAAAATAAAAGTCTAATGTCTATCTCACTTAGCGAAAATAAATGTTAATGGCGCCATATTATGTAATGGGTTAACTTAAGCTAAACATTAGTTGTCCAGAAATTCTATAATCCAATTCACATTTCTTATGTATTATATCGTACTGGTAAATGGTAATGTTAATTACGATAGTGGCTATTCATGTTTATATTTTGTTTTTGTTAATGAGCTATGAACGAAATGTAATCTAAGTGCAATATTTTATTATGCTAATTATGTCTGCATGTTATTAGCATTGAACATTGCTGCAACACAACTTGCTCACAGTTTAAGCTTAAGCACTTATATAATTTTAGTGCTGTTACGGGAGCGAATTTTATTGTTTAAAAAATATACCCATCTCAATATATATCTTTAGATAATTATATAATTTATCTATTGACTTGTCTAACAAACTAGACTCCAAGTTCCCTTTCACTGAATATAAACACCATATGAGAAGGAGCACTTTATTGACAACGTTTCGCAGATAGCTTCTTCAGTGACATGAAGAAGCTATCTGCGAAACGTCAATAAAGTGCTCCAAACATACTCGGGGGGAGCAACTCTCGCCGAGGCCGCTGAGGAGGCCGAAACAACTCTAGTAAACTCAAGTAAGTAAACTCCTCATATGGTGTTGATATTCATTCTGTCAACTTTTCCAAGTTATCTCAACATTCCCTTTCACTGCTTTCACTTTCTTTCTCCTAATTTATGTAGACCACCTTTCTCTTTGCTCACTCGCCTTTATAGAAAATGCACACGACCTGAATTCTTGAGTCAAATATTCAGTTGTATTCTACTCTTGTGCTTTTGTTTTGTGTGTTGTATATTTCTGTCTGCATTATATTCGGGTGGATATACTGTTTATTCATGTATGTGTATTGTGTGGCCGTTGATATATGTTGTTTTACGGATAGAAAGTATAAGCATGATTTAATTTTGCTATCGGGAATAGTATGCATATACAGTATATATATATATATAGTATATATCGGAGGTCATTTAGCGGCCGAAATCGAGGTCGCCGTTTAAGGAGGCACAGGGAGGTCGAGGCCGGTGATTATGGTAGTAGTAGTATTGTGATGATTGTGGTAGTAGTGATTGATGATGGTGATTATGGTAGTAGAATTTAAACCCGGGCAACGCCGGGTACCCCTCCTAGTATATATATATATATTCAATTATTGCACATTAACAAATATAATAAGTGTCAAGTGAACAGACATTTCGTCTTTTCACTTGACACTTATTGTATTTATTAATGTGTTTCGTGATTTTCAGTATAATGCCTACAAATTAGTACCAGGTAACGCAATAAGCAATCTAGTGAGGATCATTAGAATCATTGTTGCTTGTTTTCAATAATACTTTGTAAGTGTGTACAATATGTCTCCTGTGTTATCTTCTCTTTCAGGATTCAAATTTTTCTGTAAACTTCTTAATATTTCGTACTAGGAGGGGTACCCGGCGTTGCCCGGGTTTAACTTCTACTTCCATAATCACCATCATCAATCACTACTACCACAACCATCACAATACTACTACTACCATAATCACCGGCCTCGACCTCCCTGTGCCTCCTTAAACGGCGACCTCGATTTCGGCCGCTAAATGACCTCCGATTTTGGATCTGACCTCATCCGTACCCCCATTTTGGGGAGCTGCGAACAACTTTCGTTCCATACACCTTTTCGATCGGAGGCCTCCTTCTGCCCCAAACGGCAATTTTTTTCGCTCCCGTATACTACATAAGTTCTGCAGAAAATTTTATTAAACAAAAGTGTCTCTGATTTCCACTAAACTTGCCTAAAACCATCTCCAAAGGCCTGGGCTTTCCAACGGTACCCCACACTCCCACCTGGCACCAAAATTGTGGGAGGAGTTTAGTAACAAAGGTCGGGTAACTGACAAACAGACAGACAAAGATTGACCTTTATTTATTAAGATAAATGGTCTCCTTCTCTATACATTCCTACATTCCCCAGCACATCACCTGTCATATCGCTGTTCCACCTCTCCCGTCTGCTATTGCTCTATTATTTCTCTATCATTTATCCTCTTATTTCAGAGTTCATACTCCCGTATGTTTTATCTTTCACATCCCCCCTCCTCTTTCTTCTTAAATGTATATTTATTTTTTCAATTCTTATTTAAGTGTTCTTCACCTACTTCCTTCTTATCAGTCTATTCCTGCTCTCCGTTATTGTTTTCATTTTTAGCCTTCCGCTTTCCTGTATCTAGTTTTTTGTTCTCATTTCAGTCATTCATCCTATTTTGTCGTATACCAGTAGCCTACTCCTCATGTGTCGTCTTATTGTACTGTAGTACGGTATTCCTGTTCCCAAGTTGTCTCTCCTCTTGTGTATTGTTTCAACATTCATGCTCTCTTGTCTTATCTCTATACCTCCTCAAGTTTATACGGTATATATATATCCTTTGTCTTGTCTTATTCCAGCATCACTCCCTTCATTTTCCTACCTCCCTCTTCCTTCCTCTCTCGCATTCTTTCAGTTGTCCTCTATTCACGTCTGTTTATCTCTCTATTTCCGTCTCTTCCCTCTCCTATGTTATCCGTCCGTTCCTGTTTCATCATCTTATGCCATTATTCCTCCGCCCTCATCTGCCATAATTATTCTCTTCCTTCATCTCGGGATCAAGAGGAATCAGATAATCTCTTCTGCTGCTGATGGTTTCCAGCCCTCCGTCCCTTTGGCTGCTCAGAGAGAGAGAGAGAGAGAGAGAGAGTGAGAGTGAGAGTGAGAGAGTGAGAGAGTGAGTGAGTGAGAGAGAGAGTGTGAGAGTGAGTATGTATTTAGGGTAGACACGAAATGTAATATGTATACACACATATATTTATTAGTTAATGTATATAGCCTACAGTATTTAATGATTAATCGTACTATGCACGTAATGTAAGTATGTAGGTGTGTGTCGGTGAGTACGTAGGTGTGTGTATGAAGACTAAGAAGTCACTGGGGGATGGGAAACCAAAGGGGAAAAACATCAAGGAGGAGGTTGGAGATCTGAATCTCTTGGGAGGGTTCAACGTCCTTCACATTATTTACTATCTTCTTGTACTTTTTATATATATCTCTTATCATTTTAATTGTATCTTTATCTTTTTATTATTATATACCGGTATTTATTTATTAGATGTATTTTATATACCGTATATATTTGACATTGTTCCGGTTAATATTTTGTCGTTTGTAGGGTGTTCTTAATAATCGTCTGTTGTTGTTGGTGGTAATCTGTATAGGCTATAGTAAAACCTTGTGACGCCGAATAGTCAATTAAATGTTTATTGAAATCCTATCAAGCTAGCCCGAGAAACAAGAACACGGATTTTCATGGAATTGGAATATTATAATGAAAGTAATGTGCATTATGTTTAATTGTCTTTAGGAACCGTGTTTTTCCTATACACGACATTACGTTAGTGGACTTACGATACATCAATATACTTCTATGCTTTAAAGCAATGAAGTACTTTACCTATATTCGAAAAAATAATATGTATGGTTGTAAGGTATGAAGGATAAATTTGACTATCTTGTTAAATGATTGAAGCTTTGGTCTTAAAGCATGAAGGATAAATTTGTGTTATTAAAGGAAGATTTGTATATGTTTTTATATTCAATTTTGTGTCAATTTGTTTAATTACTATCTTTAGTTTCCTCCCAAGACCTCCATCAAGCTTTAAAAAATACCCCCAAGACCCCCCTTCGAGATAAATTTGTATACATTTTTCGGTAGAAAAATGTTTGGGCCAAAGACTGGTTCCTCATGAATTACAGGTTCGCTATCGCTTGCCAGGAATATATCGAACCTGAATGGCACAAAAGGTTTTAGAATCGTCAAACTAAAGGGGCTGAACATGAGGGAGTAGGGGATTTAAAGTCGTCAAACTAAAGGGGCTGAACATGAGGGAGTAGGGGTTTTAAAATCGTCAAACTAAAGGGGCTGAACATGAGGGAGTAGGGGTTTTAAAATCGTCAAACTAAAGGGACTGAACATGAGGGAGTAGGGGTTTTAAATTCGTCAAACTAAAGGGACTGAACATGAGGGAGTAGGGGTTTTAAATTCGTCAAACTAAAGGGACTGAACATGAGGGAGTAGGGGTTTTAAATTCGTCAAACTAAAGGGGCTGAACATGAGGGAGAAGTGGGGGTCCAGTAAAAAGCAAACCTCCCCTTAAATGAGGCCTCTTTCACGTTATATGATTGCCTTGCTTTTACGTTGATGTCTAGAATTTTAGTCGTTATGTTTTGAAGTTTGGTTTTCCGCTTGTATGTTAACTTGTCTGGCGTCATGACCTTGTTGTTGTGGTGCCAAGTTGTTTATCAATTAATCAATCAATCAATTCCCCTTAACCCTTTCTGTACCGGTGACGTCCTTTTCATCACATTCTGGCCGGTACTAATCAAGTTTTTCAGTTTAGGAGGGATCTTTAGCAATGATAAGGCTTCGAACTATCTCAGTCAACCCTTTTAACTACCACAGATCCTTCCTGAGCTGCATAAAATTGTGAAAATATAGCTAGGCTAAAATGACAAAAGACTGTGCCGGTACCAAAAGTGTTGTTAAGGGGATAGTGCTTGGTTTTTGGTTTATATATTTATATATACATTTATGTTTTAGTTTCCTTGCTAGACCTCCATCAAACTTAGAAAAAAAAAACTAGACTTTAAGATAATTTTGTACATGTTTCGGTAGAAAAATGTCCCTGCCGAAGGCCGGTACCTTCTAAAATTAGAGGCTTGCTTTCGCTCGCCAGGAAAAATATCGACACCTAAAAGGGCACGAAAGGTCTTAATATTAACCAAAAAATGGGGCGAAGGGTCTCAAAATCGCCAAACTGACGGAACGAAGGTCTTAAAACCTCAAAGATAATCTGCTAAACATGAGGGAGAAGGGGGAGTACTAACCCCTCAAGTGAGTGTGAGGCTCGGACTAAGTTATGTATACGGCTGTCATCGTACATTGAAGCCTCGGTATTGTTTGAACCCACCTGTGTCAGACATATTGTTAAGGGGGGAGGGTTCACTTTTGGGTCTATTATTGTTAAGGGGGGAGGGTTCACTTTTGGGTCTATTATTGTTAAGGGGGGAGGGTTCACTTTTGGGTCTATTATTGTTAAGGGGGGAGGGTTCACTTTTGGGTCTATTTATTTCATGTATTCATTATTTGTCTAGTTTCCTCCCTTGACCTCCATCTAACTTTCAACAACAAAATATTAGATCCCCCTTCTAGGTTAATTTGTAAAAATTTTGGTAGACAAATTTCCCGGCCAAAGGCCGGTTCTTCCAAAATTGCAGGCTCACTATCGTTCGCCAGGAAAACAATCAACACCTAAATAGCACGAAAAGTCTTAATATTGACAACGAAAATGGGGCGGAAGGTCTTAAAATTGCCAAACTAATTGGCCAAACATCTTAAAATCTGCAACCTAATGTGGCTAAGCCTGAGGGAGAAGGGGATCTTTACAAACGCCACCCTCTCTCTCTCTCTCTCTCTCTCTCTCTCTCTCTCTCTCTCTCTCTCTCTCTCTCTCTCTCTCTCTCCCTCTCTCTCTCTCTCTCCCCCCCCCCCTCCTTAGGTACAGGTGTTGTGCGTGTTATGGAGCCCCAGGTGCAGGACTCAAGGGCAGACTCCGGTATTCATACAATACTTGGGCTGATCGGGCATTTTGGACGTTCTATTGTGATTAATCTATATTTTTATTAATATCACCACAACACCAAACACCTCCAACGAAATTAATGAAAGTATATATGTGATCCACCGGGATTCGAACCTGGGTTATCACACACATATTTTGTAAACACTCTAACCATTACACCACCAGGACGGTTAGATTATATAACACTTAAATATTGTGGGATTAAATATTGTATGAAAAGGGTTTGTAAAGTGCCCATAATAGTTTTCCTTTTAAAATTATGCTGATAGTGATGCACTTATCTAATACAAGGATAGAGAAGTATATACCATAATCAAGATTGCCGGTAAATGACAATCAACATTTCCCTGCATAATGTATTTACCTTTTTCATAACCTTGATATTGTAATGTGTACTTGGCTTAGGAATTTGTTTAAAAGCTTCCCGATTAACCTTCTGACTCCGTTAGGTCCTCTCTAAGCTGTATATAATCTAGTAATAATAATAAGTAAACACTGTGTAGGTCTTGTATTGTGGCGCCAGGTGTAAGACTCAAGGTCAAGGGACTGTTGCAGCTTGAACCCTGTTGTTGTTATATGTGTTATTATATTGTTATTATGCGTATTTATCTTTAGTCTTGCTATTTCTAATACTAAGTTCAGATATGTATGAATCCTCATTGAAATTGGTGAAAGTGATAATCTTGATGGGTAATTAAGTAATAGTTAGCATTGTAAAAATACTTACTGTATTTGCCTTATTTGTTTTACGAAATGTACGTAATGAAAACTAGTGGTATAATTATGTTGCATGCACCTGTTGATAACGTCAGAATATCATAAAGCAATAATAGCGGAGATTTATCATTCTCGGACATAAAGTATGATTGCACAAGTGTTTGGACATATGGTATAATTATAGCTGGGTCTTGGTTTGTAGTGCTCTGTAATCTAGGTTATCTACTCAGTCAAAGTAGGATAGTATAGCTAAGTCAGGATAGGTGACGTTCGTGGTTAGCTATGCAGTCAAAGTAGGATATTATATCTAACTCACAATAGGTAAGCCAGTGAAAGTAGGATATTTTAAACTAACTCGCGATAGGTAATGTTCTATGTTAGCTATGCAATCTAGTAGGATATTATAGCTAACCTATTGTAGGTAGCGATCTAGGTTGGCTATAAGATCAATATTTAGTGTACGGTTATTGTAGATAAGGTAACTCCCGATTAATCAGGTTCTAGCATTAATATTGATCATGTATAGCTTCCTCATGATAGTATCGTTCAAGAGTTTTCTATAAGATGCGATCAAATATGTTAGCTATAAAGTCGGAATAAACTAGATTACTTCTAGTTGGCACAAATAAGCTTTTCCATCGATGTAACTAATATTTTTTTAAATTTCGAATACCGCAATTATGAATGTTTGCAATCTTCAAGTTTCAATTATGAATGTTTGCAATCTTCAAGTTTCAATTATGAATGTTTGCCATCTTCAAGTTTCAATTATGAATGATTGCAATCTTCAAGTTTCAATTATGATGCAATCTTCAAGTTTCAATTATGAATGTTTGCAATCTTCAAGTTTCAATTATGAATGTTTGCAATCTTCAAGTTTCAATTATGAATGTTTGCAATCTTCAAGTTTCAATTATGAATGTTTCCAATCTTCAAGTTTCAATTATGAATGTTTGCAATCTTCAAGTTTCAATTATGAATGTTTGCAATCTTCAAGTTTCAATTATGAATGTTTGCAATCTTCAAGTTTCTAGTTTGTTTGATTATGGACGTAAGGATTGTGCCTAATTTTTACAGAAGTTGAAAAGTTCGCCGACAGGTTATATTTTTACTACGAAGTTTTTAATCACTTACTGACTGGTCTTTATAAGCAACCGTAAAATATTTAAATTCAAGTATTTTTCTCTAATCTTTACACAATTTCACATCAAGGTTATCATCGATCTTTATAATCTGGGTCAACTGAATATTGTATCGAGTCAAACTACTATAGGCCTAGATGATAGATTATGTAATATATAATATGCGGTAGGCCTATATATTATATTTGTTATATATAATAATATATATATATATATATATATATACCTACTGTATATATATTGTACATACATACAGTATATATACTATGTGTGTGTATTTTTATATTATTACTAGTTTGTTGATATTTATGAAAGTTGAATAAATTAATTGATGATGGTAATTATTAGTGAGCACACCTGGGCGATGATTGATTGTAGAGGCGGTGCGGACCATACTTCTGCGCTGTGTGGAGGAAGCTGGGTGCTCACAATACTGGATACCGGTAGTTCTAGTCATTATTATGTTCTCTCCACTAACCAACTCTACTCCTAAAATCTCATAGTAGTGATAGGATAGTCAGGGGTTCATAGTTATAATACATAATGATGTAATACTCTTAGGCTTATATGTATTTGTAGTGTTTGGGTAGTCATGAGATCACAGTATAAGTTGGTGTTTTATATATGCAATGCCTTGGAAAATCTCACATTGTAGGGGCATCACCGAGTGATTTCGAGTGTTTTGACTAGCATTGTTTTAAATGTATTTAGTTCTGGTCTTGTATTGGTCTAATTTCGTAGTACATACGATAATGGTGATAATGGATTGCAATAATCAGTGTTCTTCAGAGCTTTCTCAGTCCATACCTCCTTCCTTGCAGAGAGTGGGGGCATCCGCTTTTCAACACATTCGCATCCCTATTCTATTCAACTTTCTAACCTAAGGGTGAACCGATTATTCCCAGTCCTCCTTATACTCGGCAAGTAAGCTCTGGATTAATCTCCCTATATCTGTCTTTCCCTCATCCTATGACTTAAACTGCTTCAAACTCCGTGTGTCAGACATTTTTATTTTAAAGCATCTTGAATATGGCTCTCCGTCACTTTCAACTTTGTGAGGACATTTGTTGAAGGTAGTTTTGCCTTTTGTCTTGTTTATACACATACAAAATATGATAATACTTCGTACGATATACTGCAAGTTGAATGTGTATAACAGTACGGTACTAGTAGTAGCCACAAACTCGACTATTCATTTCTGAGGTTCATGAAATGTTAATAAGGTGTGGGGGATAAAGTTTGGGAATAATGTTATCGTATAGAATATGATATCCATGGTCATATTCATGGTTATTCAGATCATAAGGTCATAAGTGGTGATAAACCTCTAGGCGGTGCTGGTAGTGGGTTTGGCCGCAGATAGCAAGTTGATTTGTCAATTTAATTCAGATTAGGCAAGGGGTAGGTTAGCTAGTTTAGTTAGCTCAGGTTAGGTTAGGTTACAACAGGGTATGTTGAACTAGGTTCATGGTTAAAATAAGATAATTGGTTAGGTTAAGTTACCGCAAATTGGCTACCGGTATACTATGAATGTGGGAGAAATGACACGGTGAAATGCCATGTGGACGAAGTGACTATGATATTCATAGAAGTGTGTAGCCTAGTTGTGACCAAGAACGTCGTATGATAGTGAAGGTAGTGGTGGTGGTGAATTAATGACTGATGTCAGTGGTGATAATATAATGCAGGTGCTGATGTGTGTGTGTGTTATTGTTAAGTGGTGAATTAATGACTGCCGTCAGTGGTGATTATATATTGCAGGTGATGGTGATGTGTGTGTTATTGTTTAGTGCTGAATTAATGACGCTGATGCCAGTGGTGATAATATAATGCAGGTGATGGTGATGTGTGTTGCTTGGTACTTGGTGGTGGTGATGGTGATATATGTGTTGGTGCTTGGTACATAAGAACATAAGAACATAAGAAAATGGGAGTCTGCAGAAAGCCGATTGGCCTAAGCAAGGCAGATCCCTGTCCCACACAACCCCAATTACAAAGCCCAATTATAGGCTCAACACTCTAATACCCTGAGGATCATCTTACCAAACCGGTTAGAGATTAACGCAGGATTACGGGGGTCTGCAGAGCACTGATTGGCCCAACCCGGCTGATCCCCCTTCACACCCAACCCTTCTCGTCCATATGCTTATCCAATTTTTTCTTAAAGCTCCCTACCGTTCTTGATCCCACTATATCACTTGGTAGCCTATTCCACCCATCTACAACTCTGTTACCAAACCAATATTTGCCTATATCTTTTCTGAAACGAAATTTATCTAATTTGAAACCATTGGTACGAGTTCTTTCGCTATCACTGAGCTTTAGTACATTTGTCATGTCCCCTTTGTTAATCCCACTAACCCACTTGAACACCTCTATCATATCCCCTCTAACTCTGCGTCTCTCTAACGAATGTAAACCTAATTTCTTCAACCTTTCTTCATACGGAAAATTTCTAATATTATGGATCATTTTTGTCATTCTACGCTGAATTCTCTCCAATGAATCTATGTCCATTCTGTAATAAGGACACCAAAATTGGACAGCATAATCCATATGGGGTCTCACTAATGACAAGTAAAGTTTTAAGATAACATCAGCAGTTCTGTTACTCACACTCCTAGAGATGAACCCGAGAATCCTGTTTGCCTTATTACGAACGCTTATACACTGTTTTCTAGGCTTCAAATCATTGCTAACAAACACACCTAGATCTTTCTCGCAGTCTGAATTTTATAATTCTAAATTCGCTAGTTTATATTTAACATTTGTTTGCATCTTCCCTATCTTTAATACCTTGCATTTGTCAATGTTAAACTTCATCTGCCAATTTACTGACCATTCATGTAAGGTATCTAGATCCCTTTGGAGGCACTCTATATCGCTATCTGAATCAATTGATCTCCCCATTTTAGTATCGTCTGCGAATTTACTTATCCTACTAGTTATACCTAAATCTAGGTCATTTATGTATATAAGAAACAACAGGGGACCTAATACCGATCCCTGGGGGACACCACTTTTGACTGCTCCCCACTCTGACTTGGTACCATTTATGCTGACTCTCTGTTTCCTACCAATTAGCCATGACCTAATCCATCCCAACAACGACCCTCCTATTCCATGTGCCTCAACCTTTCTCATCAATCTCTCATGAGGGACTCTGTCGAAAGCTTTACTGAAATCTAAATATATAATATCATATGACTTGTCACTATCTACTGCTTCATATACCTCTGAGAAAAAGCTAAGCAAATTAGTAAGGCAAGAACGTCCCTGAGTGAATCCATGCTGAGAAGAATTTATTAAGTTAAATTTTACTAAGTGGCTTCTAATTTTCCTAGCAATAATAGACTCTAGCAACTTTCCTATGATTGATGTGAGACTAATGGGACGGTAATTGGATGCTATCGATTTATCACCTTTTTTGAAGATCGGAACTACATTTGCAAGCTTCCAAGCTTCTGGAACTAAACCTGTTTCTAATGACTTGTTAAATATAAATGCTAATGGACTACTTAACTCATCTCTGCATTCTTTTAATACTCTAGCATATACCTCGTCAGGACCAGGCGATTTTTGAGGTTTCAGTCTGTCAATTTCCTTAAGCACATCATTTCTACTTATACTAACTGTACTTAACATATTTTCTATACTATCACTATATACCATATTGACTTCTGGAATCTGTGCCAAATTTTCATTAGTGAAAACGGAAAGAAACTGACTATTTAATGTACTGCACATTTCTAAATCATTTTCTGTTATTTCTCCTATTGAAGTTTTTAGGGGGCCTATTTCATCTCTAACTTTAGATTTATATAGTTGGTAAAAAGCTTTAGGGTTATTTTTTGAGTCGCTGGCTATCCTTATTTCATAATTTCTTTTTGCTTTCCTGATTTCCTTTTTGACCTGTCTTGATAGAGTCTGATAGTATATATGTAAATGATTTTCACCTTTCTTTATTTTTCGATATATTCCTTTCTTTTTTCCTATAAGATCTATTAGCTTATTAGTCATCCATTTTGGTTGGTTCTGCGTCGATCTAAATCTTCTTTTAGGGATATATTTATTTTGAGCATTGTGGAGTGAAGCAATAAACTGGTTATATGTAGGTGGCAAGTTTAACTCTGGCATATCCTGACTTAATCGCTTAACAATAGGGTCCACCCTTAAGTCTCTTCTTAGCCCACCATAATCGGCTTTTCTGAAATCTGGGATAAGTGTCGTATTCTCTTTAGCATTCCCTGTCCATTGTATATTAAAATAAATAGATTTATGATCGCTATTTCCTAGGTGGTCACCAATCTCTACATTATTTATCATATGTTCATTGTTACTGAAAACTAAATCAAGAATATTAACCCCTCTAGTCGGCGTGTCTATGAATTGAAATAAAAAACTATCTTGTACTACCTCTATAAACTCTACTGAATCGGAGTCGCCTATTTGGTGCTGCCAATCAATGTTCGGAAAATTAAAATCCCCCATAATGCACACATTGCTAAACCTTGATGCTATTTTAATTTCCTCCCATAACGATTTTCCGCCATTTCTACTCATATTAGGCGGTCTATATATAACTCCAATAATGATGTTAATTGTAGCCTAGTGATAGTGTTAGTTGTGATGGCGGTGGCAGTGGTGGTGGTGAAGTAATGGTGCTGATGTCTGGTGATAAACACGATGCCGGTCATGGTTGTGATGATGGTGGTGATGTGTGCTAGTGCTTGGTGATGATGATAGAGAAGAGTGACGCTAGTGATGGTGGACGTTTCCATTTTCACAGGGTCCAGAGAATATATATTCTCTGGACCCTGCATTTTCATAAACCTCCTAGTGTTATCACTTACGATCACGTGTAGACACTATTATCGCAATTTGAATATGTATATTTTGTCGACAGAACTGATCTAATATGACCGCCGCTTTGTGTGTTTGTGTGTATGTATGTATGTACTGTATGTGTGTGTGTTTTGTATTTCTCAGAACTTAATGATGGATTTAGATTATGAAGATAACCTGATGGTGTGTGTGGGTACGTAAGATAGTGTCATTGATGTTGGTGAATGTAGGTAATATCAGCACTAAAAATAATAGTACCGATATATGAAAATGGTATGCTAAATAATTGATTATATTGATTGTACTATACCTTTTATTATACTTGCTACCAATTTGTGGACACGTTAATTGCCCTCCTTATACCCACGATTGTTGATAGTGAAGAGCCATATATATGTACTGAATGTTAGGCTATTATAAGGCATAAGTGAGTTTGTCGGTTATGTAATAGATTTGGTAGTTACGAAGATGGGTTTATTGATAGGGACACTGATTGTTAGGGTGTATAGAGATATTGGCGATGATGGTTCTTGATAGCCGTAACGGTTTCATGTGGAGTGATTGTTGTACTATATCCTAGTTCAACACTCTTGATCGTTAACCTCTATAACTCACAAACGACTAGAATAATCGAGCTAATATTTCTACCATTTGGGAAGGGTCAGCCAGGGAACAGGTGTCGACAATTACAGCCCATTTGCTCTAGCCCTTTTTGAGTTAGAGGTTAGGGTTCACGATTTCCGGACTACACATTTTGAAGAAGGTATAGTAAGTGACGATTGTGCAGATATATGCCTCTAGTTATGCAAAACGAAATGAAGAAACGCGTCATGGAATACTGAAAGGGTTAATTTAGCCGAAACAAGCTTTACAGGGAAGCTATTTGTAATTGTGTGGAGGTGTAAAGAGCAGTATATTCTTTAAGGGGGGATGGTGGGATTTTCTGACCCACTTCTCCCTCATGCTTAGCCCCATTAGTTTTCAAATGTTAATACTTTCGGTCCCTTAGTTTGACGATTTTAAGACCTTTCACCTCCCCTGTTTTTTGTTTTTTTTTGTCAATAAGAGACTTTTCGTGTCATATACAGTAGGTGCCTATTTTTTTCATGGCGAGCTATAGCCAACCTGTACCGAAAAATATATAAATATATCTTGAAGGGGGATCCTGGAGTTGTTTGAAGGAGGTCTAGGGAGGAAACTAAAAAAACAAAACAAATTAATAACAAACGACTAAGAAATGTAGCTTCCCCCCCCCCTAACCCATTCAGTACCGTTGTTTTCCTTTTAACTTTATTTTGACTACTGTTAGACGATATTATTCGGTTTAAAAAGGGCCTCTAGCAATTAACAGGCTTCGAGCTATCTCCCTTATCCCCTTTTTACTACCACATATTCTTCTTAACTGCATAAAATCGTCTAAATATAGCTAGAATAAAATGAAAAAAGACGTCGCTGGTACCGAAGGGGTTGACCCTCTAAATAATGTAAAGTGAAATCCGTAGAGGTACGGTGTTTCTTTACTTTTTATCTCTATAATGAATATTCTAAATTAGTTACCGGTGATATTCATACTCGAAATATACTACAATTTTTTCATGTAGGCCTATTCGAGTGAAATATTGCCGCCCCCCAAAAAAAATAAAATAAATGAAAACAAAAAAATATATCTGTGTAGAAATATTACATGCGTGTTAATGACGACAATATCAGTAAATTTTGAAGACTGCATGTAATCAAGCAAGCGTATGTTGCCAAGTCATTAAATATATATTACACGTTTTAACCCCGTCAAATTAAATTGAACCCTCCGATGTCGACACATCTGGTGGACATTTGTGCACGCTTTTAAGGGGAGATGGGTCGGGTTTCTGGTCCCCTTTCTCACTCGTGTTAAGCCCCATTTGTTTTGAGATTATAAGACGTTTGCCCCATTAGTTTGTCGATTTTAAGACTTTTCGACTTATTTCTTTGTTAATATTAAGATCTTTCGTGCTCTTTAGGTGTCTATTGTTATCCTTACGAGCGATAGCGTGCCTGATATTTTAAGAGGAACCATATTTCTACCGAAAAATTTACAAATTTACCTTGGGGGTGTTTTTACTAAGCTTGATGGAGGTCTAGCGAAGAAACTAAGAAATAAAGGGATAATTGAATTAATCTACAAAAAAAAAAAAAAAAAAAAAAAAAAAACCCGACGTATCTCCCCTTAAATAATGACTGTTTACATTTGTAGTTATTATCATTGTAAATAATTAATGCCGTGTTCATATTAGCTGTACCTACTTTGCCTGTATTAAGGGGGGTGACCTGTTTTGGTTCTGTCCTTTTCTATCTTTCTCTGGCTTGTATCCATTTGGCCCCATTCAGCCTACTGTTTTAAGACGTTTATCCACATCCAGGTGTCAATTTTTTACTGGTGAGCGGTAGCGAGCCAGCATATTTTTTATTTTTTATTGACAGCAGGCTAAATCTGTACACCGTTCGATAGAAAAATGTCTCCGGCGAAGCCGGATTTCTTCATAATTTATAATGCTGGCTCGCTATTGCTCGCCAGGAAGAAATCGACACCTAGATGGGGATAAACGTCTTAAAATAGTTGGCTGAATGGGGCCGAATGGATACAAGCCAGAGAAAGAGAGAAAAGGACAGAAATAACAAAAAGCAGGTCACCCCCCTTAAACATAATAAGATTTTCCTAATTATGACTATTGTAATTGTATGCTGCAGATGCACCGGTAGTTGTTACATATTATATAAGTTGGGCTTGAGTTATTCTTGGCATGCGAGGCTATTGTTGATAGTTGAATCCTATAGTGCCCTATTTGGTTAAGCGGGGGGGGGGGGGGGGGGGGGCGTATTAATTTGTTTAGCTTTATATTGTTTAGTTTCCTCCCTAGACCTCCATCAAGCTTTAAGGGGAGGTTTCTAGTTTGTTCTCTAGACCTCCATCAAGCTTAAAATTACACCCCTTTTCAAGATAAATTTGTACATTTTTCGGTAGAAAAATGTCCCGGCCGAAGGTCGATTTCTCTTAAATTACAGGCTCGCTTTCGCTCGCCAGGAAAAAATCGACACCTAAATGACACGAAAAGTCTTAAAATTGACAGAAATGGGGCGAACGTTCTTAAAATCGCCAAACTAATGGGGCGAACGTCTTAAAATATCAAAAGCAATGGGACTAAACCTGAGGGAGAAAGGGGTCCAGAAAAAAATATCTCAAGTGGAAATCTCCCCTTAAAAACAACATTCCCTCAAGACCCTCCTTCAAGATAAATTTTAAATTTTTCGATGGAAAAATATCCAGGCCGAAGACCGGTTCCTCTTCTATTACAGGTCTACATTACCTGTCTAGGGACTCTCTACATTACCTGTCTAGGGACTCTCTACATTATATTATGTTCAATACATTACCTGTCTAGGGACTCTCTACATTACCTGTCTAGGGACTCTCTACATTACCTGTCTAGGGACTCTCTACATTACCTGTCTAGGGACTCTCTACATTACCTGTCTCGATACTCTCTACATTACCTGTCTAGGGACTCTCTACATTACCTGTCTAGGGACTCTCTACATTACCTGTCTAGGGACTCTCTACATTACCTGTCTAGGGACTCTCTACATTACCTGTCTAGGGACTCTCTACATTACCTGTCTAGGGACTCTACATTACCTGTCTAGGGACTCTCTACATTACCTGTCTAGGGACTCTACATTACCTGTCTAGGGACTCTACATTACCTGTCTAGGGACTCTACATTACCTGTCTAGGGACTCTACATTACCTGTCTAGGGACTCTACATTACCTGTCTAGGGACTCTACATTACCTGTCTAGGGACCTCTACATTGTCTAGGGACTCTCTACATTACCTGTCTAGGGACTCTCTACATTACCTGTCTAGGGACTCTACATTACCTGTCTAGGGACTCTACATTACCTGTCTAGGGACTCTCTACATTACCTGTCTAGGGACTCTACATTACCTGTCTAGGGACTCTCTACATTACCTGTCTAGGGACTCTACATTACCTGTCTAGGGACTCTACATTACCTGTCTAGGGACTCTCTACATTACCTGTCTAGGGACTCTACATTACCTGTCTAGGGACTCTACATTACCTGTCTAGGGACTCTACATTACCTGTCTAGGGACTCTCTACATTACCTGTCTAGGGACTCTACATTACCTGTCTAGGGACTCTCTACATTACCTGTCTAGGGACTCTCTACATTACCTGTCTAGGGACTCTCTACATTACCTGTCTAGGGACTCTCTACATTACCTGTCTAGGGACTCTACATTACCTGTCTAGGGACTCTACATTACCTGTCTAGGGACTCTCTACATTACCTGTCTAGGGACTCTCTACATTACCTGTCTAGGGACTCTCTACATTATATTATGTTCAATACATTACAGTGTGGGGTTTGAAGAATTGGAGATGAGATACACGTAATGGAGTGTGTGTGTGTGTGTGTGTGTGTGTGTGTGTGTGTGTGTGTGTGTGTGTGTGTGTGTGTGTGTGTGTGTGTGTGTGTGTGTGTGTGTGTGGTGTGTGTGTGTGTGTGTGTGTGTGTGTGTGTGTGTGTGTGTGTGTGTGTGTGTGTGTGTGTGTGTGTGTGTGTGTGTGATTAGAAATATACCATGTGAAATCACTTAGATGCGGAATGACCGTTCACTAAGTATAACTGATGTCTGCCTTGATTTATATTAGGACGTCCAAAAACCGTAAACAAGCCTCAATAAGGCAAAAAGGTCAGGGCAACCTTTATAGGCCACGTACAATATTAATTAATTGCATTAGGGGCACGATACGTATTTGATCAGCAGGTGTAAACACAAAAGCTGTGTTAGTTAAGGGGAGATCTCCACTTGAGGGATTTTTTTCTTGACCGCTTTCTCCCTCATGTTTAGCCCCATTGCTTTTGATATTATAAAACGTTTGCCCCATTGGTTTAGCGATTTTAAGAACTTTCACCCCATATTAAGACCTTTCGTGCAATTCAGGTGTCGATTTTATCCTGGCGAGCGATAGCGAGCCTGTAGATTAAGAGGAACCGGCCTTCGGCCGGGTAATTTTTCTACCGAAAAATGTACAAATTTATCTTGAAAGGGACTCAAGGGGGTGTAATTTTAAGCTTGATGGAGGTCTAGGGAACAAACTAAATACCTCCCCTTAAGTATGCTGGTAGAATGTTTGTTTAGGTATGACTACGTATGTTTGGTAGAGAGTATTTGTGTGTTTATATGCGTATGTTGAAGCGTATATGTGTGGGTTTTGTGTGAATGCTCAAATCTTAAAAGAGTACCGATGTGCATAATTAATCGGTAGTCATGTATAATATTTCAAAGTACTTGCTCTAAAAAGTATATCTTAATTCATCCTTCTTAACTATCTGTACTATACGGTAAATGAAACTTTGGTGATGACCTACAATACATGAAATACCACCAATGTTATGAAACGCCAGCGCCACATCAAATACGAAATGAATCTCCTACCTTTTTCAGTTTACACCATTCTTTCTTGCATACGAGAAGCCTTTTCTGACCTTAATAATGGCGTCTTATTTTATCCATAATACAACTACTGTAAACATGGCATCATTGGACTGATGGAGGTACTCAAGATAGATCTATACGCTTGGTTGGTCTAGGAGACCTACAGTATTTCATAAACATTAGTGAACATTTCCAAATATAGCCAGAATCAAAAGAAAATTGTGTCTTTGTATTAACCCCTTCTGTACCGGCGCCGTTCTTTTAACTTCATTCTGGCTACTATTAGACGTTCTAATTAGTTTAAAAAGGGCCTCCAGCAATTAACATGCTTCGAAATATCTCCTTTACCCATTTTTACTACCACAGATCCATATTAAGCTGCACAAAATCGTATAGAGCTAGTATAACATTTAAAAAGACGTTGCTGGTACAGAAGGGGTTAAAGAGTTAATAATGATTTACAATAGCGAGTGTACCGGGTATTGTAGATTGTAGCGGAATGAATGGTGGTGTGTATAATTATGACCGATGTTGACACAAATGACACAATACTTGTAAGGACGTTGGGTGGTGGTGCACAGGTGCTGCTGCTGGTGCTTTAGGTAGTGGTACTGAATATGGTGATGATAGTGGTTATGGTTGTGATGGTGGTTATGAAGGTAGTAGTGGTAGTGTTTTTTGTGAAAGTTAAGGTAAGTGGTGATGGCTATGTGTATAGTTGGTAGAGGTGATAATGGTGGTGAAATTGTATTTAAGGTGGTGATGGTGAGAGTGGTGACCGTGACAACAGTGGAGGTAGTAGTGGTGATGATGTGTCGGTAGTTATGGGAGGTAGTGGTAGAGGAGTTATGTGGAAGGCTCTGTGGGGATAAGTGGTGAAGTGTGTTGTTTGTGGTGGTGGTAATAGGAGTGATAGTAGTGGTGGTAGTGATGATGATGTGTTGGTAGCAAGGTCATGTGAGGTGGTGTGGAGGAGATATTATGTGGAAGGGTTTATGGGATAAGTGGTGAAGCGTGTTGTTTGTGGTGGTGGTGGTGATAATAAGAGTGCTGGTGATAATAGGGTTGGTAGTAGTAGTAGTGCTATATGCTACTGTTTTTTTGGTGGAATTTGTTTTTGTAATGTGATGATAATGTGTGTTTTAGAAAGTGTTCTATTATGCCAGATAACAAACAGCAGGTGGTGATGTTAAAGGTGGATGCAGTTGATGAATAAATGCAGTTGGTCAGTGCACGACCTTTAAGCAAATTCACTTCTAAACTACTCATCAAATATTGACAGCCAATTTTACAATGGCTTTTAAACTGAAGTAGAATTCGGCGTATCTGATTTCTCATTTCAGTTTGATACATATTCAATTATTTGTATTGAATTGTCTTGGTATGTATTGTATTAATTAGATAAGCACATGGACGTGTTGGGATTAGTGTGAAAGGGATTTGCTCCGTGTGGGCCAATCAGCTTTCTCCAGACTCCCGTTATCTCATGTTCTTATGAAATGGTTAGTGTTGCGTCAGTATTGTAGATTGAGGTGTGTGTATTATATCCCCGTCGTACAGGTGTGTTGTGGTGGTGCAGGTGATGGGCCAGGTGACCAACTCGTTAAGTCTATATATAGTACGGTATACTGAAGTCCGGTACATGTTGACTGCTCTAGGGCAAGGGCATACATTACACTCAATAACAACACACTTTACCAGGAATTGATATTTTGATTAACATGTGTTGTAGTGGGATGTCGATACTAGGGGTGACTTTGCTCTTTCTTTACTCGCCTGGTAAATTTGAATCACACTTGCTCAATTTATACAGTTATACAACATTAATACCTGACTTCAGAAAAGCCAATTATGGTGGGTTAAGAGAAGCCCTGTTAGCGGACCCTATGGTCAATCCTTTCTCAGGCACCTGTCATCTTAAGTCAGGAGGAGACGTCAAACTTGGTAGATACATACGATAATTTTATCAAGTCAGTATTCAATGCGCAAAATAAATATATCCCCAAAAGAAAATTTAGATCAACACAGAACCAACCCAAATGGATGAATAATAGACTATTAGATCTTCTAGGACAAAAGAGAGGAATATATAGAAAAATTAGAAAAGGCGAAATTCACCTACTTGCTTACTATCAGAATCTATCAAGACAGGTAAAAAAGGATATTAGGAAAGAAAAAAGAAATTATGAAATTAAGGTTGCCAATGACTCAAAAAATAATCCTAAAGCTTTTTACCAACTATATAAATCCAAGGTTAGAGATGTAATTGGTCCCCTTAAAACTTCTATAGGAAAATTGACAGAGTGATTTAGAAATGTGCAGTACATTAAATAGTCAATTTCTTTCCGTTTTCACTAATGAAAATTTGGCACAGTTTCCAGAAGTCCGTAAGGTATACAGCGATAGTATAGAAAATAGGTTAAGTACGGTTACTATAAGTAGAAATGATGTGCTTAAGGAAATTGACAGACTGAAACCTCATAAATCGCCTGGTCCTGATGAGGTATATGCTAGAGTATTAAAAGAATGCAGAGATGAGTTAAGTTATCCATTAACATTTCTATTTAACAAGTCATTAGAAACAGGTATAGTTCCAGAAGCTTGGAAGCTTGCAAATGTAGTTCCGATCTTCAAAAAAGGTGATAAATCAATAGCATCCAATTACCGTCCCATTAGTCTCACTTCAATCATAGGAAAACTACTAGAGTCAATTATTGCTAGGAAAATGAGAAACCACTTAGAAACATTTAACTTAATCAATTCTTCTCAGCATGGATTCACTCAGGGACGGTCTTGCCTTACTAATTTGCTTAGTTTTTTCTCAGAGGTATATGAAGCAGTAGATAATGACAAGTCATATGATATTATATATTTAGATTTCAGTAAAGCTTTCGACAGAGTCCCTCATGAGAGATTGATGAGAAAGGTTGAGGCACATGGAATAGGTGGGGCGTTGTTAGGATGGATTAGGTCATGGCTAATTGGTAGGAAGCAGAGAGTCAGCATAAATGGTACCAAGTCAGAATGGGGAGCAGTCAAAAGTGGTGTCCCCCAGGGATCGGTATTAGGTCCCCTGTTGTTTCTTATATACATAAATGACCTAGATTTAGGTATAACTAGTAGGATAAGTAAATTCGCAGACGATACTAAAATAGGGAGATCAATTGATTCAGATAGCGATATAGAGTGCCTCCAAAGGGATCTAGATACCTTACATGAATGGTCAGTAAATTGGCAGATGAAGTTTAACATTGACAAATGCAAGGTATTAAAGATAGGGAAGATGCAAACAAATGTTAAATATAAACTAGCTAATTTAGAATTAGAAAATTCAGACTGCGAGAAAGATCTAGGTGTGTTTGTTAGCAATGATTTGAAGCCTAGAAAACAGTGTATAAGCGTTCGTAATAAGGCAAACAGGATTCTCGGGTTCATCTCTAGGAGTGTGAGTAACAGAACTGCTGATGTTATCTTAAAACTTTACTTGTCATTAGTGAGACCCCACATGGATTATGCTGTCCAATTTTGGTGTCCTTATTACAGAATGGACATAGATTCATTGGAGAGAGTACAGCGTAGAATGACAAAAATGATCCATAATATTAGAAATCTTTCGTATGAAGAAAGGTTGAAGAAATTAGGTTTACATTCGTTAGAGAGACGCAGAGTTAGAGGGGATATGATAGAGGTGTTCAAGTGGGTTAGTGGGATTAACAAAGGGAACATGGCAAATGTACTAAAGCTCAGTGATAGCGAAAGAACTCGTACCAATGGTTTCAAATTAGATAAATTTCGTTTCAGAAAAGATATAGGCAAGTATTGGTTTGGTAACAGAGTTGTAGATGGGTGGAATGGACTACCAAGTGCTATAGTGGGATCTAAAACTGTAGGGAGCTTTAAGATAAAATTAGATAAGCATATGGACGAGAAGGGTTGGGTGTGAAGGGGGATCAGCCGGGTTGGGCCAACCAGCGCTCTGCAGACCTCCATAATCCTGCGTTAATCTCTAACCGTTTTGGTAAGATGATCCTCAGGGTATTAGAGTGTGAAGCCTATAATTGGGCTTTGTAATTGAATTGGGGTTGTGTGGGACAGGGATCTGCCTTGCTTAGGCCAATCGGCTTTCTGCAGACTCCCATTTTCTTATGTTCTTATGTTCTTATATTATATTTGAACCTGAATCACCGTGTCTGCTGTGCATATGTATCCTGTATAATTATGTATGGCTTGCTCTCCTTAAGTCTTTTATTCGAAATGGTATATGCTTTAAGTAGCTTTGCCTTTTATTCCTTCCATTCTCATAAGCTAACTTGGTAATTGAGCATTTAGGTATCTTACAATTTACTATATTGTGTTTGATATGTTGGAGCAAAGATGAGAATGATTGAAGTAAGTTACTGAGGGGACTGAATGGAGTTGAGGAAGGAGGGGATGAATGGAGGCTAGTAGAATGAGCGAAGTTCCTGCGGGGAGGTGGGAATGGAATGTGATGAATGTAAGGAAGGGGAAGTTACTTAGGCGGTAGTGGTGATCGTGAACTAAAAGATGTGATCCGGGATGGGGTCATGAGGAGGGTGGTAGTGGTGGTGCAAACTAAATTTTGTCTAGTTGTAATGTTGATGATGTCACGTAACTTTAGGATAAAACGTTGTGGAGACTGGACAGTGGCATCTGGTTTGACTTAGAATTCGTGAAGGTTGAAATAGCTCGTGAACTTGGAGCAGTGAATTGGAAGGAGAATGGCATGAAGGATACTTATCGTGATGATATGATGCAATAAAGGCAAGTTGGTAGAATCATTATAATGATGGAATCATAGGGAGGGAAGAAGTTGTGTGATAATCATAATAATGTTATCATTAAAGTAGGGCACGGCTGAGGGATGAAAGTGATTAGGTTAAAGAAAACCTTCAGAATTTTGATGATGGATGCTGATATTGATGATTAATTGCTATGCATTTTTATACTAACGATGACAGTGATGATGAATCGATGATGATAATGATACTTCTGTTGCTGATGATAATGCAACATAATTAGTCCTAAAGATACAGGTGATGATAACGGAACGAGTATGGTGCGTCCGGTGGTCTGTAGCCCTCTCCTAGTAGTATGGTGCGTCCGGTGGTCTGTAGCCCTCTCCTAGTAGTATGGTGCGTCCGGTGGTCTGTAGCCCTCTTCTAGTAGTATGGTGCGTCCGGTGGTCTGTAGCCCTCTCCTAGTAGTATGGTGCGTCCGGTGGTCTGTAGCCCTCTTCTAGTAGTATGGTGCGTCCGGTGGTCTGTAGCCCTCTCCTAGTAGTATGGTGCGTCCGGTGGTCTGTAGCCCTCTTCTAGTAGTATGGTGCGTCCGGTGGTCTGTAGCCCTCTCCTAGTAGTATGGTGCGTCCGGTGGTCTGTAGCCCTCTCCTAGTAGTATGGTGCGTCCGGTGGTCTGTAGCCCTCTCCTAGTATGGTGCGTCCGGTGGTCTGTAGCCCTCTCCTAGTAGTATGGTGCGTCCGGTGGTCTGTAGCCCTCTTCTAGTAGTATGGTGCGTCCGGTGGTCTGTAGCCCTCTCCTAGTAGTATGGTGCGTCCGGTGGTCTGTAGCCCTCTTCTAGTAGTATGGTGCGTCCGGTGGTCTGTAGCCCTCTCCTAGTAGTATGGTGCGTCCGGTGGTCTGTAGCCCTCTTCTAGTAGTATGGTGCGTCCGGTGGTCTGTAGCCCTCCTAGTAGTATGGTGCGTCCGGTGGTCTGTAGCCCTCTTCTAGTAGTATGGTGCGTCCGGTGGTCTGTAGCCCTCTTCTAGTAGTATGGTGCGTCCGGTGGTCTGTAGCCCTCTTCTAGTAGTATGGTGCGTCCGGTGGTCTGTAGCCCTCTCCTAGTAGTATGGTGCGTCCGGTGGTCTGTAGCCCTCTTCTAGTAGTATGGTGCGTCCGGTGGTCTGTAGCCCTCTCCTAGTAGTATGGTGCGTCCGGTGGTCTGTAGCCCTCTTCTAGTAGTATGGTGCGTCCGGTGGTCTGTAGCCCTCTCCTAGTAGTTGATCAGTTCACTAACGGTCCGGATAGCTGGAGACTGGCCAACATGCCCCCCATCCCCATAACTAGCCTCACTAACCTTCCTCTATAGGGCCTACTGTCCAGACGTCATCCTTGTAGACCTCATTTGTTTTACTGTACAGTAGCCACTGCCTCCATGTATTCAGTCCATCCCATACACTGGACTTATAGCCATCTTTTCAATTATCGGTACCTAATTTATTAGTAGGTCTGCCTGCGAGACTTTTGCCGCCATAGACGAAGGTATGTTCATATGGAGTACATTAATTAGTCAACCTCACTCATTTACTGGTAGGTAGGTAGGTGGTAATTGGATGTACGGTATATAGTTATATACTGTACACGTGAGGTTCCCCCCCCCATGCTGAGATACTTAAAGAAATGGGAAAGCATTAACTGATATTAGGTATTATAGATTGGAAAATACCTTAAAATACAGAGGAAATCTTGAAACTAATAACATCCAATTTCCATTTGGTTAATACTTTGGTGGTTCAGTATAAATTTCTTAAAGTGGCACCTGTAACTCTGCCACCCTGCTGTCCCTTGCTCCCCTTCCCCTTGCCCCCCTATAATACGACATTATTTATTACTGTAGGCCAGCTTCATACCCCAGTGTGATCTGACCATAGAGGTAAAATATAGCTTAATTATAGCTCCGTGGACCTGACCCACATGGGGACTAGGAATAAATGACATATCTCTGGAAGTATAATGGGGAAAAACTGTCTTATACCAATTCCAGTAGAAATATAGACGGTCATACCTATGGTGGTGAAATGAGTGGGCCCACCAGTAGAGAGACTTGAATGACGGTGGAAAATTGTGCATTTGTGGGAGTGGACAAAAAACGAGTCAATCAGAAATCTGAAAATAGGTAGACAAGATTGAGGTATTAAGAATATGGAAATGAGTAGGCAAAAGTGAATCATTAAGAAAATAAATGTAAATGGATATGGTTAAGATTAATCATATATTTTTGTCCGTAGAGAATCGCATATAGATAAATTGTTCTTAATGTGAGTGTCTGCTGTGTTTACCCGGTACCCTGTTGTTAAATGCTGCACGTGTGTGTTGAGTGGGAGTGTTATGTGAACGTCTGGTGGGAGTATTATTGGAGTGTGTGGGAGTGCATGTTGTGGGATTATTATTAAAATATTGTGTTTGTGAGTATTATAGGCGTGTTGTCTGGGAGTGAAGGGTGGGAAGACTGGTAGTGAAGGTGAGAGAGAGAGAGAGACGCAAACGCGTGGGTGAAAGAGGGAGCTACTATGTAGGAGGTACAGTATATTGATTTGAGTATTCAGGCAATGAATGAGTGAAAGAGATGAGCAAGTGCGTGTGTGTGTGTGTGTGTGTGTGAAAGAGGGAGAGAGCGAATCCCTGAGGCGTTTGAGTGGTTGCTATGACAACTTGGCGGGGGGCGAGAAGAGGGTGAGGTTGTGGGTGTGTGCGCGAGGTGGGAGATACGAGTGTGTGTGTGTGTGAGAGAGAGAGAGAGATTAATTACGTCAGTATGAAAGAGGAGTATGCTTGGCTAAGATGTGTGGGAGAGGTGACTGGGTGAAGAGTAAGAGAACAACTGTAGGGAGAAAAATTAATTGTGGGGATAATGATAAAAGGCCTGGGGGAGTTACTACTTCATAAATATATAGAGAGTACCGGTAATTGAAAAAGAAAATTAGGAGTAAGAAAGAGTTGTAATGAGATGAGCGAGAGTTAGGTGGAAGTAAAGAAATGCGAGCAATATATAGAAGGATTAATCTGGATAAATAGGAAAGGATTGAAGGAGGGAGATGAGAAGACAGGAAATGAACAGTCGGCCAAAAAATCATTCCATATAATTCATTAATATGTGTTCAGTCTGTCTGTTATCTGCCAGATGTTTAGGTGCGCAAATAAAACAAATGGAATCCTCACTACAAATAACTTTAGCCCAATAAGTCCCCGATAACCACTCTTACTAACCCTTCCCTGACAATGGTGCCATTTAATTTGTATCCAGGCTCCCCCCCACCCCACCCCCCAAAAAATGCCTAAAATGACAGTCAATATGGAAAAGCGTCATCGTCTTGATAATATACTTACGGTGTGACCTGACTTTCTTGGCCACCTGTACTGTATTAGTCATAATTATAAGGGTGTATGCTGAAGCCAAGGGGAGCAGGCTCTTTAATTATTTGTAAAATGCAACCGAGTCAAGAGGGAGACTGGGGGAGATAAAGGAAAGGGTGCGTGCATGACGAAAAAGGGGGGGGGGGGACAAGGAAAGGGTGCAGATGAGGGTGCGTGAATGAAGGAAAGGGGGTAAGAGGGGGTAAAAGGGGTGGAGGTTGCGTGGTTGAGAAGTAAGGAGAGGTAAAGTGAAAGGGGAGCAAGGGATGTGATCGGAGAGTGAGTGATGAGAGGGAGGTGGGGGGGGGGGTGAATTGAGAGACTTTAAGACAGGAGGGATGGGAGGTATAAGTAGTAGGTAAGACAGTTTTAAAGGGAAACTCTACAGAGGAAGTTCTGGTAGGAATTGGGTTAATGTGTGGTGATGGAAGCGTGTCCACTGAAAGGAAAAGTAAAAGAAGAGGTAAAGTACTGTTTTAAGACATTTTTCCACATCCAGGTGTCGATTTTTCCTGGAGAGCGATAGCGAGCCAAAATTTTATGGAGAAATCCGGCTTCGCCGGAGAATTTTTTTCTGTATGTATATGTCAGTTGTATTTGTTTTTGTTCTGTGTGTGTTTAAGTGGCCGTGTGTGGGTAGGTGTCTGTGTGTGTATCTCTGTGGTTAGGTGTCTTGTGTGTGTGTTCGGTAGTACGTGAAAGTAAGGTATTTGCTGCAGCTGCATGTACGTAATGGTATATCATTGTCTACCTATCTGTGTGGCTGGCTTTGTCTGTGTATGTGTGTGTGGCGCCTGGTGGTCTGTGTATGTGTGTGTGTGTGTGTGTGTATATATGTGTATGTGGCGCCTGGTGGTCTGTGTGGGTGGGTCTACCAATGTCTGTGTGGTTATGTTCGGTAATATATCAAGGTACGGTATTTCGCAGCTGTATGTGCGTGATGATATGCAAGCATCCTTGTGTATGTGTACACATGCAGGTGTTTTTGAGAGAGGGAGGGGTGGGAAGTATTTGCTAACGAGTGGACCGCAAGGACTGTGAGATACTAGCTATTCTTTGTAACTCCTTTTAACGGATACAAATTCCTGCATTGCAACGTTTACCAGCATTTTTGCTATTTTTGCATTTTTGGCCTCTGTCTCTCTCTCACACACACACACACACACACACACACACACACACACACACACACACACACACACACACACAGGTGTAGGTATAATGTTAAGGGATCAGTGTACCTTTGACAGCCTCACCTGTATAACATACGTCAGGACGTATTGTAATAGACGCACACCAATTATACCCTGCATCTGATGCTACTTTTATAATACCCAATTATTTCAGCACTAAGACATGTTTTTTAGACTTACTCCTCTGCCGTATAGCTCTTTATCGCAGTTCATCTTATTGTTTAACCTTGTACATTTGTAATTTATTCTCTCTCTCTCTCTCTCTCTTTCCACTGATTTCATTATCGTTCGTTATATATCTAGTACTATTGTGTATACCGAAACGTGGCCATTATTTGAATATGTTCATCGTAGTTTATCCTTTTCCTTACCTTGGTAATCTATATCTATCACACCATCGTTTTCTGTTTGTCCATCATCTAGGTTTCTTGCTGATCCTCCTTACCCCCTTAATGGAGTGCTGGTTTAGCTACTGACTGACTGACTATCTCTGTTTATACAGTAGATCTCTGTCTGCCTATATGTACGGTATGTCTGTCTGCCCATATCTATATCTATCTATCTATCTATCTATCTATCTATCTATCTATCTATCTATCTATCTATATTTGGGTTTTATAATCGATTGTAATCTTAATAATGACTTGGATATGATAAGATGCAGAAATAAGTTTTACAATGAGTTTAATTGTCTTTTAAGAAAGTTTAGCAACACGAGTACTGAAGTATTTTTAAATTTATTTCAAAGCTACTGTTTGAATTTTTATGGCGCTGAACTTTGGTTTAATAATAGAAAATGTTATATACCGTTTAAGCAGTTTTCCATTGGATACCACAAGGCAATAAAGAAAATATTGAATATGAAGTACTGGGAGAGCAACCACAGTGCTTGTAGAGAATGTGGAGTGATGGTGTTTAGGCATTTGGTTAACTGGATGAAAATAAGATTTGTATATAGAAATCTCATAAAGCCATGTAGTTTTATAGAGAAGAACATGTATTTTCTTGTAAAGGATGTTGAAAAAATAATCCTACATGAGTATGGATTTACTAACTTATTGCTAAATGATATCAATGCTATCAGATCAAGAATTGTTTATGTACAGAACACAGAACCAACTATGCGCTAAGGACTTTTAGCTTAATGTAGATTACGTAAATAACTCTGTAAAAAGTGTATGTATATGTCTTTTTATGAAATAAAATTATGACTGACTGACTATCTATCTATCTATCTATCTATCTATCTATCTATCATTTCCTATAATTTATCTAACCACTTCCGTCTGCACCTAACCATCTATGTCCGTCCACTTACCGTCCGTTAGTCATACACGGACAATGCCTACGATTGGCGTCTGTGTGTTTTTATTAATTTTATTACATTAATTTTATTACTCAACCCCACCTGCCATTTTGCTCTCTCGCTCGCTCTTTAACTCTTGCTCTCGCTCTCTTGCTAGCTTCTCTCTCTCGCTCTTTAACTCTTGCTTCTCTCTCTCGCTCTCTAGCTCCTCGCTCTCCTCTCGTTCTCTCTCTCTCTCGTTCTCTCTCTCTCTCCACTCTCTCTCGCTTAATTGTACACGGTAGGAACTATAATTACTGCCAGTCCACACTCTGATTAATTGAAATGCAAATCTACGTGTACCTGAAAAATATACACCAATTATAGTTTTTAATGTCCTGTGAATCCTTAAATTGTGTGTTTTTTTTTCGCCTATTCCATACAATAATCCAATAATGAGATTAACTAATTCTTAGTTGTCTTTAAGGGAAGGTTTTTAGTTTGTTCCTAGACCTCCATCAAGTTTAAATTTTCACCCCATAGACTCGGTTTAAGATATTTTTTGTTAATTTTTCGGTAGAAAAAATTTCCCGGCCGAAAATTACAGGCTTGCTATCGCTCGACAGGAAAAAAATCTACACATAAATGGCACGAAAGGTCTTTAAATTGACAGAAATGGGGCGAAAGTTCTGAAAATCACCATGGCAAATGTCTTGAAATCTCAAACAAATCTCCCCTTAAGGCCTTTATCCCCGTGTTACGCCCCCCTGACACCTCGACTAATTAAGGGGGGTCATCGTTTTTTTGTTATCTATTTCTACTTTTTTCTCTTTCCCTGGCTTGTATTCATTCGGCCCCATTCAGGCAACTGTTTTAAGACGTTTATCCCCATTCAGGTGTCGATTTCTTCCTGGCGAGCAATAGCGAGCCAGCATTGTATGGAGAAATCCGACTTCGCCGGAGAAATTTTTCTATCAAAAATATACAAATTTAGCTTGCTGTCAAAAAAGATATATATACTGTATATATATATGCTGGCTCGCTACCGCTCGCCAGGAAAATATTGGCACCTGGATGGGGGTAAACATCTTAAAACAGTAGGCTGAATGGGGCCGAATGGATACAACCCAAAGAGAGAGGGAGAGCAAGAGAAAAAAAAGCGAGGTGGGCTCCCTTAACTCCCCTCTCAGGTGAACGGTGGAGTGGGCCCTTCCTCCCTCTCTCTCCCTCCCTCCCTCCCCTCCACAGATTTGCAACATTTAATTTCCTGTCCCCTCTTAGCATCCTGTCTGCGCCCCTCTTTCCTGTCTTCTGGCTTTCTCACTTTTCGTCCTGCTCTCTTGTTCATATTCTTATTCTGTTCACAATTTCTCTTGCTCATTCCCTTGTTTTAACTCTCCCTTACTCTTGCTCTTTGACTGTTCATCCTGCGCTTCCTTGTTCTTATTCTTGCTATCTCTAATTGTTTATGCTCTCTCTCGCTCGTTCTCCTGCCTTCCTGGTCACAATTGTAGGTCATAATTGGGTGTACATTTCCAAATACTTGTGTTGTTGATTGTCCCCGTGTGGTAGTAGCTTCAAGGCCTTTGAGGTACTGTTAAGGGGAGACTGACCGTTTGTTTGGTCTATTAATTAATTTATTCAATATTTTTTTTAGTTTCCTCCCTAGACCTCCATCAAGCTTAGAAAAACACCCCCTAGACCCCCCTTCAAGATAAATTTGTACATTTTTCGGTAGAAAAATGTCCCGGCCGAAGGCCGCTTCCTCTTAAAATTGCAGGCTCGCTATCGCTCGCCAGGAAATAATACTCCTAAATGGCACGAAAGGTCTTAAAATTGACAACGAAATGGGGCGAAAGGTGTTAAAATCGCCAAACTAATGGGCCGAACGTCTTACAATCTCAAAACTAGTGGGGCTAAACATTAGGGAGAAGGAGGTCCAGAGAAACGGTCTGCCTGCCCTTAAGCCATAGTAGTACAGTGGTTACATCCGGGTCTCACATTTGTTGTTATTGTAATCAGACACGATAGTTTGTTGCGTTTACCGCTTTAGTACCACGGCGTCTTTAACCCCTACTGTACCGGCGACGTCTTTAACCCCTACTGTACCGGCGACGTCTTTAACCCCTACTGTACCGGCGACGTCTTTAACCCCTACTGTACCGGCGGCGTCTTTAACCCCTACTGTACCGGCGACGTCTTTAACCCCTACTGTACCGGCGGCGTCTTTAACCCCTACTGTACCGGCGGCGTCTTTAACCCCTACTGTACCGGCGACGTCTTTAACCCCTACTGTACCGGCGACGTCTTTAACCCCTACTGTACCGGCGACGTCTTTAACCCCTACTGTACCGGCGACGTCTTTAACCCCTACTGTACCGGCGACGTCTTTAACCCCTACTGTACCGGCGACGTCTTTAACCCCTACTGTACCGGCGACGTCTTTAACCCCTACTGTACCGGCGACGTCTTTAACCCCTACTGTACCGGCGGCGTCTTTAAGCCCTACTGTACCGGCGACGTCTTTAACCCCTATTGTACCGGCGACGTCTTTAACCCCTACTGTACCGGCGACGTCTTTAACCCCTACTGTACCGGCGACGTCTTTAACCCCTACTGTACCGGCGACGTCTTTAACCCCTACTGTACCGGCGACGTCTTTAACCCCTACTGTACCGGCGACGTCTTTAACCCCTACTGTACCGGCGGCGTCTTTAAGCCCTACTGTACCGGCGGCGTCTTTAACCCCTACTGTACCGGCGACGTCTTTAACCCCTACTGTACCGGCGGCGTCTTTAACCCCTACTGTACCGGCGACGTCTTTAACCCCTACTGTACCGGCGACGTCTTTAACCCCTACTGTACCGGCGACGTCTTTAACCCCTACTGTACCGGCGACGTCTTTAACCCCTACTGTACCGGCGACGTCTTTAACCCCTACTGTACCGGCGACGTCTTTAACCCCTACTGTACCGGCGACGTCTTTAACCCCTACTGTACCGGCGACGTCTTTAACCCCTACTGTACCGGCGGCGTCTTTAACCCCTACTGTACCGGCGACGTCTTTAACCCCTACTGTACCGGCGACGTCTTTAATATTAACCCCTACTGTACCGGCGACGTCTTTAATATTAACCCCTACTGTACCGGCGACGTCTTTAACCCCTACTGTACCGGCGACGTCTTTAACCCCTACTGTACCGGCGGCGTCTTTAACCCCTACTGTACCGGCGACGTCTTTAACCCCTACTGTACCGGCGACGTCTTTAACCCCTACTGTACCGGCGACGTCTTTAATCTTAACCCCTACTGTACCGGCGACGTCTTTAACCCCTACTGTACCGGCGACGTCTTTAACCCCTACTGTACCGGCGACGTCTTTAACCCCTACTGTACCGGCGACGTCTTTAACCCCTACTGTACCGGCGACGTCTTTAACCCCTACTGTACCGGCGACGTCTTTAACCCCTACTGTACCGGCGACGTCTTTAACCCCTACTGTACCGGCGACGTCTTTTACATTATATGCTTACTACCGGTATATTTACATAATTTTGTACAGCTTAAGAAAAATGTGTGGTAGTACAAATTGTTAAATTGAGATAGTACGAAGCCTGTTTATTGCAAGAGGACCTTTATAAACTGAATAAAATCATCTAATAGTAGCCAGAATACAAATTATTATGTTCCTTCCAACAACCGACTATACTCCTAAAATCGATTAATGAAATTTTACAAACACATGTGGCAGTCCGTGGATTCGAACCCAGGATGCTCACACCGAAAATCAACACCTTATGCATCGCACCACGAAGACAGTTAAAGAATGGTGGACACTGCCTACGATTTATTATGCAACTTCGAATCCTGCATATCGATCTAAGCATGTACACACATCCCAACTGCAACTCACGTAGGCTATGCATATGTGAATGGAAAGAGCAATTAATGGGGCCTTAACCACTAGGGAAGTCCTCTCGATAAATAAAGAATGACTCCGGTACTGTACGGGTTAATGTCCTTTTAGTTATTAGCAGCTTTATTCTGTTAACGAATAACCTACGAGAGTTCAATTGTTATTTGAGATAGATTTACCCATGTTATTCCCAAAGTATATTGCTAAACTAAATCGCCTATTAAAATAGGTTAGCCACTGTAGGTCTAACCCATTGTCTGGGGTGAATGTCCTGTAGATGATGTGGCACTCGTACCCCTCCCCCTGCCACAACACCTTGACCCCCTCTAGTCTCTTAACCCCTTTAGTACCGAGTTGTCCTTGTCGTTATAATCTGTATATAATTAGATTATTTTAGCCAGCTTAGGGAGGACGTGCAGCGATTAAAAAAGCTTCAAACTATCTCGATTATCCACATTAAGTGCCACAGTTTCCTCCTGAGCTTCATAAAATCGTCTAAATATAGCTGGAATAACACAAAATACACCCTCGGTAAGGAAGGGGTTAATGGAGCCAGTAACTTTCGTAATACGCATCATGTTAATCCTCTTTGGGGCGTTTTATGGTAGAGCCCCCCTCAACCCTCCATCCCATCCCCCCATCTCGTTTTTAGCTCAGGATCTTGACCTCCAATAGTCTCAGAGGGAAAACAAACAAAAAACAACACCACCACCACCACCAGCTGGAGACCTTGAGTGGAGGTGATGCTGCCGCCGTATCCAGGTGGGCCACGAGTTCATTAACCCCTTCTGTACCGTCGACATCCTTTTTCAGTGTATTCCGGCAACTATATGATGATTTTATTCAGTTTAAAAAGGGCCTCCAACAATTAACAGGCTTCGAACTATCTCATGTAAGCCGTTTTTGCTACCTCAGATCCTTGTTAAGCTGCACACAAAAATCTAAATATAGCTTGAATAAAATAAAAAAGACGTCGCCGGTACAGTAGTGGTTAACCCTTTCTGTACCGTCGACATCCTGTTTCATTGTATTCTGGCTACGGTACTACTAATTGATTTGGTACGGTTTAGGAAGGACCTCTGGCCATTATAAGGCTTCAAACTATCTCGATCAACCCTTTTTGCTATCACAGATCCTTCCTAAGCTTCATAAAATCGTTTCGATATAGCAAGACAAAATATAATTGACTTCGCTGGTACAGAAATGGTTAAGGGGATTTTTTTTTTTTTAGTTTGTTCCCTAGACCTCCATCAAGCTTAAATTATAACCCCCAAGACCTCCCTTTAAGATAAATATATAAATTTTTCGGTAAAAAAATGTCCGGCGGTTCCTCCTAAAATACAGGCTTGCTATCGCTCGTCAGGAAAAAATCAACACCGTAATGGCACGAAAGCTCTTAAAATTTACATAAATGGGGCGAAAGGTCTTTAAATCGGCAACCTAATGGAACGAACGCCTTGAAATTTCAAAACTAATGGGGCTAAACATGAGGGAGAAGGGGGTCCAGAAAAATATCACTTACGTGTAAATCTCCCTTTAACCCTTTCAATATACGATTACGAATTTTGTGTCTGTTTTCTGGCTATTATTAGGTGATTATATTCAGATTAGGAAGGGTATATGGAGGTCATTAGGGTCAATTGAGATGGTCTTTACCCTTTTAATTCCTACAGATCCTTCCTAAGCTGTATAAAATCGTCTAATAATAACCAGAATAAACTGTCAAAACACGTCATAAACCTCAAGGGGTTAACCTCATCCGGTTAACACAGAATATGTTTTCAGTTTAGGATAGACGTCTCATATTGTTTCAAAACTACCACGAGTGACTCCTTCAGTCCAACGATACTTTATGTATTAATAACCAGGCTAACATTAGAAACTCTTACCAAATTCAGTTAGGAACTCTTTTTACTTCATGGGTTCAAATTTGAGTAACTCCTTAGTTGCAGTGCTACTTTGTTTACTTGTATTCTGGATTACCGTAGACGATGTTAGTGAACTCTAGTAGTGTAATGGTTAATATAAGCTGGTGAGGTGGTTCATTGGCTTCACCTGCTTCACAGAAGGGTTACTGTACCTGTACTCAGATACACATACACTTACGTAAATATTGTTCGCACACCCACACATATGCCCGGTACAGGACACTTGAAGTACACGGTGCACACGTAATGTACACACTACACACATGTATGATTTAACTTGGTCATTTATGTATGCACTGTTACATCCACCACACCTCACCAAACACTCCAATCCTATCCAAACCAAAACAAATCCACCGATAAAACCATATATATCCACACCACACCTCACCACACTTTAATTGGTCATACCAGTCCAGACCAAACCATGATGGTACGATCACTCCATACTATTCACCACTATATAATACACACACACATACACACACACACACACACACACACACACACACACACACACACACACACACACACACACACACACACACACACACACACACACACACATACACACACATACACGCACACACACACACACGCACATACACACATACACACATACACATACACACACACACACACACACACACACACACACACACACACACACACACACACACACACACACACACACACACAGACATAAATATACACAGACACAGACACAGATGGTAGTAGTAGTGGTGGTGGTGGGGGGCCTCTCCTGGTGCACTTGTTTGTCTGTCTGTATATATATATATATATTGTGGTGGTGGCTGTGAGGGTCACTGAACCTTCTCTCACAGGTTCTTTACCCTTTCTTGTCCAGTACTTCCCCTCACAAGATACAGGCACACACACATAGACAGACGTATGTATAGATGGATCATAGATAGATAGACAGGCAATCAGACAGACACCATTCCACGTCAGAACACATATATATAATTAATATAGACATAATATAACTAAATCACTCGCACACACAAACACACAAACACACACACATACATATGGGGGTCCTCGTAATGCACATATTTGTATATATTGTGGTGGTGGTTGTTAGGAGGGTCGGTGAACCTTCTCTCACAGGTTCTTTACCCCTCTCTCACCACCACTACCACCTACCACCTCCCCTCACATTGTTAATTTCGCGACACCTCTATTATACCTACTTAATTTTGTCGTCTTGCAGTCACCTAGCTAATATGAACAATCTTTTCTAACTCCAGTACCTCTACCTAGTTGTAACTTTTATCTCCCACGCTATTTATAAGTTTTTTGTTAGATAACTTAAATACTGTTATCTCTACTATCGTTCATATCTTTTCTAGCAATCATATCTCTAACTTTCGCCTATTTAAAGGGTTAATCTACTATCTAATCTAAGCCAGAATGACACATTCATATGTATTTAAAGCTAACAAAATTCACTGGTTTAATAATTATAGACATTTGCTTCTATACTTGATTTTGTATAATAATGTTCGTCTGTAATAAACGGGTACGTTAGTATAACTCTTCATCTGTTTATTGTATCACTCTTCCATATATTGTAACATTATCTTCCTTTATAAACCATGCGTCAGTTCTTAGTACCGTAGCATTCATCTCCGCATTCTTGACTTCTAACACGCTCGTTTTTTTTTTTTAGTTACAAGCTTGTGTTTTTTTTAGTAACATATCTAGGATTCCGAGATACAATACTATCTTAGTAACAGTCGTCTCTGTTTAGTGTCAATAATGTTTACTGGTACAGTATAATATAATCTGTATATATACTATATATATACAGTATATTCAGTATATTCAGTGTATATATTATGTGCATATGCCTGCGCGCTTGTGTGTGTGTGTGTGTGTGGGGGGGGGGGTTATATGTGTATATGTGTGTATATACCTGTAACCTGCACCTTAGACCAACTATACAGTATATGTGTTGACTCGACCGTTGGAGGGGGGAGGTCATTAGGAGTTCTTCTTGGAACACTCCCAATATGTGTTTAGTTAAAGGACACAGTCACACGGGCGATCCACCCGCCAACTTCTATCTTCAACTTTATGCCGCCAACATTTCGGGACTTTTGTTGGAATCGTAGAGGCTGGTTTGGGGCTATTTTGCAGTGAAATTGGTGATTGTTTATTTTAGGTAGTACTGGTAGAGGGGGAGGGGGAGGCTTTTGGTATACCTTATAATACAGAGAGGGATATAGAGATTAGGAGCTTAGCTATATGTGTCATGTAAGGAATCTTCTTGACAATTTGTGAAAGAAGATAATATTATAATTATGAGGATTATGTATATGTTTCGACAATTCGGTCATTAATACTACTATACAGTAGGCTATAATATGCATGAAAGGTAAAGCTAATTTTAATGAATTGGAAAGTTTGGATAATGACGAATGAGTGTATTATGTTGATGTTATGCTGGGTTGTGCAAGAAGTGTGCAATGTTCCTAAACAATATTACTTGATACTACCAATGGTCATGAATGGTTATGTGAAGAAGTGCATTGAAATACTGGTTGAATAAATTGGGGTAAATATAATGTATAGTTTTATGTATTTCAGTACGAGATATATATATATATATATATACTGTATATACTGTATATATATCACCGGTAACACAATTAATAAATTACATGTCGAGTTCATGAATTACTATATTAAATGCTTTTGTGAATCATCTGTGAAAATTAGTGCATATAGTTCAAGGATAATATTGTTTAATTGAATAAATAAATCATGCTTGAATATTCTATAGCGATTGTATGTACGAGTGCATAATACAAGGTGCTCGTATCCTAGTCCGCGGATATGTTTTTCATGAATGAAGTAAAGTGATTGTTAGTGAGTGGAGGACATTTTGATAACTCTATATAAATCGCAATTTAGGGGAAACCTTTTTTCTACCGATTTATTTATTTAGTTTCCTAATTGAACTCGAATTGGGGGGTTTGTGGCGGGATTATATTTTGCCTGAAGGGGGTCTGGGGCGTGTGTATATATATATATATATAAATAAATATATATACACACAAACACAAACACAAACACACAAACACACGCCCCAGACCCCCTTTCAGGCAAAATATAATCCCGCCCCAAACACTCCAATTCGAGTTCAATTAGGAAGGGGGTTTGGTGGAGCGTTTGTTTAGTTTAAGTGACAAACTAAATATAACTTATTCAAAAAGGCAAACACTATTAAAACCCTGGATAATAATTAAAGCAAGGCATCACAATATACCCCCAAACGTCGTTGAAGCTAGTGTTAGGAGTGGAAAGTTAACTTGATACAAGTATGTACGCTCAAAAATTAAGGGTGTAAAAAGGGTAATTATAATGTCCATACTATTATGCCCTTTAGAGGTATATTATGAATAAACCCTTTTATTATAAGAGTATAGGTAAATAACTATCTATATACCCAGTGATTTGTATACCTATGGACGTTTTTGTGCACATGTTATACCCTTGACTTTTTACAGTGTAAAGGATGTTGTCGCTGGGGTATCATGACAACTCACTAACAGTAACAGAACAACACCAAATTTCGTTAGAGAGACCTGTCTAATCAAATTTAGGCTTTGTTAGTTTAGATAAATTATTGAGGTTAGTTAAGTGATATTATATTCATGAGTCATAAATATAGTGAACTAGAAACAATAATCGATTATTGTTTTAGAATATGATCAACTTATATGGCTCCATACTCTTCATCCACATGTTGACCATGTGCAGAACTGACAGGCTATTTGACACCTTGAGTAACCAAGCTGAACCTTATTTACCTCAGGATAGGTTATGATGGGATGGGTTAATTTACTTTACTTACGAAGTTGTTGGTAGCGAGGTGGTGATGTCTAGCATCCGTCGTGGGGACTGATAGCGGGATGTCCGGTGTTTACATGGTTTGTGTGGTCGACTACCCATCACCATCTTAGTCATTACTCGGCTGACTGTAGTAGAGATACTATAGCCTAGTAAGATTCATACAACATCTTTAAGGTCACTAGTCTTTACTTTTGCCCAAAGATATGCACTATTCATGTCTAATGAAACAAACCCATTATGTTTCCCTAGATTACTTTAATTGCGTCTATGTTGAATGAATTTCTGTATTTATAGTTGGACTATATTTAGTTAAAATTAGTAAATAAAAGCAAGTATTACTATCTCGTTATTAAAGTTGGCCAACTCAGCTAAAATTAGTTCTTTACTTACTTTATTTGCATTACGAATGTTGCATTTATGTCGATGTCAGAAGGTTTGTAATTAACATTTGAATCCCCGAGGCGCCGATTTAACCAACAAAATTGTTACGGCGGCAGCACAGATAGATGTATAGATAATTACAGTAGATAATAATGCATAGTGATGCATATTTGCATTAGATGCTCAGATTAATAAAACATAATGTCGTTTAGTATATAACAAAATCCCAAGTGAATACGAAGAAGACTTGACATACATATAACAAACTTCAGTACGGTACCTATAACACTATTTCACAATATAATCAAGTTGTCATTAGGTGATTGTATGCAGTTTAGGAAACCTCTATAAACATCAAGCAGTAAAAACTAGATCCCTTAGCCCTCTTTAAAAACTTGTTAAACTGAAGAGAATCGTCTAATGATAGAGCAAATGTTGTTCAAGTGTAGTGAAATGGTTAATTGAGATATGGGTGGTGGGGTGCAAGACTGTACAGTGCAGATAATAGCTAGAGAGCCGCCCTAGTGACCCAACTTTGAGGCTTCGCGGTAATCCAATACAAGTCGTCTGCCACCCACTCCTCTGTACCTGCTACCCTAATTTGCCTTAAGCTACACTTTGTTTATATGAGTTTTACGCTGAGCATCACCGTAGGAGGAAGCCCAAAGTATTGTGTCAATTCTTGCATATCTGTATGCACGTGCGTACGTACGTGCATGTGTGTGCGTGAGGGAGTGTTCACGTACGGTAGCATATCTATAACTAATTAATAGATTTCGACGATAATTGGTCAGTTCCTCTATATAGTGCCTGTGAAGGATCTAATTATCTTTTTGTAAATATTTGATGACGCCCCGCCCTTCACTTCCCCCTACTTGGGCCTGCCCAAATACCACCCTGCACAATTTTTGTTTGATAATCTCGATAATCGAAGTACTTGAGTTACATTATATGTTTTTATCTGCGGATATTATGTGATCGTCGCTGTATATCTGACATTTTTTTTTTTTTTTTTTTTAAGAGACAATGAACGGAGGAAGGAAAAACACAGATAAAACAAAAAGGTCCATGTGCCTAAAGGCATCCTCCATTCATAAAATGTTTGTAACAACTGGATTTAAAGACATGTTAATGTCCTTCTGTTATTGCCTTGCACGGATTGCATTGCAGGCTTCTTCTCCTAATCCCTGTTCCGCCATCTTTATCCATTTGTCTTTTTATCAGTTCATCCCATTGACCCAGTTCTCTCAAGGCTGATGCTCTCTCTCTCTCTCTCGCTCTCGCTCTCTCATACACGCTCAACCACATTTTACTAGTATAATCCATTTATCAATTTGTTTTGCTGTATATGAAGGGCAAAGCTTCCTGTAACAAGTATCTCTCCCCCCTCCCCCCTAAGATTGAAAGAGTGGTAGAGAGCCAAAATCAAGGTACATTAGAGGTAATTTATGTGTGTGGGAAAGAAGTGTGGTGTGCTTGTAAAATGTAGTGAAATGAATTGGAGGAGGAGGTGCGCGTGAGAGTTGCTGGATTACTCTCTATGTAGGTGAGGCACAAGAGAAAGTTTGATAGAAACAGTGGGGAAGCCATAAAAATGAGACAGGAATTCCAGCAACTCCTTATTATATGCCTATATGGTATCCCCTGGGTACCACCCTGCTCGATTGGTGCCTACAATCTCCCCATATTTAGTGATTTTTAAAGTTACTCCCTGATTATATTAAATTATGTGTAATTAAAAAGGCACATGGTAATATACCTACTATATAAACCATTTATGAATTTGTTCTAAAGTTATATCATATACCCGGTACTGTATATAACACATGAATATTAGGTAATTTATTTGTTATCAATATTTATCATAATTATGTGTTCGTATATAACTTAAAGTATAATTAAATACAACAATTTATGTGTATGTAACTAGTGAATCATAACATTAACCATTCCATTTTGTTTTCCAGGTAAGCGTGTGAGTGTGTGCAGAAGACGAGGGTAGTTCCGGAGTTAAGGTAGTGGAGTAGTTACCGGATTTATCCTTATGGCGGTAATGGAGCCGGTAAATGGTGAGTGGACACACCGGATGGCAAGGGGGAAACAAAAACATACTAATATTATGGATTTTTGTTCTTCAAATTATGTTTGTATTGTAGTGTTGTTGCTGCTGATGTTGTTACTTGAGCTAGATGTTCGACTGTTGTCTGATCTTGTTCCAGTGTGTGTGCTGTTTGTAAAGGGTCAAGTCATTATAATTTCGTAATGACAATCATGATACTTATTATAATTGACATGATTTATTATTTGTATTTGTATCATTATTATTACTTTTATTATTATTATTATTATTAGTAGTAGTAGTAGTATAATAAATATATGGGTGTACTTATAAGCCAGTATTCAGTTATCTTAAGACTTGCATTTAGCTAAATCAAATATCATCACCACAGTTACACTATCAGTTTGCATGACACTTGTATTATCGTTTCCTGCCAATTATAATTTGCATTGTAAGCTCTCATTATTATACTTTGGTTGATGGTTCCTTCCGGTGGCTACATATTATTGTATTGAGTGTGTGTGTGTGTGTGTGTGTGTGTGTGTGTGTGTGTGTGTGTGTGTGTGTGTGTGTGTGTGTGTGTGTGTGTGTGTGTGTGTGTGTGTGTGTGTGTGTGTGTGTGTGTGTGTGTGTGTGTGTGTGTGTGTGTGTGTGTGTGTGTGTGTGTGTGTGTGTGTGTGTGTGTGTGCCACTCGTGCCTCTCGTGCCTCTCGTCACTGTTAGCTCACCATGAAAAAATTATAGAAGGGCTAGAAAATAAAAATGCTATCGACGTGGTCTACCTTGATTTTGCAAAAGCATTTGACAAGGTAGACCACGGCATACTCCTCCACAAGATAAGAGACTCAGGAATCTCAGGAAAACTTGGGGTGTGGCTGCACTGTTTCCTCACTGACAGGGAACAAGCTGTCGCGGTTGGTGGTGGTGCAGTGTCCAAGCCATCCATCGTCACTAGTGGGGTGCCACAAGGGTCAGTTCTTGGACCTATACTTTTCTTGCTGCACATATCAGACATAAATAAACATGTCATGCATTCGTCTGTCGCCTCCTTTGCTGACGACACTCGTGTATTAAAGGAAGTGTCTTCTACAACAGATGCTGATTTACTTCAGGCAGATCTCACTACAATTTACTCATGGGCAGAGCAAAACAACATGTCCTTTAATAATAACAAATTTGAACACATGAACTACAGTGCAGACCGAAATATGAATATCCACACATACACAGCAGATGACGGCTCTTGCATTGATACTAATGATTATGTAAAAGATCTTGGTATTACACTCAGTCGAGATGGTACATTTGGAATGCATATAACCAATGTGGCAAAGAATGCTCGTAACCAAGCTGGATGGATCCTACGAACCTTCCGAACACGTGACATGATCCCAATGCTGACGCTCTACAAGTCACTGGTCATTCCACTGTTGGAATATTGCTGTCAGCTGTGGAGCCCATGGAAGGTGGGAGAGAAGCAATTACTCGAAGCAGTTCAACGCTCATTCACCAATAAAATCTCTGCCGTCCAACACCTAGACTACTGGGGGAGGTTGGAAACTCTCAATCTTTTCTCATTAGAAAGACGCAGGGACAGATATGCCATCTTATATGTCTACAAAATATTGATTGGCATCACAACCAACAACCTTAATATAGGTTTTCACATCCATCAACGACTGGGCCGTCTCTGCCACATACAGCGGGTACACCCCAGAGCAGCCACCAGAGTTAAGATGCTCAAGGAGAACG
>CM064495.1:54508754-54548754 GCA_032716605.1 Paralithodes platypus
CTCTCTGCCTATGTATACCGTTATGTATACGTTGCTTTCCCGTCACTATGTTGTTTCCATCACTCAATTTTCCTCTTCCATCTTCCCGTTGCTTTTATCTTCATCTGTTCCTACTGTTGCGCCTTTACTATATTCATTCTCCTTCCATTGTCTTCCTTCCTCCTACTGTTTCTTATCACGGTTCTCTCCTCTTCGTCCTCCTCCTCCTCCTCCTCCTCCTCCTCCTCCTCCTCCTCCTCCTCCTCCTCCAACATTTCCCCGCCATGTTGCATCATCCATACACTGGTTTTCCTCCACATTGTCTCTGTTCTGTCGTGCACACTAGCCTCTTGTGAATGTGTGTGCGTGCATACCCCTCGTTTCTTCACTCGCTCCATTTCCAAATAATGTCAACAGTTCCATGGACTTAATGTATAAATAATTTTGATTTCCGTAGGAGGAACAAAATTGACCGCATATTTATTCTATCGAACGTACCATATATTATAGCTATTTAATATTACTAGTATTATATGCATGAAACAAGGTACCTTTATGTAATTCCTGATACATATTAGGATGTTTGGATAGTTATGGTGTGCTTTCCTTTGTGTTTGATCAGATAGAGTTTATGAGTTGGTGAGCAGCGGTATAGGTTGGGATCTGTCCATACCATTATTTGTCGGTAATGGTGGCAGGTTATGGAGAGAGCGAGAGCTAGAGAGAACTATATAATGCCTCCTGAATTTGAACTATTCCATAAATATTTCTTTATTTTGCTGAAGTGTGCACGACTATAATATTAGATTTTGAAAATGTTACGAAATTTTGTAAATTATTGTGTAAATCAAATAACCCGAATGATACCGTATTTTAAATTAGTAAAGCAGTACCCTTTTCTTCCTGGATCGATATATCGCCATACCTCTATTTTGTATTATTAAGAAGCAAAGGCTTGTATAATTTGTAACGTGTTTTTTCTAATCTGTTCTAGTTAAGCAGTCGGTCAATATCATGATGATAGTAGATTTTTCCCAAGATAGTGGACGTCAATGGTGACAGTGTACCTGACGTACGATAATTATTATTATTATGTTTTTAATACGTAATGCACATTTGTGATGAAGGTTTCGATGGTGTATTCAAAATATGTAATCATTGCATTTACTGTATAACAAAGTACGCGGTTATAATTATGGTGTTATAATAATACAGGTACTGATAATAATATATAATACTATATATACTGTACAGTATATTCATGATAATAAATTACTTATTATATTATAAGGACAATTAAAATAATAAAGCATATTTATAATGCAATCATAAGAATAAGTTTCGAAGCTTCCAACAGATGTACCCATAAACTAATATTTGATATCCATATGATTGATACGATATGTGCAGTAGTGTTGTGCATTACATGTGGTTAGGTGGTGTAGGGAGAACTAGGGGAGGGTGGTATGGATGACTGGGGGGTAAGGATGACTGGGGGGGACTAATAGGGTCCAGAGGGGTTAGGGAGGGGAGGAGAAGGGGGGATGAGGGCCATAGATTCCAGACACGGTCCAGACAGGCACCAGACGGCACACCCCTCGCGGCTCTTCTTATTCTTCTTTCCCCTCACTCGCTCGCTAGCCCTTTCCCTCGAATTACCTTGCCTCTCCTCTCCCCCACTTGTTTTCCCGTTTACTTCCCTCTTTTTTTCTCTATCTTTCCTCTTTACTCATTCTTTCTATTTATGTTTATACCCCCTTTTAATTGTGTTTTATTATATATACCCGGTATATGTTTTATTATATATACCCGGTATATGTTTTATTATATATACCCGGTATATGTTTTATTATATATACCCGGTATATGTTTTATTATATATACCCGGTATATGTTTTTTTTATTTTTTTTATTTTTTTTTGGGGGTGGAGGGTCGTGATTTCATGTATATCTTTATCGGTTCGCTTTTCCTTCCATTAACCCACATTATCTCACCCTTCCACTGTCCGCCACTTTGGTAGCTAATATCTTGACTGTCATTGATTGTCTTACCACTGACACACTATCATCCCCCTACACACACACACACACACACACACACACACACACGCACACGCACGCACACACACACACACGCACACGCACACGCACACGCACACACGCACACACGCACACGCACACACGCACACGCACACACACGCGCACGCACACACACGCGCACGCACACGCACGCACACGCACACGCACGCACACACACACAGAGCCCGTAGCCTAGTAGGTAGAGCTCTCGTCTCACACACGAGGGGTCGGGGGTTCAATCCCCGGCCGGGCGGAGACAAATTGGGCTTGTCTCCTTTCATGTGTTAGCCTCAGTTCACCTAGCTGTAAATAGGTACCTGGAATAAGTGGACGACGTTGTGACGTCCCATCTGGGGTTGGCAAAAATGGTACAAGGCGAGATGGGTATCATATGGTTCACCTAAGCTGATGGCTACCTAAGCCTTCGGGCGAGACGGTACCGTCTATAGTGAGAATGGTACCATACAGATCCACCCTAAGCCTTCGTTTTCGATGTCGCCAATTGGCTAAAAATACAGACTACACACACATCGACAGCCATTCCAACGATACATATAACACCTACACATATAGGAGGCGGGAAATAACTAGCATGCTCACTCCCGCAATACAACTAGAGTAAGTACAACTAGAGTAAGTACAACTAGAGTAAGTACACACACACACACACTCACCCTCACCTAAACACTTACCCACACTATTGCTCACCCTCACCTAAACACTTACCCACCCACTTGCTGAACCTCGCCCCACACTCAATCAAGCTTGAGTCACACACTCGTATAGGCCTACCTCTAACACTCCAACACCCTCACTCACTCACTTCATCCACACTCTGGCTGTCACCCATACAGTTTTTTCCTAAACCTGTAACTTGTAGCCCCTTCTTCCTACCATACACTTATCATATCTCCCCCCCCCCCCCCTCTCTCGCTCTCTCTCTCTCTTGCCACGGACATTAGTTCCAGGGCAGTAATTCCCTTTCCAATGTTCCCTTACCCAGTCTAAACCACTGTTTGGACACTTGATCCTCAGTGTTTTGGAGGACAAGCAACCTAGAAGGGTCACTAGATCTGTTGTTGCTTGATTTCCTTTGTACTCTCTCTCTCTCTCTCTCTCTCTCTTTCTCTCTCTCTCTCTCTCTCTCTCTCTCTTTCTTCCGTCCTTTGGTTTTGGTCTTCCAGTGCAAAAGGAGTATCTTTGTTGTTTAGATGCAAGTGGAATTTTAAATTGAGTCGGATGTAACACATTTGTATCCTAATAAAGTTTGAGTGAAAAGTTATAGTCGGCAACTTGTTCATGGGGTAACATGTGAGTTTAGGTTGGTGCTGGGTGCGAAGGTATTAGAATAAAGCTGAGGGGCGATGGATGATTTCTTGGAGGATAAACATGTGTGACAGAATACGATGATGGCATTTGTTAGCTATTAGTGAAACTGCTATGAAGTTTGCTGCATGTAACACTATAGATCATGTTTATGTTTGGAAGTGAAAGCGTCTGTAACAATTGCGGGGAGTGGTATGGGTCTCTTGACAATTGCATTCTATTTTGGCCCCACTTTGGAATAGACATGGGTTTGTAATCGTAATAGTACTTAAGTAATTCACGATAGGTGTTTATTGTTTTTTTTTTACCTTGGTGGTATCTGAATTAATCATCTGGTAATCGTTAGCATTACTTAAATGAACAACCTATTTAAAGTGTTATGGGTTTTTTTCTCATGAACTTATATGTAGTTTTGATAGTGCCCTTGTGTGGATTTTCATTTATAACGATGGGGATAAGAGGTTCTAATGAAAAGAGAAGCAGAGGTTGGAGCGTGTGATGCAAGTCTGGGTGTGAATGTGGTGCGGTAGGCGCAAGTCAGAGGGCGTGAGGGGAGGAGGTAGAGGGTGTGAGGGGAGGAGGTAGAGGGTGTGAGGGGAGGAGGTAGAGGGTTTATTATAATACTGTATATACTAAACTTAGGTAGTGTTAAAAATTATCTTCAATATCAATGTATTACTCATCTAACTATATATGTAATGACATAGTTTAAGCTAGAAATAGGGTGAAGATTGCGTATGCACCTTCGCCCTTTTGAGATAATGTAACTATGATACTTATGTATAATATGAGTAGGGTAAAAGACTGTTTTATCACCTTTTCCCTTTTGAGACGTGTAATTGTATTCCCATGTATTTATGCTTTCTCAATAAAGAATCAAATCAAATCAAATCAGGGTGTGAGGGGAGGACGCAAAGGGTTAGAGAGGAGGAGGCAAAGGGTGAGAGGAAATAAGGCATAGGGTGAGAGGGAAGGAGACAGGGTGCGAGGGAAGGAGATACAGAGTGTGAGGGGAGGAGATAAAGGGTGTAAGGGGAGGGGGGCAGAGGGTGTGAGAGGAGGGGGGCAGAGGGTGTGAGGGGAGGAGGCAGAGGGTGTAAGGGGAGGAGGCAGAGGGTGTGAGGGGAGGAGGATGGAGGCTGGGTGGGAGTGAAATGGCAGAACAAACGCATTGAAGTATTTATATATTAAATTTGATACAAAATCAACCCCGTCCATTTGTACAATGATTTAACTATTTTTTGATACATGTACAGATCGAAGTTACATAGTCACATAGATATACAGATTATATCACTACACAAACCCTGTGGTCCCTGCGAGGCAGCCAGGATTTCTAAACTGTCCTAAGAGCAGGATGACAAAGATGAAGGTTCTCTCCCCACCTGAGAGAGAGTGAAGGTGAGAGAGAGTGAGTGAGTGAGTGAGTGGGGGGAGGGGGGTGTTGGGTAACCACATCCCATTAGTTTGATAGGCTGAATTGTAAATAGGGATCCATGGTATCAGAATGACTAATTAATTATAATGTGGATGAGGTTTATAGCCAATGTAGGATGATGAATGACTGTATATCTATTAGCATAGGACACCAGGATAATGTGAAAGAGAGAGATATATATAGAGAGAGAGAGGGCGCGAGAGCAAGCTAGGAAGCAAGCACCCTTGCAGGCAGTGTATAATAGTTGATGGGTGACATAGAAGGATAAAGCGTCAAGGTGGATGAAGCCCAAACGGTAGGTTAGGGTGTAAGGGAAGGATACTTTAATAACAGGTTGAAGAATGATATGTATTATAGTAGGGCGTGGGGGCGGGAGAGTGGAGGGTGATAGGCTATATTAGGGGGAGCTGTAATGGCTGAGGTATACTATAGGGTGTAGTAGGGTGAAAAGGTATGCCAGGGTGACAAGTTTTAGTAGGTAGAGAAGTTTTAATTAGTTTAGAGCGTTTACTGGAGTGTGCTTTAACTATTTCAATACGGGTGCCGTCCTTTTAGCTATAAGCTTGCTACTGTTATTCAGTTTAAAAAGGGCCTCTAGCAATTTACAGGTTTCGAACCATCTCCAGTAACCCTTTTTACCATTTTTTGCTACCACAGATTTTTCTTAAACTGCACAAAATCGTCTAAATATAGCTAGAATAAATAAAATTCAGACTTCGCCTGTACAGAAGGGGTTAATATGAAACAGGTGTATAAAAGGTGTATTAGGGTGAGAAGCTATATGGTAAAAGAGGTGTAACAAGGGAAGTGAGTGTAATAGAGTGAAAACGAGAGCATTAGAGTGTGAGGGGGAGAAAATCAAGAGGACAAGGCATCGCGTGAAAATGTTAGCAGAGTAAGGGTGTGTGATGGGGGAACGGGAACTAGGGTGTTGAGGAGGGGAGAATAGGGTGTCAAAAGGGTGTGTCAAGGGTGGAAGTGGATGGAGATGAGAGGGGGGGGGGGGGTGTATGAAGGATGGGAGAGAGAGGAAGGTACTGGAGATACAAATTCACACACACACACACACACACACACACACACACACACACACACACACTATATGTGAACAAAGGAGAGTTGGGGATACAGATTCGCACTTGTACAATCAAATACACGTTAGCTCAAACAGACACACCCACAACACACACACAGCACACCACCAGCCTTCCAACACACACACATATACACAGAGAGGGAGCAGGGCCCCCACCGCCACCACCACCACAGTAATCAATACAGCCTGCAGGAGCGCCACGCCGGGCAGGCAGGACCACCACCACCTCCACTATAGGCTGACAGGGAGGGGGGCGAGAACCACCAAACATACATCCCACACACACACACACACACACACACACACACACACACACACACACACACACACACACACACACACATACACTCTCAAAACATTGAAAATGTGAAATATTTTGTAATTATGTATTTTCCTTATAGTACTGATTGTTATTAAGATAAATAGTTGTTAACCGGGACAAAATATATCTTGAGCCTTATATAATCGCCCTATGTTAAAGTTTGTCGGTAATGTATTAACGGTATGTATTATATAAGTATGTCTTACGCAATAATTTCAGCAAAGGATAAAATCTTCATAATGTAATTTATTGATTAGGCCTATATTTGTTTCCCGTGTGCAACCATGCTCAGAAGTCGTATTCCATCTTCACACATGCAACTTAATTTCCCCCTCGTGACATAAGGAAACAGATACACCCTCAACTAATCTAAGTAAAAAAAAAAATATATATATATAATGGCCTTATGTGTAATAATGATTTGATTCATTTACCATAAATTGTAGATTACTGCCACTACTTTTGGATGTGGCTGTAAGACTATGAGAATCCCCAAAGCAGCCACTGGCGGGGATAACCAGACAACAGTGACAGCGGCGTCCAGTTACTACCTTAATTGTGGAGATAATGAAGACAGGGGTGTGGGCTCTGGTCGGGTCTTGTTGGATTGATAGTGGTGGAAGGGATGAGCTGCTGTGTTGTGAAATGATGGGGTGGTGCTGTGGTTTGTGGGGAGATGATTCAGTGATGTGTGATAGACTGGTAGTGGTAGTGTTTTGTGTTGTGATGTGGTGATGGTAGTAATAGTGGAGTGGTTGTGGTGATGAAGTTGGTGTAATGTGGTGTGCTCAGGCCGCCACATCGACTCACTCCATTTCCCTTGCTTACGCCTACCTCATAATTCGTCCTCCAGCTCTCCCTGTTCACCGAAACACATTACCGTAGCTCTACTCAATATCCACCAAATAACACTTATGCTCACCTTCACACCCAAGAGTCCATTTAATCCACAACTCGCTAGAACGTCGTACGCCCTCTTGGTCTGCTCTTGGTAACCTCACCTCTTCCCCTGTTTGTTCACCTTCCTCATACCTTCTGCTTCTTTCACGTTACGCTCACTGTGTCCCTCCAGAGTGGCCATGTAAGCCTTGCCATTATTTTCAACCTCATTTTTTGTTTTTAAATCTGGCACCTTCGTCAACGAAAGGGCACACCCTTAGATCTTTGTCTTCAACGAAATATTCCGAATCCTCTCCCCACCAACATCATATTTTCGTAATTATCAGGGGTGCTTTTATGAACCCATTCTTAATTCCCACCTCATCACTCCTACACTTCAACCTTAAGATTTGTCTTGTGTCCCTTGCTTTCCAATTGAACACCCTGGATAACCTTATTCATCTCCTTAGTTTTCAACTTCACTGTATCTGTTACATTACTTCCAACCCCACTTGCTTTATCTGACATTTAACTTCAAGAGTCGGCTTCTAGCCTTTGCTCTTCAACAAAACAGCCTAGGGCAGCCTAACATCAAGGCAAATGTGGTTACTAACTTCTGCCTCTTACGGCTAAGCTCACCTTTAACTTCAAAAGCTAACCTGTAGTAGCCCCGCCTCTTTACTGGCACATCCTTGGCTTTATTGATAGCCTCATCTGTTCCATTTACTGTAAACTTCACATCCATTCCATGACTTTCAAACTCACCTCATTACCTTTTCTATCGCATTCAGTCACAGTAGTCGTCTTGTTGCCATTATTTTAATCAGCAGCACTTTCACTTAATGATTTTCGCGTGATTTTACTCTTAACGTTAAATTCCACTGTATCAGTCCTGCAACCCCCATGTTGCCCTTGCTCCTTACTGGAACATCCTTATTTTTATTTTTTTTATATATCCTCACATGTTCCCCTTGCTGTCAACTTCATTTCATAATTTGTAATACATTTAACCTCTCTTCCTTATATTTTAGTAACAACCTCACGACTTCTTCACCGTAACATCCTTGATCCTCTCACCCGATAGATTCACCTGTTTCCCTTAGCCTCTCACCCTCGCCTCTTCATACACCCACGCTCACCCCCACCCCCACGAAATGCCCTGTAACCCTTCTCCTTCGTTCACCTCCCCCCACCCCCCCCCTCCCCCACCTTAGCTGTTACCCTAATATCCTAAACACTCAGTTGCTGTATTATTTGAAATGCTCAGTGATTCTTACCATTCACCCTCAGCCAACACCCTAATATAAGTTTCTGTCAATGTTGGTATTAGGGAGGTGTTATATATTCGCTCTTCTCCCTCCCTTCACCCTCACACACACAACCCTTATACTCCAACTCCGTAGTGTGTGTATTTGATTGTTTACTCTATACATTTCATTCAACCTTACTGTCATCTTCAACCATCACCCTAAGCTTTAATCTGGTATTACCAAATCTATTAGCATTATGCTATATGTAAGTTTCGTCCTATCACATGTCAGAGTAGCGAACATTAATTCTGGACTCTCAGTTATATAATATAATTGATGTTTCCTTCCATTATACCATTAATTTTAGTTTGTAGTAAATTCTTCTTCTACCACTCAGATCGATCGAGTCTATTATACAAGTGTGGATATATTTTAAAGTATGGAATAGAAGGGAGTAGTTTTATACTGACGGTGGTAAATACAGTTATAGATTATGAGAGAATCTACAACAAAGTATATCTGGTTAGTAAAGGGCGTTAACAAATAATGGTTCACGATAGTAAGGTGTGTAGAATGGAGTAGTGTTAAGACAGGGTTTAATATACAATAGTAAGTTAAATTGAGTGTCAGTGTGCAGCGTGGGTGAGTTAGGTGCCGACATAATTATATAGTTTAGTGTGTAAGTCAAACCTAATGCTTTTGAAGGCTTGTGAGTGAGTATACGCGGGGGCAGCGGAACGAGGGCTCTGATAATTATAAGCAACATTGCTTTCATGCGCTCCACTCTCTTACGACACTCCAGCCAGTCACTCAACACCAGTTTTTTCTTTGTTTTTTGCTTTTTGTAGTTGATTGTTTTGTGGAGGTTACCGCCTTCACGTTCCACAGTTTGATATATTATTATATATTACAGTATAATTATGCAATAGGCATCTGATGGTGACAGCGATTTGTATACCAGTTTCTCTTGTTACTAAATTGCGGGTATGGAGAGGATATTAATGCCTTACTATTACAGTTATTGTAAACTGGTAAGGTCACAGCCACGATAAGGTGTGTGTGTGTGTGTGTGCGTGTGTGTGTGTGTGTGTGTATACAGTATATATATGTATATTTATTTATTTATTTACCCGGTATATTGTATTAAGTATATCTAACATGCATGTGAGCTACTAGATAGATAGCTAAAGATTTGGAAGTAGAACATAGATGTTTAACAAATGTTTATTAATCTGACTATTGTCAGGCGATATTATTTAGCTTGGGGAAGACCTTTCCAGAGTCAGGGTCATAATATATGGTCACAAAAAACGACGTTGAAGTTGAGTATCAAGTCTTAGGTTTAAAGTGAAGACAAAACCAAACGACGTTGAAGTTGAGTATCAAGTCTTAGGTTTAAAGTGAAGACAAAACCAAACGACGTTGAAGTTGAGTAGCAAGTCTTAGGTTTAAAGTGAAGACAAAACCAAACGACGTTGAAGTTGAGTAGCAAGTCTTAGGTTTAAAGTGAAGACAAAACCAAACGCTAAACAAAACTGGCGCGTGGAAAGTTTTGAGGCCCCCCCCCCCCCCCCACACACACACACACACACACACACACACACACACACACACGAACAGCAGCGGCCGCATGAATTACATGTGGTTTGATTCAAGACTTTGAAAGGTGTTTAGTGAGGGGAAGCCGGTTCTATAACTCTGTGGCGGTGAGTGACAATATACAGAACGCTACATTATTGTCAACCCAACAATTACGGTTACTGGAACTATCTCGCGTATATGATTGGCTTGGATTCTTTGTCGGTATGTGCTTTATAAAATACATATCGGTATTACATTACACTCGACTTTCCCACTTGTTAAAACGCACACACGCACACACAGAGTGATCCAGAAGTCGTAACACACACGGGAGAGAAACTCCAACTTTCCTTACATCTACCGCCGCCCCCCATCCCCCCTTTCTAATTATTAATGGTCCTCCAGAAACTCACTAGAGAACATAATTAATGAAGCTCTTATTCTTAATTGTGCTGAGGTTGGTCTTCGCTCAGGGGCTGATAGATTATGGAGTTTGATAGGTTGTGAGTGGAGCGTGATTGTTAAGGGGAGATGGGCCGGTTTTCTGGACACTTTTCTCCCTCGTGTTTAGCCCCATTAGTTTTCTGATTTTAAGACGTTCGGCCCATTAGTTTGGCGATTTTAACACCTTTCGCCCCATTCCGTTGTCAATTTTAAGACCTTTTGTGCCATTTAGGTGTCGATTTTTTCCCGGCGAGCGATAGCGAACCTGTAGTTTTAAGAGAATCTGGCCTTCGGCCGGGACATTTTTCTACTGAAAAATTTACAAATTTGTCTTGAAGGGGGGTCTAGGTTTTTTTTTTAAAGTTTGATGGAGGTCTAGTGAAGAAACTAAGAAATAAAGGAAACATTGAATTAATAGACCAAAAAACCAGCCCATCTCCTCTTCAGGATTTGAGTACATGTATTAGTTATTATTATTATTATTCGGCCACCCCCAGTTATGGGGTATGTGCCTGAGATTATACATACATTATTATTATTGTATTTCATGATTCGTTGTCATTGTACTGATCCTGTTAGAAATATAATTTGATATTTTCATTAGATTATACTATTAATAGCCTACTTCATACTACTAGAGGTAGCTAGCATATTATTTCCTATTATATATTTTGAACATATTAAGGGCTGGTTATCACATAGAGGAGCACGTCTCTTCAATAAACTCCGCGGCGAGTAAGAGACATGAGAGGCGTCTCGTTAGACAGCTTCAAGAGAGCTCTCGATGTCGAACTGCAAAAAGTGCCAGACGAGCCCATCTTCGCAAGGGAGCGCTCCACCTCTTCGAATAGTCTGCTGTACCAATTCTCAAACAACAACGAAGGGCGGTGCGCTCCTCGGTGCCACTAGGAAGAGTGGCGAACTCCACATAGGTAGGTTGTAGAATAACTATTATTATGGGTTTTATGGGTTTTAGGGTGTCGATCAATGTTTATAAGGGCTATTTCAGTAACTGAGGAATTAGTGAGCATTGGTGAAAGGGTAAGATAAATGTATGTAGTGCAGGTGTAGGTTAGTGATGAGCCAGCACCACTATCAAGGGAAGGAAGGGGGGCACTGCTAGACCAGGGCGACATAGCTGAGTTCACACATTTAGCAGCTGTCTTCGGTCCGGTGCAACAGCTGAGTGGGAGCCAACCCTACAAGGTCCTTCTTAGTGTGTCTTGTTACCCGAGAGAGAGTGAGAGTGAGAGAGAGTGAGAGAGAGAGAGAGAGAGTCACAGCCAGGCCACCATTATGCCACAATATATAGCTATATATCTTATCTATCTACATCCAGTATATATTGATACCACAATATCAACAGCTATATTGACACCACAATATCAACAGCTATATTGACACCACAATATCAACAGCTATATTGTTCACATCTCTCTTCTCTTTACACCACTCCCAGAACTATGTCTCAATCTCACTAAACCTTTACATTATGAACATTATTTACGTCACTATCACATCACACACACATCAACAACCCACCCGTGTTAATTATATAATGTCCAATATTAACCGTATAACACATTTCAGATTACTTCACGATACCTTTATAGATCGATTTAATGCCACACCACGCCTTACAGTTCCACACCGTTAGAATTGACTTTGTATTTGTATCTCATTATTTTAGCAAAGCCAGAATCCTCACACCATACTATACCATGTTATATCACACATTACAGTACTACCCTACACAACACCACATCCCTTACATAAAGCCAGAATCCTCACACCATACTATACCATGTTATATCACACATTACAGTACTACCCTACACAACACCACATCCCTTACATAAAGCCAGAATCCTCACACCATACTATACCATGTTATATCACACATTACAGTACTACCCTACACAACACCACATCCCTTACATAAAGCCAGAATCCTCACACCATACTATACCATGTTATATCACACATTACAGTACTACCCTACACAACACCACATCCCTTACATAAAGCCAGAATCCTCACACCATACTATACCATGTTATATCACACATTACAGTACTACCCTACACAACACCACATCCCTTACATAAAGCCAGAATCCTCACACCATACTATACCATGTTATATCACACATTACAGTACTACCCTACACAACACCACATCCCTTACATAAAGCCAGAATCCTCACACCATACTATACCATGTTATATCACACATTACAGTACTACCCTACACAACACCACATCCCTTACATAAAGCCAGAATCCTCACACCATACTATACCATGTTATATCACACATTACAGTACTACCCTACACAACACCACATCCCTTACATAAAGACCCTACACACAAGTATAGTAATAACCCCTCCACACAGCAGCTACACCACTGCACTACCGTACACCAGTAACTACTATAATACATACATTAACACACACAACTATTAAGGGGGTCACCAGATTTGTTTTTATCTTTCTCTCCTTTTCTCTATTTCCATGGCTTGTATCCAATCGGCCCCATTCAGCCAATTGTTTTAAGACGTTTATTCCCATCCAGGTGTCAATTTCTTCCTGGCGAGCGATAGCGAGCCAGCATTGTATGGAGAAATACGGCTTCGCCGGAGATATTTTTCTATTGAAAAATTACAAATTTAGCTTGCTGTCACAACAAAAATATATTTATATATATATATATATATATATACTGTCTCGCTACCGCTCGCCAGGAAAATATTGACACCTGAGGGTAAACGTCTTAAAACAGTTGGCTGAATGGGGCCGAATGGATACAAGCCAAAGAGAGAGGGAGAGAAAGAAAACAAAAGCGAGGTGGGCTCCCTTAATAACCCCTTCCTATACAAAGGCTACCAGCAGTCCTACATCCCCCTTCCTCCTCTCTTTTCTCAAGCCCAACAATCTCCCTTCACGCCGTATTCCCCCTGACAAATCCCGGGCAGAGGAAGAACAATACAGAACGAGAGGAAAAAGGTTGGAATGAATGAAGGGCATTGTTGGAGCAGTGCAGGTCTAGCCGGCTGTCTGGTGGGAAGTAAAGTAAGCGAGCCCTCAGCCCTGCCAAGCCTGCGGGTGTGGAGAGGAAGCAGGTGGAGAGATATTGAGGGTGGGGATGTATAGATGGAGTTGTGTTGATGATGGAGCTAGTGAATGTGGTGGGTGGGAAAATGTGTGTGTGTGGCTTAAAAGTAATTGGCAGGTGAAGCTAATGTGTGTTATTGGGAGGGGGGTTGAGTTGTGTGGGTTACGGGTGGAGGTCCTTGGGTTACGGGTGGAGGTCCTTGGATTACGGTTGGAGGTCTGAGGATAAAATGTGGATCATGCTAGTACTGTATTTGGTGGGGATTTGAAGGGCTGTGGATTGACGATGTGTTAAGTGTGAGGTGTTGGGGTGTGGATAATGAGTTGTGAATGAGAGCAAGAGCTACTTGTGAATGAGAGTGTGTATGGATAGGAGGTGGAGCTAGTGGGTTTGGAAGAGAGGTGGATCGATGGGCTGTTGGTGTAAGGTGGAGAGATGTGGATCGGAGGTGAAACTAGTGTGTGTGAATGAGAGTTGGATCGAGGATTTGTGCTTAATGAGATGAATGATCAGAGGATCGTTAAATATGTGCCATAATCGATTGAGTAATTAGTGTAAAGTGATTAGTTTTTGAGATACTTGGATGTGCCTTTAGCTGATAGCACAAATCAAAGTATAAAATATGTTCTATATATGTATCGCTACATTGACCTCTTGTTTGTCTGAGCAAGCATATGGTGATTTTAGTCAGTTTAGGAATGACTACACGTTGTTAAACGTGCATTATCAACATATCCATTAGCCCTTCCAAATCTATGACGACTTATTATTTTATGCCAGCTACCGTCAAACTATATTATTTTGCCTAGTAACTAATATGTTTTTGTCAAACTTAATCACATATAGAACATCCACCATCTCTGTTGCCACCACCTCTCCTATTACCACCACCACCACTATTCCTTACCACCTACTTCCTCCACCACTGCAATACTTTCACTCCCACTACCTCCAAAGTGAAGACAGACAGAGAGACAAACATCACAGAGGCAGGAAAGATAGATGTTGTTCTGTGGTTTAGTGTGTAAAATACGTGGGTCGTTGACTATTTGTGGGTAGTCTATGGGTTGCCACCTGCACCGCATTTCAGTTCCCCCGGTTAGCAAGAGTGGACCTACATTAGTCACAGCAGCTAATAGTAGATGCTTTATATTTAGTGCGGGAAATAATGTTGATATATTTAACCCTATTGCCCCAGGTTCAGGGTTCTGTGAGAGTCATTTATTTTTACTTTTATTGTAACTATCATTAGAGGATTTATTCAGCTAAGGGTGGATCTGTGGGAAGCCGAAGGTTAATTGATATAATTTGTACCCCTTTCCATTTCTTAGCTCATTAAACTCATTTAATGTAAGCCGGAATACACTTATGATAGTGCCATTTCACTTGCCTACTTTCTCTGCCACATGTGTTTTATGGAAGTAGGATTCAGCAGGGTTTTATTATACTGGGTAATTGTTCATGTGTTTTAACTGCGTGATTAGCTGTCTCGTATTTGTGCAGTATTATTTCGGCTTCCACTCGGTCAAATATACTCATCGAAAAACTTGAGAGAGTTGTGATTTAACAGCTGATTGGCAATGTTAAATATCTGAAGGGCAGCCACTGTCCGCTTCACTTATTCACCATAGCATAATCGCCACAGGTGCCACGTTTTTCTTCACAAATTTAGCCACCCCTGTTTCCAACTGACTTGCTGCCAATATAACCCAGGTTTCACTCGCTCTCGTCAGTCTTTCATTCTCACACCGGCTCCTCCTTGCACACCAGTGTATTAAAAGAAATTCACCACCAGGATTTCGCTTCTCCCCGATCGTTGTCCGGCTCAGGTGTCTTGTCAACCTGGTTTGGTTATCAGCGAGAACCATCGTTTAGGAATGTTGCAACCGGTAGAATGGTAGACCCCCAAAGGTTCTAATCTGGAGACGGTAGGAAGGGTATGATGCCCAATATACCCACGGGGAACTATTTTATATGTTGCAACCAGTCGATAGGTAGACCCTGGAGGGCACACTTTTGCTGGTATATTCAATGATAATTAATCGCGCAGACGACGATTTGAATAATTGGGAGCAACTTGTTAGTTTTCTTTATATATATATTTATTTGGTTTGCTAATATATATATTTGCATTGTTCTGTTCATACCACTGGGGGACCCAAAGAGGGCAGATCTTGATAAAGTTTGTTTGGTAGAATGATTGGCATATAATTAGGAGAGTTAGTTTGTCTTACGTGCTGTCATGGATAACCTAGTATAAGATTATCTGACACTTGTCTGCACCCATGAGGTAATATGTATTGTTTGCCGTGTGATGATAAAGAGGGTGGTGGTAGTGGTGATGGTGACCTCTGTGGTGTTTGGTGAGAGTTATAAAGAGTGCAGTGTAAATATGTGTAAGTGAAACAGCAAGGTGAACCGGGAGGCCGCGTTGTGTCACTTATCAAGGACTTGGCTAGGGGTGGGGGGTGTTTCTTCCGTCCTACCATCACGCACCAATGGGAGTTTATACGGGTAGATTTAAACATATTTTCAGAAATTTGTGATACTAATTATGTATATTTCTTATTTGCATTCGTGTGTTAGTATTTTTTTTTCTCAGCTGTCTTTATTTTATTCGTAACCAATTTACTACGGTACCATTTTTAGCGGATATTTTGTATTTATGCATTTTTACAGTGTTTGTTATTCTAAATTGAATCTGCTTAGATTTTAAACATTCATTTGCTAGCTAAATGTTGAGTTTTAGATAAAGTTAGTTTTGTTTTCCTAGTTTGCTCTCTGGTGTGTGTGTGTGCGTGTGTGTGTTCAGTCTACGTCAAATGGTGGTGAAATGGCTAATATGTTAACTTTCATTCAGTCCAGGGTAATGTATACAATTCTAGCATACTCACTTCCATATATATTCATAATCAAATTCGTTCCCATTGGTCTTTCACAGCCAGATTTTCCAGCCTTGACTTTTTAGCCCGCTCATCATTGGCTTTAGTTCTTGTTCCCTTACTCACCACTGCTATGTTTTGCTCGTTATTTAGTTCTTGTTCCCTTACTCACCGCTGCTATGTTTTGCTCGTTATTTAGTTCTTGTTCCCTTACTCACCACTGCTATGTTTTGCTCGTTATTTAGTTCTTGTTCCCTTACTCACCACTGCTATGTTATGCTCGTTATTTAGTTCTTGTTCCCTTACTCACCACTGCTATGTTATGCTCGTTATTTAGTTCTTGTTCCCTTACTCACCACTGCTATGTTATGCTCGTTATTTAGTTCTTGTTCCCTTACTCACCACTGCTATGTTATGCTCGTTATTTAGTTCTTGTTCCCTTACTCACCACTGCTATGTTATGCTCGTTATTTAGTTCTTGTTCCCTTACTCACCACTGCTATGTTATGCTCGTTATTTAGTTCTTGTTCCCTTACTCACCACTGCTATGTTATGCTCGTTATTTAGTTCTTGTTCCCTTACTCACCACTGCTATGTTATGCTCGTTATTTAGTTCTTGTTCCCTTACTCACCACTGCTATGTTATGCTCGTTATTTAGTTCTTGTTCCCTTACTCACCACTGCTATGTTATGCTCGTTATTTAGTTCTTGTTCCCTTACTCACCACTGCTATGTTATGCTCGTTATTTAGTTCTTGTTCCCTTACTCACCACTGCTATGTTATGCTCGTTATTTAGTTCTTGTTCCCTTACTCACCACTCACCACTGCTATGTTATGCTCGTTATTTAGTTCTTGTTCCCTTACTCACCACTGCTATGTTATGCTCGTTATTTAGTTCTTGTTCCCTTACTCACCACTGCTATGTTTTGCTCGTTATTTTCTCTTCAATCTGTGCAGATTTTTTTCTGGTCCAGGCACCTGTTTCCTTAAGGGGGTAGTGCTTGGTTTTTGGTCTATATATTTATTTATTAATTTAATTTTGAGTTTCTTCGCTAGACCTCCCATCAAGCTTATAAAAACACCCCCTAGGCCCCCTGTCAAGATAAATTTGTACATTTTTCGGTAGAAAAATTTCGGTTCCTTCTAAAATTAGAGGCTCGCTATCGCTCGCTAAGAAAAAATCGACACCTAAAGGGCACGAAAGGTCTTAATATTGATAACAAAATTAGGCGAAAGGTCTCAAAATCGCCAAACTAGCGGAACGAACGTGTTAAAACCTCAAAACTAATATGAGGGAGAAGGGAGTCCAGAAAAAGCGAGTACTACCTCCTTAATCATTATTCTGTACTTGTCATTCCTAGCGCTGTCATTTTTTCTGGTGGGTTGTTGTTTTGTTTGTGTCTGTGGTTAGGTTTGTGTTTGTTCTGAGGGTAATGTTTGGGAAGATTGTGTTGTTAATGGATCTGGTGGTGATCCAGATGTGATGGTGGTAGGCCTTTTTTTTTTCTTTTTTTTATACTATTGTTGCTGTTTCTGGTGGTGATTTATATGTCTACTGTTTTGGGTGGCTTATTTTGTTGTAGTAATCTTAGAAGTAATAGTTTTCGTGCTGTTGATTTTACTTTTGGTTGTAATAATAATACTTACATTACTATTGTGTCTCTTAGTTGTGGAAGTTGTTTATGTTACTTGGTTATAGTTAATGTTATTCATAGTTTTTGGTGGTGGTGGGGGTGGTGGTGGTAGCTATTGTTATTAATAGTTTTTGGTGGTGGTGGTGGTGGTGGTGGTGGTGGTAATCTTGCAACTCATCAGATTTATATAAAGTCCCGTCGTGAGTCAGTACATCGGCTCTCTCGTGTGGCAAAATCTCGGCCCTGCGTCCATCTGTGGCACCTCCTCCTCCCACGTGGCACTGCTCACCACCAGTGCCACCCACACCCACCATAACCTACTGTACAGGGCAACCCCTTCACCAAACTCAGCCTCACTCCATCTATCTTTTCACCATATGTCATGCAAATCATGTACACCAACTTACTAATTTCAAGTTTCCTCCTCATTATCTCCAACATATGGTTATTCAATCGTTCCCGGTCTTCAATCCCTCCATTTAATTTGTCTGACCATTTCATTCTCCAATTTTGCTATATAAATGTTTACCCCCTTCTCATTTAATTCTGCATGCCAAGTATGTATTCCACTAATATTAGAGAGACATAATTTAGCTTCTCCCTATTTACCGAGCCATCTGCCTAGTGATTCACCACATTAGGTCCCCTGGCTCTTGTGTGGCTCATCACCCCCCCGTCCCCCCTTCTGGCACCTCACACGTGGCACTGTCGCTCTCTACCCTAGAATGCCACCCCCTACCATCTTCCATCTAATGGGAGAGTGCACAACATATTACAATCTTCTCATGTAGTCGTCTTATTAACAAACCAATATGAGAACGAGGCACCGGTAGGCTATCCCATTTTTATGGTTGTGTGTTCAGTTCATAATACATTGACACCATCGTACATTAAGGGGGGTGACCTGTTTTATGGTTGTGTGTTCAGTTCATAATACATTAACACCATCGTACATTAAGGGGGGTGACCTGTTTTTGTTCTGTCCTTTTCTATCTTTCTCTGGCTTGTATCCATTTGGCCCCATTCAGCCTACTGGTTTAAGACTTTTATCCCCATCCAAGGTGTCAATTTTTTACTGGTGAGCGGTAGCGAGCCAGCATATTTTTTATTTTTGTTTGACAGCAGGCTAAATTTGTAGTCTCCGGCGAAGCCGGATTTCTTCATATAATGCTGGCTCGCTATCGCTCGCCAGGAAGAAATAGACACCTAGATGGGGATAAACGTCTTAAAATAGTTGGCTGAATGGGGCCGAATGGATACAAGCCAGAGAAAGAGAGAAAAGGACAAATAACAAAAAGCAGGTCACCCCCCTTTAAGGCATAAACGTGCACACACATTTTATATTGTTAAAACAAAATTGTCCTTTTTTATTGTTCAAATAAGTCTAATTTTACATTATATAATATAACAGTTAATGTGTTATATCCCTGGCTCAGCAGGTAATATTTAAAGTGTAAAGTTGAAATGTTATTGACCTTCAATATTAGGCCTAGTGGTTAGGACCCTAGATACAGGTACTCGTCCTTGACTACTGTTTGACATTTCCGGGTATTATTATTATCATCACTACCCATAACGAGGGGCGTCGCGCTCCTTGGTGCCGCTAGAAGAGTGGCGAACACATCAAAAGGTATCAAAAGGTATCAAAAGGTATTATTATTATTATTATTATTATTATTAGTAGTAGTAGTAGTAGTAGTAGTTTTTATTATTATTATATATTATTATTATTATTATTATTAGAGTAATGAGAAGATCTGTAAACCTGAATTTGTGCCTCTACCACCTCTCTTGCAGAAAGTATGTTGCAAAAATGTTTGTTCAAATATAATGAACCTTGGAAACTGGCCTCCCTGACCTTGGACTGAAAGGATGAGAGGGAGAGACCATGTTGAAGAATTTTTGCAGGGGGTAAAACATATTTGTACATTCTTAATAATATTAAACCCTTCAATCAGACGAGGTTCTCTTAAGGGGGGTCACTGTTTTTTTTTTTTTTTTTTTTTTTTATCTCTCTCCTTTTCTCTCTTTCTCTGGCATGTATCCCTTCGGCCCCATTCAGCGAACTGTTTTAAGACGTTTATCCCCATCCAGGTGTCGATTTCTTCCTGGCAAGCGATAGCGAGCCAGCATTGTATGGAGAAATCCGGCTTCGCCGGAGAAATTTTTCTATCGAAAAAATTACAAATTTAGCTTGCTGTCAAAAAAATATATATACCGTATATGCTGGCTCGATTGACACCTGGATGGGGGTAAACGTCTTAAAACAGTAGGCTGAATGGGGCCGAATGGATAGAAACCAAAGAGAGAGGGAGAGAAAGAGAAAAAAAAAACGAGGTGGGCTCCCTTAAATATACAAGTATTACAGCTAGAATAATTTGCTCAGCTTGTGTAGACCTACCTAAGTCAAATACAAATTGTCTGGAGGTATAATCAAACTGGAATATAATTGGTAGTATCTAACTGAAAGGGTTAAGTGTAGATCATTATGGAATATTGATTAAACAAAATATTTAAATTTAATTTTGAGAAAAAGTTTTAAAATATAGTTGGCTGATTGCATACGAGTTTGTTCATCTCGTGTGCCCATAGGTTATGGCCTATAATGAAGAAAATATGTTGGTATGTAAAGCAAAAAACAATATACGTACACCTACCAATAGTGCTAAGTGTTACATAATTTGTTTTATGTCGCTTTGCTATTTATGAGTGCAGCAAAGGCAATCAAGATATACAGATAAACTGTGAATTGGATTGTTGAATTATGTGTTGTGCCTGCCATTGATTTACTCATATAAAGGTAAAACAACATAATTATATATCGTCTGTGTTAGCTTTTTATGTGTGGTCAGTGTATCTATATAAATATGTAACAACTGTGTGTTTTGTCTTTAAACCATTGGCTTGTTGATCAGTTCAGAAGCTATCGAAAGTGTTAAGTAGATAGAGTTAGACCTAAAGGATTGCGTCAGTGCGTTGCCGGTACACCAGTCAAGCTTCTCTGTCAACCCTAATATATGCCAGCTATGTAATCATCATGCCTAGAATCTGGGACTATTGTGTGCCTTTGGTACATAATGCTGCTGTCAAGTACTTCTTATTCTGGCTGTCACCATAGGGTAAGAAATGGATCCATTTTTTAGTGACTTTTATTTGTATTTACTTTTTTGTATTAGTAGCTTCTTATATCTGAGTTGTGGTTATTGTGGATTGTCTGATTTGTCTGTAATGGTAGTTGTGGTTTTGTGAATGGTTTTCTGTAGATTATTGTTATTATGAGGTGAGTATTGTGAGTTAGTTATAATGAAGTGTGATTATCCTTGAAGCCCCCTCCAACATACAGTAAGTGACCTCGTGGTGGTGGTGGGACTGTCAGTGATGTTGCTTGAGTGATCTTGGTGGTGGTAGTAGTAGTAATGGTCTTCACGCTTCACCACCAAGGTACAGTCACGGCCACTGTGTACTTCAGTGTTCAAAACTCTGTCTCATGTGTATCGTTAGGAAATGTGCAGTGAATATGTGAACGAAACTGCACCTTTTTCACCCTCGCTGCAAGCAAAGTTTACAGTGGGTTAAATAATCAATATTATATATTTTTGCTGAAGACCGTGATCCGAGAGATATACTGTATATATATATATATATATTTAATTGTTATACCAGGTGCTAGCTGGGAGAGATTCATAATTATTTATCATGACATGGTTATGTTCGATTCCAAATGTGTTAATTGTGTTAATTGTGTTGCTACGGTATGTTAGTGTTTTAGTGGTGGATATCCGAATTATAGTTGCTGAGGTGGGTTATGTGGACTTAATTATAACCGCCTAATTTGTGTTTAAATTTACTAAAACTTATATAAAAGTTTCTATTTGCTATATTTTCTATGTATGTTGGATGGGTAACCGGATTGTGGTTTTGTGTGTTGATCCCTGCAGTTGGTATCATTATGGTGGGTGATGGAGCGATCTGCAGGCGGAACTAAGCCCCCTCCCTACCCCATCCCATCCCTACCTCATAAGCCCACCCTCATCCCACACTCCCCCGTCTCCTCATCCCACTCTCTCACATCCCATCCCTACCCTACTTCACCGCACAACACAACAAAACAAAACCCCACCCTACCACCTCACAAAACCACAACTAAAAAACACACAGACACATCATGATCCTTCCCCACATCACACCAGCCCTCCCCATATATCACACCACTTTAAACAGCACACCACATCACCACCCTACAGCACACTACCCCATCTGACACCACACTGCCCCACAACTCAACCCCCTCTTCAAGTCGTAGAACAGAAATAAAAGGATGAGTTAGTATTTGTGAAGCTTTTATTTTGGTTCATCTCTGGTTGGCGATCTTTGGAATCTGCTTAATGGGGTAGTACTCCCTCATATTTAGCATTTTAATTTTGAGGTTTTACGACGTTCGTTCCGTTAGTTTGGCGATTTTGAGACCTTTTGCCTATTTTTTTTTATCAATATTAAGGCCTTTCGTGCCCTATAGGTGTCGATTTTTTTCCTGGCAAGCTGTGGCGAGCCTCTAATTTTAGAAAGAAATTTTTTCTACCGAAAAATGTACAAATTTGTCTTGAAAGAAGGTCAAGGAGGTGTCTTTCTAAGCTTGATGGAGGTCTAGCGAGGAAGCTCAAAAATACATAGATAAATAAACATTAGACCCCAAACCAAACACTACCCCCTTAGTGCCAGTAGAATTGATAACAGGGATGGATACAAGTTACCGCTAGTCCTCACCAACCAAACACTATCCCCTTAGTGCCAGTAGAATTGATAACAGGGATGGATACAAGTTACCGCTAGTCCTCACCAACCAAACACTATCCCCTTAGTGCCAGTAGAATTGATAACAGGGATGGATACAAGTTACCGCTAGTCCTCACCAACCAAACACTATCCCCTTAGCGCCAGTAGAATTGATAACCGGGATGGATACAAGTTACCGCTAGTCCTCACCAACCAAACACTACCCCCTTAATTCCAGTAGAATTGATAACCGGGATGGATACAAGTTACCGCTAGTCCTCACCAACCAAACACTACCCCCTTAATGCCAGTAGAATTGATAACAGGAATGGATACAAGTTACCGCTAGTCCTCACCAACCAAACACTACCCCCTTAATGCCAGTAGAATTGATAACAGGGATGGATACAAGTTACCGCTAGTCCTCACCAACCAAACACTACCCCCGTAATGCCAGTAGAATTGATAACAGGGATGGATATAAGTTACCGCTAGTCCTCATCAACCAAACACTACCCCCTTAGTGCCAGTAGAATTGATAACCGGGATGGATACAAGTTACCGCTAGTCCTCACCAACCAAACACTACCCCCTTAATGCCAGTAGAATTGATAACAGGGATGGATACAAGTTACCGCTAGTCCTCACCAACCAAACACTACCCCCTTAATGCCAGTAAAAATGATAACAGGGATGGATACAAGTTACCGCTAGTCCTCACCAACCAAACACTACCCCCTTAATGCCAGTAGAATTGATAACAGGGATGGATACAAGTTACCGCTAGTCCTCACCAACCAAACACTACCCCCTTAGTGCCAGTAGAATTGATAACAGGGATGGATACAAGTTACCGCTAGTCCTCACCAACCAAACACTACCCCCTTAGTGCCAGTAGAATTGATAACAGGGATGGATACAAGTTACCGCTAGTCCTCACCAACCAAAGGCGTTAACCCTGGTGACAACACTGTAAGTGATTGATGAAGATAAAACAACCGTATCAGGATGTAATGTTATAACTGTACGGTAACCTTTTATAAGTAGTATTAAACATTTAAACTGCATACTGGGCTTGTCTAAAATATATAACACATCCGTTAACATAAAAACTAGACGCTAGTTAAAAACATAATGCAATTTACTAATGCATAAAACCAGTAGGTATTATATATTACTTAATATTATTAATGTACCGTATTTAGTGATTATGATTTCGGTTTATATCGTGCTTCATTTAAAGTTGATCAAAAACATAGGATAATTAAACAAATCTAATAACATACACATTTTACTCCACCCAAAAAAACAAAAAAAAACAAAAAAACAGATAAATAAAATAAAATAATCGATATAATGTATTTAGTTAGGAAGCGGCAAGTGTTGGAGCAAGTGGCACTACTTCCATTGACACAGCTGCGCCGCTAAACTTGCACTCCAATATTTTGTATCTAATGTATCCTCTACTTACTACGGGATCCCCCTATACTAGTCATTTTGGCTGTGGGATTATTTGAAAATCTTGTTTGTTGTTTTAAGGGGGGTGACCTGCTTTTTTTATCTCCCTTTCTTTCTTTATCTGGCTTCTATCCATTCGGCCCCATTCTTATAAACGTCTTAATAACAGTAGGCTGAATGGATACAACCCCGAGGGAGAGAAAGAGAGGAAAAAACCGAGCTTGCTTTGTATTATGGAACTATACTGTAAGTGTTGCTCGAATATGAGGGTGGTGAGCGAGGGAGCACAGTGTGTGTGTTTTGAACATACAGTATGCTGTATGCATAATATATATTTGACTGTATAATGTATGCCAGTTTTAAGTTTGTTTTGCATTTAAAGTAACAGTTAGTGACCTGTTTTTTAATACCGGTAATATAGGCAGATACGAATGTAGTCATTGTGTGTGTAGCCTGTAGCAGGGAGGCTCTGATCGTGTAGGCAAAGGGGGGTGTGGTAGTGTTGTTTGGGTTATATGAACATCTATGTATATCTATATTATTAAATCAGTTCGTGTGTGTGTTTGTCTGTGTGTTCTTCATAGGCGGCCGCAGTTTTGGACCTTTGGAGCTGAAACTTTGCATGTGGATGTCAATTGACCTGGGTCAGGTCATAGAGGGGGCGAGGCCACGATCGGAGGTCGTTTCGAGGCCGAAATTGAAAACAAATAAAAATAAATAAATTGCCGTTTGGGGCAGAAGGAGGCCTCCGATCGAAAAGGTGTATGGAACGAAAGTTGTTCGCAGCCCCCCAAAATGGGGTTACGGATGAGGTCAGATCCAAAATCGGAGGTCATTTAGTGGCCGAAATCGAGGTCGCCGTTTAATGAGGCACAGGGAGGTCGAGGCCGGTGATTATGGTAGTAGTAGTATTGTGATGATTGTGGTAGTAGTGATTGATGATGGTGATTATGGGAGTAGAATTTAAACCTGGGCAACGCCGGGTACCCCTGCTAGTTCTTATTAACCCTTAAAGAGCGGCGCTCGACTTAAGTCGTGAACCAATTTGCAGCAAGTTAGGAGCATTATTAAGGCTTTTAAAGGGTTAAAATAGAGTGCAAATGGCCGGGAGCGCAGCAGGCCACACGTCCGACACCCACTGACTCACGCTCCCTCTGTTCTCAAGAGGCCGGCAGTGTTACCAGTAGTGAGCGTAGTGGGAAAAACTATGCCGCTATACGCTAAACTCCCATGTTGGTGGCACCACTGCATGAGAACCACGAGTGCTACGTAGCTCGTTCTGGTCTCATTTTGAAGCTTTTAGCGCCTAGTTTTTTGCTGAATACAATTCTTTTCATGCAGATACTTGATTGATCATTCAGGAGGGCCTGAATATGCCCAAAACACCCCGCTAGACAAGGGTTAAAAGGATTGGTGGAGTTTGTTTTCGTGTTTTTTTAGTGAATATTTTGGTGAACTTTAGCCGCTATATTTTGTATAATTATTGTTAAGATATAAAATGAAAACTGCAGCCCGTATGTTGGTATAAACAAGAGTTTTTTTGTTATGAAGCAAACATGTTGCCTGTTAAAAATGTTCCCCCAAAATTGAAAGAGTTTATTCGATGTTTTGATTGTATATGCGGCGTATCGTATGTATATATAATGGTTTGAGTGTGTAGTGGGATGAGGTGGTGTTTAGAGACGTAGTAAAGATATTGGTCCTGAGGTGGTGTCTTGAGTCGTGAGTGCCCTCAAGGACGACTCTCGGGGACCACTACATCTCTCACCACACCGGCCTTGTAACGGGGACACCTCTCTCTATCTCTCCATGGCGTACACTGTTCCTCACACTCTATCTCACACCTTGTCTCATACATATCTTCAGTACCGTACTCTGTCTTACACACTGCTTCACACACTATGGCATACACACCTCGTCCTATTCAAAACCCTTTCTTCCATTCTTCATCTCACCGTGTTCCAACATATCCCAGCCAAACACACCCTCTTCATCATCCTGTATTACGCCCTCTCTGAATGTATCATACATTTTTACCTTACTCTGACTTGCACACAGTTTGGCCACCTAAATGAAGATGCCGTATACTTTGCCTTATACCTTGTCCCACGCCCTCTACATAACTACCCTGTTGACGTCCTCTATGGTGCTGTCATACACTGTCGCATTATCTTACATCCTGCCTCAAACCCTATTTTACTCCCCCTCTGAAGCTGGAGTACACTATAGCGTTCACCCTGCCTCACACCTTTAACAACTCCCTACTTTACACTCTCTGAAGCTGTCGTACACCCTGTTTGAGTTGAAATTTGTATCTGGTTCACATTATAGCATGCTTTCTTGCCTTGTGTTTTACACAGTTTCCACCAATTTTGTTATGTGTCTTACTCCGTCATTTATATCCTGCCTCAGTCCACATTTATATCCGTCTCGCTGCGTTTATGGCTTTCACTTGGTCCAATTTTTAGCGCATTACTTTGTTGTTCTCATCTCACTCATTCCTTCCTTCCGCTGTAGTTCCCCTTTCCACATTTATTGTTTCATTCCTCACTCTATATTTTGCATCTTTATTTCACTCTGCCGAACACCTTGTATTTCTTCATTCTTTTATCCATCCTTGACACCTGGGATGTACGCTTCCTGTCTGACACCCTGCTTGGCTCATCACCTGGCACCTTTCGTGACGCCCTTGCTGCTGCCCTTCCTAACGGGCCCGTCTTGCCCTCTGTTTCATCATCTGACCCCTCTGCATGACGCGTTACTTGCCTCTTCATATGACTGCCTGCTCCTTACATTGCCCCATCTTTGTTACTTCGTCAACTGCCTCCTCTGTATGACACGTTACTTGCCTCTTCATACGACTGCCTGCTCCTTACATTGCCCCATCTTTGTTACTTCGTCAACTGCCTCCTCTGTATGACACGTTACTTGCCTCTTCATACGACTGCCTGCTCCTTACATTGCCCCATCTTTGTTACTTCGTCATATGCCTCATCTGTATGACGCGTTACTTGCCTCTTCATACGACTGCCTGCTCCTTACATTGCCCCATCTTTGTTACTTCGTCATCTGCCTCATCTGTATGACGCGTTACTTGCCTCTTCATACGACTGCCTGCTCCTTACATTGCCCCATCTTTGTTACTTCGTCATATGCCTCTTCATACGACTGCCTGCTCCTTACATTGCCCCATCTTTGTTACTTCGTCATCTGCCTCCTCTGTATGACGCGTTACTTGCCTCTTCATACGACTGCCTGCTCCTTACATTGCCCCATCTTTGTTACTTCGTCATCTGCCTCCTCTGTATGACGCGTTACTTGCCTCTTCATATGACTGCCTGCTCCTTACATTGCCCCATCTTTGTTACTTCGTCATCTGGATGCATGACGCATTACTTGCCTCTTTATACGACTGCCTGCTCCTTACTTTGCCCCCTCTTTGTTCCTTCATCTGCTCCCTCCCTCTGCATTACGTGTTACTTGTTTGCTCCTCTACTGCAATGGTGTGTTTTTTGCTTGCTGTCTGTCCCGTTTCTCTTCTCAGTGTATGATTTAATGTCTCAGCTTAGTTTAGTTTGTTTAGGACCCACCGAGTGTTGTTCTTGGTTTGTAGGATGTTTGGGGGATGTTGCAGGAGAATTATGGCAAGATCGAGAGAGTCGGAATTAACATACCGTTGTTTATCTTCAGCTAATATAGAATGTTAAGTACCGGTATGCATAAATTGTCTGTTATATAACTTCTCCCATTGCGCACAGTACGGTACTCGTATTAATTTATCAGGCATTTTTCCTGTCTTTCTTACCTTTATGTATTTTCGCTACCAACCTTCTATTGCTCCCTCCATCCAATTTGCCTGTTCGTTTCCTCCTCTTCCACCCTCTACATACTCCCCCATTATGTTTAAGTGTTTTCTCCCATGTGCTCAGTCCCTGCACGTTCATTCAATCATATTTGCTTCCATGTTTCCCTTGTGTTCTGCATGATCCCTCCATCTTACTTACCTGTTTTTAAAATCCACCATTTCCACATGCGTCTTCCCTCGATCGTATGTGCATGCTTGAAGTTGTTTACCTAGTGCTACATTCATCCATATTATTCCCCATGTGCCCTCTCCATCCTGCATACCGTATTGCTTCCCTGGTGTTCACCCCCTTGCTTTCCCCCTCCCCTCCTAACAGCCCTCCTCCCTTCCTTGTTTCCCAGCAGCCAGTCCATATCAACCACCAGCTTCCCCATCTGTCGCCTCATCTACCTCACTACCTGCCTGCCTTCTGTGCTTACTCTACACCTGCCTCCCTCCTTTCCCACCTGCCTGCTCCTCTCTCCCTTCCTACATGCTTGACTCCTTACAATCCTAGCTGTCTGTCTCCCAACCTACTTGATTCTACTAACCACTGTTCCTACATCCATGACACGGTGCCACCTCTCCTGTTATGTCCTGCTTCCTTCAATATAATTAACTGATTCTCGTACTGCCTCCCTTCCTATTTTCCTGCCTCCCTTCCCACATCCATAGCTCCCGACATAATGCATGCTTTTTTCTTTTCCGTCCCACACGAATACCTTTCTGCTTTTTTGTTAGCCATTTGTTTCCCATTTGCGGCAGTCTCCCATCTGCTTTGGCATTCTTCTTACTTCTCGCTATTATACTTACCTTCTTTTGTTTATTCCCTTTCACTTGGAGTTTCTCCCTGCTTCATATTTTCTTCCAACAGTGTTGTAAGCAGTCCCCCTCAATCCAATGGCCTTAGTTTTTCTTAAAGTTTTTCTTTCTACCTTTCTCCTCATTGCTCCCCACATTTATAATTTCCAACCTCATTACTTTACATCTGTCTTTATATCTAAAGTAACCACGAAAATCTCCTTATCGGTCCCTTGACTCCTGTATTTCCCTAGATAGCTTACTGCATTTGTTTGTTCTCCCAACTTCCCTAAACTTTTAATATGTTCAGTTATAACAAAAATTATATACATATTAGGTGTTTTATTAGTTCTAATACACTAGCTTGGACACGTAAACCAATTAATACTCCTATCTGTGCCCTTTTGGTACACTTGAGAAAACTATAGTGTACATACCTGTATAGATGTGCTAGTGATATGGTAATGATGGTATTGATTGTCACTGTGTAGTCTTGTCTCTTGTCATGACGGTAATAACACATGCGGCAGTTATGGTGGTCATGGAATATGGTAATTACCCTTTTCATATTGATTAGGAGAGTTCGTGGGTTCAGTTTGGTTCACTGTGGGGGGAACGGTCTCGGGTAGTAGCATGTGGGGGGAATTTAATAATAATACAAATAATTGTGTTGCCCTGTGCCCAAAAAATCCCTGAACCACAGAGCCACGCCGTGTTCAAATCCTGGCTAGGCTCTGATATTTTCGGAATACCAAATACCTTCACCACCCGTTATTATCCTCTAGATGTAGTGCACCCATCACAACGAACCCTAAAGGTGTTGTCTGAGGTGTTGAGGCTATGGGACTAGCCTTATCAAAGAAGGATGTTGTGTTGCCCTGTGCAAAAAAAAAAAAAAAAAATCTCTGAACCAACCACAGAACCACGCCGAGTTGACGTGTGAGGAAGGGTAAAATAGTCATGGTGGAAAGTTAAATAAATACACCGTGTGTTAAGGCATAGCCCTTCACGAGACTATCACCTGGTTCTTCAAAATATAATTAAGGTTGCTTTCTTATTATACGTCCGAGCATGGCTCAATCAGTTGAGTGCCAGACTTGTACCCCAGTGACCCTGGTTCAAATCCCGGTTAGGCCCACATATTATCGGGATGCCAAATTCCCTTCACCACCCGGCATTACAATAATAATAGATATAATAAAACTAACAACTGGTAATTTATTTTTCAAAAGTGCCAGTTCTTCCAAAAGAATTCATTAGCGGTCGGATAGCGTTACAGCAACGATGCCATTGAAAGAACAGTGACACCATCCAAGCGTCCATACACAAACTAAGCTAAGGATCGGGAGACATTTACTTAGTGTTAACTTGGTGATCATTGTATACGTGGCAGTTGAAAATGGTGTGTTACTGATAGTTCCATGATTGTCTATAGTAATCTATCGTATATTTTAGGGTGGTTGTTATGGTGACTATAGTGATAATGACGGTGTCTGTGCAGTGTATGTGGTGAAAGAGATGATAGTTATGATAGAGTTGGTGTTGATTTGAGATGTGTGATGTTTGCGTGATGGTGGTGGTGGCGGCGTGTGCATGCAAGAGTTTTCAGCCATTGTATTGGTGTAGTGAAGTATGCTTTATAGTGGTTGTCATGGGAATACGTTTATGGTTAGTGCGAGTGTGCAGTAGTGTGGACAATGGTTGGTGTGTTGTTGGTTTTAAATTATACTTAGGAACTGCAAAATGCATGTTGTATTGAAAGAAAATAGTTGTGGCCCGTACTGACTAATTGTCAAACAGTTAAGACGAATCTTAAACAGCAACACCAATAATAACAACAATGTTGATAATAGTCATCATCATAGGTTGTTTTTGAAGCACCAGGTCTGAGGAATTTACTGGGAAACTATTTACTACATACTATTATCCCAGCTGGGTAATGCTTGCTTTATTGAGTTAATGGTGATGGATAGGCATAAGTTACATGGTTATTTCTTGACTAAAGTGTTTGAATGTTTTAGCTTTGGTGACACAGTTCCACAATAGCTCACTTTCCAGGGCGTTGAGTCAGTGGAGCGTGAGTTTAGAAATGTGTAGAATGGTGTTGAGTCATCTGCTTGGTCCTCCACAACTTCAACCACCTCCTCCCCCTTCCTTCATATCATCCACCACTACTTCTATCGACTGTTTCATCAATCTCCTCCTCCTCCTTATCCACCAACACTTCATTCATAGTTTCCACCACCACCATCTCCTCCTACACCCCTTCCACTAGCACCTATTCCACTTCTTCCACCCCCACCGCTTCTGTCATCTCTTCCACTGCTTCCATTACCACCACTTAATTTCACCCACCTCCCTCCTTCATTTCACCTCCGACAACCCCACCACTTCCACCATTTACACCTCCGCCACCAACGTCACTTCTAAACATCACCACCAACACCACCCCCTCCACTACAGTACCACCACCACCCTTCACCACAGCAACCACATCCTTCCATTATTATATTAAGTATATTGTTACCCAAGAAGGTTAGATATTTATTAAACCTCCTTGGTGTTACCATATAAATGTTGTTTAGAGAAAACCTGGGGGTAATGTAACAGTCCCGGATTATAGATTTTGTTGGCAGGAGGATGCGCTTATTTTAGCGTTTCCACGAACTTTATCGTGCTTCAGTATCGCACACTTTTTGACGTTCTTTTATTTTGCACGAATTTTTAACCACATTTACACATATGACATACATGTAGGTTGCGATAGATAGTTGCCATGCTGTACTTCCTAGTAAGGACAATACGAACAGTATATCATGTACCGTACAGTATGCTATGCATAGTATATAATTTTCATTTTGATCCCTTTTTGTTTATAATGGATACGTGTATATAATTAAATATAGATTTTTGCTAAACTATTTTTGCTATTTGCTTTGATGCTATCGATGCATTTGTATAAGTAGATGCATAACGTATGCACAGAGGATACTATAAACCACTAACACCAAATGTTTATAATTATAATTAGTTTTCACCCCCAAATTAAATGTGATCCTCCCGGGCTTCGAACACAGGACACCACATACACACCACAGTTGCATAATACATCCTGAATAATTTGCAGGTGTTGTTTTTATAAGCTGCCTAATAGAAAAATTAATATCTTTATTGATGATGTATCTATCATCGGCATCGCGCGCGCGCGCGATGCCGTCTTACTAGATTGGATTATTGTTATCATCATAATTTATTTTTATTTATTTTTTATTTATTTTATTTTTTATATGATCAGGTTTGAAAAAGGTGAGAGCCCAGATTGCCCGTGTTATTGTTACGGTACACTGCGTAGCCTCAATTGACTGTTGCCGTTATTAGCTACACGGGGTGTTGGTATACTTATACGGTAGGTTCTCTCCCTTCAGCTGCATTTCTGGTGGTTGCGTAATGTTCTTCTTACCTGAACTATTTATAACCAGTGTGATGATAGAGAAGGGATGGCTGTATTCATCTGATTGGTCACTGATAAAAGGCTTCTTATCAGCCAAATTATCAAAATCACCCATTAACGCAGCTCACAGTGGGTTATAGCAAATTCCTCTTTAAGGTGACTGGTTATTTTTGGGGGGTCTATTCATTTATTTGTAGTTTCATCGCAAGACCTTCAGCAAACTTTAAAACACACTCCCTATACTCCCCTTCAAGATAATTTTTTACACTTTTCGATAGAAAAATGTCCTGGCCGAAGGCCGGTTTCTCTTATAATTTCAGGTTCGCTATCGCTCGCTAGGAAAAAATCGACACAAATGGCACGAAAGGTCTTGATATTGATATAGAAATGGGACGTAAAGTTTTAAAATCGACAAACTAATGGGGGTGAACGTTTTAAAATATCAAAACTAATGGGGCTAAACACGAGGGAGAAACGGGTCCATAAAAACGCCCCATCTCCCCTTGAATAATGTGTATGGTAATGGGCAGTCTTAGTTTGACCGGAGACCGGGACAAGTTTTGGATAACAATTTGATTTATTTAAACATTGGATGTGATTATAAGATACCGGTAGCATGTTAAATAATGTGGAGAGAAAATATAAACTAATATATAAATGGTTAAGACTGCTTCAGATAACCGCTTGGTAGTCTAATGAACAACTTGTAATCTTGTATAGGAGACAAAATTGCATATGGTATTGAGGAATATAAGAACTTGTCAAATATATGCAAATAATATCTTGGCAAGGATTATATATATATATATAAAGTAAACACAAACTGACAAGTAGGAGGATACAAAAAGGAGCTGTGACAATGTACACGAAGATAATAAACAGGCTGTCCAGTTTTACCGTTCTTTTTAAAACTGAGACTCCACAAAAACTGATCTAGGAGAAAACGGTTGCATTTTGATGATTCGGTGGTTGGATGGCCCAGCTGTTACTCCTAACCCCTCCTCTTCTTATTATTCTTTTTATATCGGAATCTTGGGTTTTGTTCTCACACTCGGATTATATTTATAGCTTGCATTCCGAGTTATAGAGATATGTGTTTGTATGTATTTGGATGATTTTGTAGTTTTCACCAATCTCTTGTGTTTAGCTATTTATTACCCTTCCTATTCAGTACTTGGTAATTGGGGAGTCTATAGGGTAATGCAGTTTTTGTAGTAATCTGTAATAGGTTTGAAGTTGTTTGTAGTTTTCACGTATAGAATAAGTTTGAATTATTTTGTTAATTTTCCATGTGGAGACCTGAATTTGTGTGACATATTATAGGGAGTAACCATAATAACACAGCATTGTATTGTATGTAGGCCTAGTTGGCATGAAGTTGTTATGTGTAAATCAGCTGTTTGTTGAGGTGCAGTCTGTGGTGTGGTGAGGCTAGAGTGCTGTGGTCCACATATAAGCACAACACACTTTTTATACTCTAGTGGTCGTGTTGGTCCATCCCACCACCCGGGCATATACAGTACAGTAGGTGGAACCAGTATTGTAGGAAATGTATTAGTCTTTTTCATGTTATCATTCATCTCAACCATCCCGCCCTACTTATATTCCACATTACTACTTCTTGTGTTAGGACTTTAGGTACCGGTATATTCAGTAATCATGTTACAGTATCAAGTTCTACAATAATAATGATGGAAACAAATATATAATATATATATATATATATATATATATATATATATATATATATATATATATATATATATATATATATATATATATATATATATATATATATATATATATATATAGGCTACATACAGTATATTCATGTATACAAATTTAAAAATCGCGATATATACTATGTGAACTTATATTTTAAATTACGTAATACAAGGCAGTGTCTACGTGAGAAGTAAGACAAATACGTTTTGGTATTAACGTGAGGATGTCTATATTGTACCATTTGTTTTTAGATGTTGCTGTACTGTAGTGTGGGTTAGGTTGTGAAGTACGGTATATGTTATTCTAGAATATTGCTGACGGATGCCTTTGAAAGGGTATCATTAGGCTAGGATAGTTGGCTTAGTACATTGGTTATAGATGGTGGTAGGTTGTGATGTGTCGAAACAGCGTTGATTCTGCATTATCGTTGTTTAGACAAATAAATGTAGGTGTTGTGGAGGAAGTAATAGTTGGGGATAAGTTAACTTGTGTATTAGGCTATATGCAGAAAAGTGTTGATTTTCGGTTATCTGTTTAAAGATGAATTAGCTTATGTGTTGTGGTAGGAGATACGTCAGGTTGTAGCGGTGTTGGGTGTCCTTAATCTGTGGACCATCCTGCCGCCTTGTAGGACTTCACTGTGAGCCTTCAGGATTCACCTCGCTGCTCGCCACCCATTTCCTGTCGTGCCCCAGCCCCAGGGGCCTCATGCTGGGACTCTGGGAAAGGTGGAGAAGGCTGGGATGGCTACTGAAAAGGAGTTGGGAAGGAAAATGTTGGTCACACTACCTTGTCTACATCATGCGACAGTACTATTTATTTTGTATTAATTTCTCCACAACACCAAACACCTTAAATGAAATTAATGAAAGCATACTATCATAGTTCTGTCTATTCCCTCTATATGCTTAGAGTTTTAAGGGTGGATGGGGGTGTTTAAGTTTTGTTCCTTGGGAATACGATTTGGTTATGATTGGAAGTGTGCAAGTATACTTTACTTGCTCCTAATATATCTTTGTACACTCTCCATCATACTAGACTACTCACCTCCTGTCGTAATATTCATCACACAGCACATGATTTAGACTAACTACACCCTGCAACGTATCATTGCTATCCATCTATACTTGGTCCCATACCCCCACACACATGCAGGCTCATCTCCATTACCACCAAACTATTTCCGATCTAAGTTTGCTTCGCACGTCTCCCCTGCTCAGCTGCTTGGCACACTGGCTGCTTCTGCATAAGCCATTTACAATAATAGTTAAATGTTTATCAAATTTTATTATGTAACCATTATCTATAAATACTTGAGTTATATATTTCTTGTCATAACTACTTTTCGTTGTTGGGTAGATGAATTATATTGGGTATTTACCCTCTGCCATATCTGTAAAATTATTTTCTACCAACTTTGACAATGTTAAGATTTGAACCATCTCCCTACCTTAGCTGTAAACCTTTATCCATGTGTATAATGATAGGTGTGAAGCTTCCCTATAATCTACGCCAAGGATGACCTTTCCCATGCCACCACCAGTCAGCTCGCCTTACGTCGACAGTATTAATTACACTCACCACCAACAAGGGTCACACCAACTACCACCTTAAACATATTATCTTACACTCCGATAATTGTACATATGCGATATCGATGGCATTGACTCCTTAATCATCACCAATTTTGTATTAATGTATTACTTTGATATTTTAAGATTTTGCAATACATTGAATGACTTCATTTGCTTTGATCTTTGAAATTATGCGTATAACTATACACACACATTTGGTTTACCTCATACATGCCAGTGTTGTATTAAGAATTTGAAACAATGGATTGTGAACTAATTTATCTGCTTGAGAAGATGGCTGATGATGTGTTTATGCTTACAATGGTGAGCCTATCAAACTGAAGTATGTACTGTACGTGGTAGCTTTAGTTTGCAAGTAGCTTAACGGTTTGAGCAGTAGTTTGATCATTTGTGCAAGATCTTCACAAACCGTCAAATTACTCTCATACATGCTCAAGCCTACTTGCACAGTACTCAACCCGACATGCTAAACTGAGTATGTGTCACATATGTCATTTATGTCAAGGTCATATTCCTAACCGCTTTACCGCGGTTGAAACCGAACGAACTATGTAGAAGTGAATTGTTATATTTTGGGAACTGGGTGATATGAACACAGTTATTTAATCTCCATGCTATATGAGCTAGACAACGCCCTTCCCATGTGTTATATCAAGTATTAATGCCAATATTCAGGCTGGGACAGTAAGAAAGGAGGAATGAGGGAGCCAAAGAGTTCACTGAGGTCAATGTCTCATCCTCCCTCACTCCACCCCTTACCCCTTATTCTCTCGCTCTTCTGTTGTCAAGCTGTTTTATCCCTGTCGTCACTATCTCATAACTTCTATTTCTTATTATGTTTACTAGATATTAACTTTTATGTCCCCTTCCTTCCCTCCCCTCTTATCCTCTCTGTTGTTCAATCTTGGTACCGGTATCTCAATGCCTTTTCACTATCTGATGCTTGATCTCTTGTTGAATGTTTGTGTTTGTTTTACTTATTAGTTCATAATAATATACTGTAGCTGTTAGTACCGTATCTCTTAAACTGTGTTTTTTTCTTCATATTTGTATCTTCTCTCTCTTGTCTCTAAATATCACGTTACCGCGTCGTCTCAGCGCGTAACTCTATTAAACCATGTCTTGTCTACTTTATTTACTTGATCGCACATATTTTGTTCTCATAACTTAATTACACTTTTAATTACCTTGTTTCGTCTGTCTTGTAGCCTACTTGAACGTTCATATTGGTATCGTTGAATTGTTTTTGTAGTTGGGTGTCTGTTTCACCTCTTTTCTTTGTTTTGCTGTTTTGTATATATTTGTATTTGATATTAATAATGTTGTTTTGTGTCTGTCTTTTCCTTTCCTTCTAATGTCTCTTACTGGCTTGGTGTTTTACTTTTATGTATAACGGTGACTTTATGACAGTTATTTTAAGGGCATACTAAATCATCGGGAGAATAGTGTTTGGTTTTATGTAATTCACGTCTTTAACTTACAGTGGTTCTGTCTCGTCCCCATTGTTATCTTAAATGATCCTCACTTACTATACAAGTGTACTACTTGTTCACGTGTTCCATTGACGGTACTCTCTTATATTTCTCATGGCGGAATTCATGTTTGTCTCCTCCACTTTACCATGCCTCATTTGTTAACGAGATAAAAGTCTTACCCATAGGCTATATTCTAGATATCTCACTTTTTTATTTTATACTAAAGTATAGGATATAATATGTCTAAACTCTCTTTTTATGGGCCTCTCACAGTTCGTGTTTTGTTTTGTTTTATTCTATTTTTGTTTAAAGTTATATTTCCTCCTTATTTGTTTTATTTACATTTCTATAACTTTTATCTGTATCCCTTCCCCCTCTTTCGAAATGTCTGTATGCATCTTGTTTCTGTGTCACTTGTTTAAGGGTAACTGGTTTGTCTTTCGTACTAGAGATTAATACAATAGCATAAAGTATATACTTTGAAATAGAAGTTTTATTTGCCTTGGCGGCGAGTGGTTTAAGTGTTCTGGAACTAGCTAACATGTCAGGTTTTGAACAATTACGTAATCATTATTCATTATAGATTATTTAGAACTATTATTACAATATTTGATTGCCACTTCCATCTTGAGAGGCGGAAAAAACCGTGCGCAGTTGTGAAATATATAATACCGTATATAAAAAAAATATATAATGGATAAAAACGCCAAGGCCGATGAGGAAGGACAGAGGCCAGTGTTTTATTATATACGGTATATACTGTATATATATATATATATATATATATATATATATATATATATATATATATATACGGTCTACATTTGTCTGCCACTTTCAACTTTGGGGGAGACACTTGTTACGGTCAGCTTTGTTTTTTGTCTCCTTCACACACACAAGGAAACACTGTAGATTGTCAAGTGCTGGTGCGATGGGTTGTACATATTGTTTTATTGTTATGTTAATCTGGAGAGGGTTGTAGAATATTGCTTGACTAGGATACCAATGGCAAATTCCAAGTACCGTAAATATAATACTGATGACTGAAACCTGAACATCGAATACAGTTTTATAATTAAAGTACATGCCAGTTGATCTAGCCTTGAGCCCCTTCCCTCCCGAAGAGGACACTAGATAAATCGAAACTATCGTGTTTTTACTGTACATTTTGTATTCGATATTTAAGTTGAAGTTCTTCCGACTAGCCTACATTAATATAGTTGTGAAATATATTTCCTAGTGACGGTAAGACTGAATTTTTGTTTTTATCAAGATAGATTTGTGTGTAGGAGAGTATTTGTTGGGCACAGTTTACGGCCTCATTATCTTCCCGAATATACAGGAATAGGTTAGGTCTGGCCACATGGAGGTGCTTGGTGTAATAAGTGGTGGGCACTGCGGAAGTGTGGGGGTACTGTGGGCACGTGCCATTATGAGGTAGACACTGACCCGGAATTAACCTCACCCAGGCCCAGCTCTCCCCTCAGTCTGTCTGGGTCCTAGCGTAATGTTACCAAGATAAGACAACTTCCCTGTATTGTGCTAGATTGGTACTATTAGGAGCATTATCACATTTATTGCAAGATTAGTTTTGCTTGCAATACATTTGAAATTTAATTTAATTAAAATTGTCGTTTCTTTTTATGTATCACCTATCGAGTATCTAGTGTTTATCTTATATACTGTATATATATATATATATATATATATATATATATATATATATATATATATATATATATATATATATATGAGAGAGAGAGAGAGTATTGCTGAGTATATGTTTATTTGATTTTTTTAGTGGTGTACTGTATATATTTATATATTTGTTTTTAATCAGTATCGATTATTTGTTAATGTATACGTGTAAAGTGTGAGGGTGGGGGTGGGGTAACTGTTGGGACTGTTAGAGTTTATTACCTACTACTTAGTCCAACTCACGTGGGTCTCAACTAGAGCGTGAGGGGTTAGACAGCTGGCACTCCACACCACCGTCACCACCACCATCACCACCACCATCACCATCACCATCACCATCTCTGCTTCTTTCTACACCACCGTCATTGCTATTACTACCAGTGTTTTTACTCCCACCATCACCACTTCTACTATCACCAAAAACTATTTTATCTAGCGTTAGCAGTTGGTACTCCTTACTCCACATCTACCTCTTTAAAGGCCATCTCTAATACCACTACTTACACCACATACTCCACCACCACCACCAACAATAATAATGTTATCGCTTTAACCGCCATCACCACCATCAAGCGGTACTCCTCTCACCACCACTACTGCTCTATCCACCACCTACTTCCTCTTCCACCACTTACTCCTCTCACCACGACCACCACCTACTCTATCCACCACCCACCCACCACCACAACCACTACTATCACTACCAATATTATCACCACCACTATTAGCACCACCACCACCTAATCTACCCACCACCACCTACTTCTCTCTCCACTACCATTACCACCACCTACTTCTCTCTCCACTACCATTACCACCACCTACTTCTCTCTCTCCACCCCACCCACCACCACCACCACCACCACCCACCGCCTCTAATGTTGCAACTTCTGGCAAACATTACCCACACATTCGGCCAGACAACAACTCGGGGAAGGTATCCCAAGTCTATAACAACATTTTAAACACCCTCCTCCCCTATTGCCGACGCATATAATTCTTAAAATATGGCTACCTCAGCGTCATATTAATTATAGTCTGGGTAACTCTTGTCGATTTTATTCAACCTGGGGAGGATCTGTGTAATTCAAAGACTAAACTTACTCTCGGGTCCTTCCTAATATGAATATAATGATGTAGAAAATATAATATA
>CM064495.1:54551254-54571254 GCA_032716605.1 Paralithodes platypus
TACCCGTCTTGCAACTCAATCCCACCCCTACTCTGTGCAACTCTCCAACCCAAGAGTGAAACGCTACTCTCAAACTTTCTTCTACTCAACAGCTGAGCTCTGGAACTCTCCCCCAGAATCAGTCTTTCCCTCTTCCTATGACTTAAATTTCTTCAAACTCCGTGTGTCCAGGCATTTTGGATCGAACGTCCCTTGATTTTGGCCCTGTCACTTTCAACAATGGGGGAGGCACTCGCTATAGGCAGTTCTGCCTTTTGCCTCTCTCAATCACATAGAAAAAATAATAATATATATATATGTTAGTAAAGCCAGGTAATAAATGTTCTTTAATACACACGAGGTTGAAAGAAATGGCAATTTCTGCGTTGGAAATTTTATTATTCAAAGTTTCCAGGTCTCTGATGAGTTTTCGCTGGGTGGCAGGAAGTAGATGAATGAGATGAGGCAAAATTCATGGTGGTACAGGGTTACATAAATGTACATGATGATACAGGATATACGACGCGTTTCACTGGACAACTAGCATTATCAAGTAAGGGTAGAATGATATAAAAGGTAAACAGGAAGGGTATATATAGAGGGTGGAGGATCAGAGGAGGCGAAAATACCTTTTATATCATTCTACCCTTACTTGATAATGCTGGTTGTCCAGTGAAACGCGTCGTATATCCTGTATCATCATGTACATTTATGTAACCCTGTACCACCATGAATTTTGCTCATCTCATTCATCTACTTCCTGCCACCCAGCGAAAACTCATTAGAGACCTGGAAACTTTGAATAATAAAATTTCCAACGCAGAAATTGCCATTTCTTTCAACCTCGTATGTATTAAATAAAATATATATATAGTGTGTGTCGGTGTGTCATTATTACCTTGTGTACCATGATACTTCATTAAAAGGGTAAATTAATATCAGCCTTACAATTACACATCCCACATAATTATAAAATTTTCCCTATAACACAATGGACAGACCTATTACGATCATTGTAGAAAGTAGTAGACTGAGCGTTGTGAGAGGTTGGACAGAGGCTCAGTACACTAGCCAACAGTTCTACCTGTTACGTAGTTTGTGTATACAAATTTACCTGTGTATTAGCACACAAATGACAAATAAATATATTCAAACTTAAACCAATGGATTGTAGTGTTGAAATGTGTTGTTTGTAATTGTTATGCTCATACAGTGTAAGTGAAATATAGTGTAGGAAATATAGTTATAGTTAAAAAGTATCTGTGTAACAGGTGGAAGTGTTGGCGTCAATATTTTGGCGTCTGTACAGATGAAATATAGAGCGTGGCAATGGGGAGTGATGCGATTTAGGTTATTCGTTTTAGTTACGACATACGTTTAGTTTTTCCAGTCTACCTTGACAATTGTCCGACTATGTGAAGGGTTTGAACCCATGCCAGGTATCACCTAGACCATGGTATGGAGCTTAACCCTTATTTAGTGGATTACATATTGTGATTTATTCTGGCTAACTTTAGAAGATTTTTTTCAGATTTTGAAGACTTCTCAAAGTCCAGAGGTCTAAAACTATCTCTATTAACGCCTACAGTATAGTTATAATTTGATGTTTTGTGTATTCTCGCTCATACAATTATATTTCACTTAGGAGAAGTACTTAACCCCCCCCCCCTACGAATATATCTAACCCCCTACGGATACTTGGCAAACAACAGTTGGGAAATGTGTTTTGCGAGGCTACTTAATACCACCAATACGATGATGTACAAGTTTATCAGCTCTCCAGCAGATGACGTAGCAGACGCCTCCACCGCACAGGCCATATTGCCATCAACTATAAATCTTCAACCTCTAGACGATTTTCTTTTAACTTTGGAAGAACCTCTAAAATCTATAGTATGACATTTGTAATTCCTATATAATCGTCTATTGGTAACAATAAAATCCGTTCAGATCAATAACTGTCCATAATTGAAGAAGTATAATAAACATTTTACAAATCCATAGTTTGTAATAATTAGACTATATATGCCTGCAATTAAAGATTAAAGATGGTATATATAATTATAATTTTTGCTTCGATGATTTATGACATTACTATCATTAATTAATGTTATTCATATTCATACTTAGAATTGTAAGTATGAATATGTACCTTGGGTTGCTAAGCCTACTGCCATTTGTAATAGTCTTGTAGATTTATAATTGCGAGAAGCCTCTCGCAGACGTGGTTTGAGGCTTAGATTACCCCAGGTTTCTTTGGTGTTGACGGTACTGCTTGTCTGCAAAAATAGACGGACCTTAGCTTTGCTCGTAGGTTTTAATCTTCTAAATCCTAAATTATAAGCACAATGGATATTATGTAAGACTAGTTGGTATACATCTCAAAGAAGTTTTCGACATTTCTAGACTATGATGATTATTATTTTATTTGTATTTATTTATTTATTTATATACTGTATAATTATTTTGTTTTGACAACTGCCAAACATCTTAGGAATAAATACTGAGAGTAACGACACATTCTTACATTTAAATGTAATCGCCTATGAATTAACATAATTCAAGGATTTGCGATTTTATATGACAATATTTTATAACACATCTAATGTAATGTTTTTGTGTATTTCAGAATCAGAACAGCGCCCCCAGCCCAAAGATTTCCTTCCGGGGAGGTGAAGGGGTAAGTGTCCACTTGTAATGATTTACGTTACCATTCCAACCACACGAAAGCTTCATTTCGGTTTCATTTTGTCGGGTGCTATCAGTGGGGAAGTGGGAGTTTGGCAGAGTTGTGTGTTCGCCAGTTGTAGAAAGTTATTGACTGGGAATTTGGAGGTTAGTGGGAACGGCAACATTTGGAAAGCTTGGAGTTTCGGGGTTTGGGAGGTCTACAATAGCTGTACAGTATGTAAAAGGGGAACGGGTCAAATTATACCCTTAGTTCTCTAAAACTGTCAGGTCATGTGTATTTTGGGGTATTAGGCTGAACTTTCAGTTACACAACTTCAATAGCTTTTAAAAGGCTGTTTTTGTTTTGTTTAGTATTTCACGGGCTGAGAGAGAGAGAGCGAGAGAGAGAGACGAGAAGAGAAGAGAAGAGAGAGGGGTTATGAGGGGTACATGTGTTTCAGTGGTTTTAGAGGTTGTTGGCCACACCAAATATGATCTTGGGTTGAAGTTATTGTGAAGAGAGAATGTAAGCAGCGGTAAGTTACAGAAGGAACGGTGATGGAGGGTGATTTAAAATAGATGGTTTATGGCGAGTATAAGTCGGAGGTGTTGATATAGTGTGGGTGTTGAGTAAAAGTTGTGTATGTTTGAGTTTAAGTCGGAGGTGTTGAGGGTGTATGGTCTTGGGTGTTGAGAAGGTAGTGAGGTATTGGTGGTACTAAATAGAGTGAGGCAGTGGTAATGATTGTGATGATGGTGAGGGGATGGTTAAATGGTGGTAATGGATCCGAGGTAATGCTGATGGTGATTGAGGTAGTGGGGTGGTGGAGAGGGGATTGTGAGGTGGTGGATATAGTGGTGGTGCTAAGGGGATGATGATATGGTGAGGTGATGGATATGATGGTAGTAAAGTATTGGTGGTGGCGGTAGAGTTGGAGATGGTGGTGGAGGGGGCAGAGGAGTGAAAGTGTGGCGCTGGTGAGGGGGAGGGGCCCGGTGGGGGGAGTGAAAAGTGCAAGTTGAGGTGGTGAGGGGGAGGGAGTGGGGGGGGCACTGCAAGGTAAACCAGAGATGGTGAAGTGGAGGGGGGGGGGGTGCCTGGTACAAGTTGACCAGGGAGGGAGAGAGAGAGTGTGTGTGTGTGTGTGTGTGTGTGTGTGTGTGTGTGTGTGTGTGTGTGTGTGACGGTGTGTGTGTACAAAGGAGTACAAAGGAAATCAAGCAACAACAGATCTAGTGACCCTTCTAGGTTGCTTGTCCTCCAAAACACTGAGGATCAAGTGTCCAAACAGTGGTTTAGAGTGGGTAAGGGAACATTGGAAAGGGAATTACTGCCCTGGAACTAATGTCCGTGGCAGGATTAGGAAGTTAGTAGGGGACAGATGGGTTAGTAACTGAGGGGGGGATAAAATAAAGTTATTCATTTACAAACGCAGTCAGTCGCGGGTTTGATGCGAGATATTTGTCTAGGCGGAGTTTAAATGAATCAACGGTGATGCAGTCTATAACGTTTCGGGGAAGCCCATTCCACAAGTTGACAACTCGATTGAAGAAGAAATTCTTAGATTCGTGTGAGTTAAAAGATTTACCAATAATTTTGCAACCGTTTCCCCGCGTGTAATTAGATTGGTCGATAGTGAAGTACTTACTACAGTTCATATTGTCGATGCCTTTGATGATTTTGAACACTTGAATTAAGTCACCTCTTAATCTGCGCTGGGTTAAAGGAAATAGATTTAATTCTCTAAGACGCTCTTCGTATGGTTTGTTCTTTAGGCTAGGTATCATTTTGGTAACTCTACGTTGAACTCGTTCTAGCTTGTTTATATCTTTTTGGTAATAAGGGCACCAGGATTGAACGCAGTATTCCAGAAGAGGGCGGACTAAGGAATTGTAAAGGGTTAGGATAACTTCTTTGGATTTATGCTCAAATGACCTGCCTATAAAGCCAATTATTTTGTTTGCCTTCTTAACAACTTCTGAACATTGTTGACTCGGTTTTAGGTTACTCGATATTGTTACTCCCAGATCGGTTTCTCTGTTTACATTCTTAAGCTGAGTGCCATTCATCGAATAGTTTGCTTTCTCATTTAGGTATCCGATATGTAGTACTTTACATTTATCAGCATTGAAACTCATTCAAGCATGAAACTCGTGTGTGTGTGTGTGTGTGTGTGTGTGTGTGTGTGTGTGTATGTGTGTGTGTGTGTGTGTGTGTGTGTGTGTGTGTGTGTGTGTGTGTGTGTGTGTGTGTGTGAGAGAGATATTTAAGCTATTGGTATAAATCATATTTAAATTGTAGTTTCTATTCCTTCATACCTTTAGAACATTGCAATTACATAACGGTATAGCTATATAATGATCTCATAATGCATACTGTAAACCCCGTAATATGAGAGAGAGAGAGAGAGAGAGAGAGAGAGAGAGAGAGAGAGAGAGAGAGAGAGAGAGAGAGAGAGAGAGGAGAGAGAGAGAGGAGAGAGAGAGAGAGAGAGAGAGAGAGAGAGAGAGAGAGAGAGAGAGAGAGAGAGAGAGAGAGAGAGAGAGAGAGAGAGAGAGAGAGAGAGAGTATCATTAAAGCACAATGGTATCAAGAGAAACTCCCTATAAATGAATGAACATTATAATCCAACATCCTGAGAGATGGATGCACTGGATGTAAGAGAAAGCCAGAACTACATAACCTAGCTACAGAAGTCGTTGGTGGTGGAGTTGATGGTGAAGGAGACTAAATATCTATAGACTTTGAGTTAATCACTGTTTTGTGATGGCAAGTGGGGGGTAGCATATATAGTGTTTTTTAACGTAATCAATTCAGACACATCAGTCTCCTTGTAACAATTATGTTCTTCCTTTGCTCTTTATTTAATTATATTCTTCTAAAATATACTTTTGCCGAAGTAAAAGTAAACTACTTTGGTAGCAAAGATGTAGTTGTAGTGTGTAAATATATTACATCCTTGATTACGCTTCCATCGTTTTGTTTTTATTGTGGTTTAGTGCAGACGCCTTTATTTGACCTATAGAGAACAAATTGCAACTAAAGAGTTAAAACCTATCTCACTTTACCCTATGACCTCCAGGTTCTTTCTTAATTGAAAATATATAGTCATGATAGCGGAGTTTGTATTAATATATTCGTCGTCGCACTAAAATGGTTAAATGCCACAGGCATATGTGGGCGGCTAGATGGCATAGTAAGTTCAGGACTCTGGAGTAAGGTCTGGGTGATGATGATATCTATTGCTGACTCCTGGTCTAGTGTTTAAAGCGGACTATCACGTACTAATGCTCGTCACAAAATGCGTCAACTCTTATTCCTTAAAACCAAGGATCTGTGCGTTGTAATATGATTGTTGTACAGCTAGACAGTCCACGAAACACATTGTTTTAACCATTCTACAAGCAAATGCATGTAACATCAATGAATTATCTGACAAATAACAAGGGGACAAAATGTTTAGTCATATTTTTGTATGTTGAAACACCATAGAACGATAATATAAAACTACATCAGTGTCGTCATTCAACTTTTGATTGCGACTGTATACATGAAGAAGCCTTGGTGAACCTGGCTATTAGGAGAAAGGTGGGGAGATGGTAGTGATAAGGTGGGGAAAGCAGAGATAGCAAGCACTGGAGAATGTTGGGTTGCAAGGAGAGAGAGAGAGAAAGAGGGAGGGAGGGAGGGAGAGATAGAGAGAGAGGGAGATTCAAAGATGTAATTGAAGATGATATTTGTGTTTATTGTCAATGCACATACTAGGTAATGTATGTGTTTATAAGTTGCGTATATGGTTGGAGTAGTAGTATAGATGTTATTGACGCATGTGGTATTTAACATGGATATGCTTGGTATTGGATAACATGGCAATACCTCTAGGATATAGCTTGATCTTCTAACATGTGTGAGTTCGATATTGTTTTGAGTAATTTGGTATTATAGTATAGTACCTGCTTACTGGAATTCTGAACAATATCGAGTATGAGTAAAGATTAGAACACTACTATTCGAAACTGTAAGGATTATGTATACCTAAGTCATTTATATATGCGTGTAGGGTTTGTGTCCGTATAATTTATATGTACAGCCAAAATCAATATTTCACCGACAACCTTGATGATCATTGATGTGAAATCTAGAGGGAGGGACACTAATTGGGCACTTAAAGAACGTGAAACGAAAATATAAATGAGTCTACTGCAGACAAACATAAGGACTGTCAAAGAAAAATAACTATAGCTTAACATTGCACAGTTTATGAGCAAGCTTTTCGGTTTGACTATTTATTTTGACTGTACAGTATGTATATGTGAGGAAGTAGGGCGTAGAAAGTTATTGTGAGACAAAAAGTAAAGTTGAACAAAAGCACAAGGTCGTGAGAATCAAGTTGCAGGGCAGCAGCTCCATCACTTTACCTTAGTTTATATTGATTTATTGACACGCACGCGTGCTGGTTGGGTTAACCCAGTGGTCTAAGGTGGTGTACGCTGACTGTGAGGTCGAGGGTTCGAGTCCCCCAGAATCATAAAGGCCATTCGGCTATCCCGATATTAGCCTACACATACTTCTCACCAGTTCATCTGCGTATGTACGGTACTATAGCATAGTATAGTGATAACTCGGCATCTCAAAGTCGCCAAAGTTCGTACAGGTATGTGACCTCTTAGTTAAGGTAGAATAAGTATTGCACTGTACGGTACCTAGTTTAAGGAAAACTAGATTTTCAGCCTCATGGCTATAAATAAACAATAAACCAACATTTATTATTATTACACACACACACACACACACACACACACACACACACACACACACACACACACACACACACACACACACACACACACACACACACACACACAGCCCGTAGCCTAGTAGGTAGAGCTCTCGTCTCACACACGAGGGGTCGGGGGTTCAATCCCCGGCCGGGCGGAGACAAATTGGGCTTGTCTCCTTTCATGTGTTAGCCTCAGTTCACCTAGCTGTAAATAGGTACCTGGAATAAGTGGACGACGTTGTGACGTCCCATCTGGGGTTGGCAAAAATGGTACAAGGCGAGATGGGTATCATATGGTTCACCTAAGCTGATGGCTACCTAAGCCTTCGGGCGAGACGGTACCGTCTATAGTGAGAATGGTACCATACAGATCCACCCTAAGCCTTCGTTTCCGATGTCGCCAATTGGCTAAAAATACAGACTACACACATCCACAGCCATTCCAACGATACATATAACACCTACACATATAGGAGGTGGGAAATAACGAGCATGCTCACTCCCGCAATACAACTAGAGTAAGTACACACACACACACACACACACACACACACACACACACACACACACACACACACACACACTACCTGTGTAGTGTAGTGTGTGTGTGTGTGTGTGTGTGTGTCCCCCCCCCCCCCATGTCCCTCGTGTAGATGCACCTGAACTGATAAATAATCACTTCTCTACCATCTGCCAAACCCTCCCCAAACTAGACCGCACCAACCTCCCTGCCTTCCTCCCATCCCCTTCCCCCCCAGTAACTGTTCAAGAATTTGAAGTGGCCAAAAAGCTTTCCAGTTTCAAATAAAAAAGATCAACAACCCCAGTAGACCTACCCATGAAAATATACAAAGAATTTTCGGTGGAATTTGCCACCCCCCTTTGCTCGATAATTAATGCCTCCTTAAGGCAAAGTAAATGCCCTGCAGACTGGAAAACTTCATACGTCACTCCAATCCCCAAAACCCCCTCCCCACATTCTCTTAATGAACTCAGACCAATTGCCATTACGCCCATCCCTAGTCTAATCTGTGAGGACTTTGTATTCACCTGGGCTTACTCACAAATCCGTCACTTGATAGATCCCCAACAGTTTGGCAACGTAAAAACCTCCTCCACCACTCACTGTCTTATTAGCTTCCTAGATTATATTTACACAAATCTTGAGAAGAGAAAGACTTCCCTCGCCCTTGCCTTTATTGACTTCAGGAAAGCATTTTACCTTGTTGACCACACCATCATCATCAACAAAGCCATAAAGTTGGGGCTACATCCTACCCTGGTTGCGTGGTTGACCGACTTCCTTAGTGACAGACGACAAGCAGTGCGATACCAAGGCTTCATCTCCACCTTCCTAGACATCACATGTGGAGTCCCACAGGGCACAAAGATGGGGCCTCTATTGTTCCTCATCTTGATTAATGATGCCCTAAAGGACACCCCATTCCACTGGAAGTACGTGGACGACTCGACAGTCGGCATTACTGTCGATAACACCTCCCCTAACTATGACCCCCTACAAGACATCCTCGACCGTCTTCAAGCCTGGACCACAGACAATCATGTGACTATCAATCAAGACAGTGGTCATGCACATCAACACTTCCGTTACCGACCTTCCTCCACCCACTGTCACAATTGGTCCTCATCCCCTTCAGCTTGTTGAGTCCACCAAACTCCTCGGAATCACTGTGGACAACAAACTGAACTGGAAGAAACATGTAACTACCACAGTCAGGACCGCCACTTACAAGTTGTTTATGCTAAGGCGGTTGAGATCCCTGGGGGCGCCGGAGAATGAGCTGAAGAGTATATATAACACCTTCATACTCCCTAAGCTCACCTACGCCTCTCCCGCCTGGTCCTCCTCTCTAACCCTAACACAACAACGTCAACTGGAGAGAGTTCAGAGGAGGGCATGCAGGATCATCCTGGGTGGCACATATCCAGGGTACGAGGAAGCTCTCACCACCCTTAGCATACCTGCACTCTCAACCCACCACTACAACACACTCAAACAGTTGGGGCGGGTGCCCAACCCCGAAAAGGGTTGAAATAGGGGAGCTATCCCTCCGCCAAAGGCGGCTTTCTAGGGCCTTTCCTAGCTGATGCTGAGAGGATTGGGTTCTAGTCATGTGGTGATGGGCTGGTCTATTAGAGTGAGAACTGAGCAATCTCTGCCATACCCATAGCTTACTCTGACTGTTCCTTTTACTTATATATTTTCTAGATCTCAAGTGACGGCGTCTCTAACGTGGATTGACCTCCCAATCTACCAAGATTGGAAGCCAAAGCGTCACATTTTTCCCTTGCCCCTCAACTTTCTCTTCATAATTGCTGAGGGACACAGGGCCCTGGGTGGGGCTTTGGTTTCCCGGGCATTTCCGCACCCTCCTCAGCTCCCCGCCATGGAGTGGCTTCGGTCACCCAGGCTTTATTGTGGTCGGCGGGGAGGGTTCTGTGGGGGCGCTCGGTTATGGCCTTGACCTTGCTCAGGGCCTTGGGGCTGTTCGGCCAGGCAGCTTGGGGAACAACAACAACAACAACTCAAACAGTTTGCATCTAAGCTGCTTGTTCACCCACGACACAGAAACTTACTTCCACCAGACGCCCCTAGACCTACACGTGCAGCTCGTCATTTCAACACACTCCAACCAATAAGTGCAAGAACTGACAGATATAAAAATAGTCCTATCCCAACCATTGTTAATATTATTAATAATGTGTAATAACGGCCTGTCACACCATATATACGCGCCCACCTTTAATAATATATGCATAAGTGTGTGTGTATTAGAATATAATTATGTATGTATTTGCTTGAGTTTGTTTATGTATATGTGTATATATGTATCTATGTATGTGCAGTATATGTGTATGTATGTGTGCGTATATGTGTATGTATGTATGCGTTATTTATGTATATATATATGTCTAGTGTATACTGTTTGTGGTTCGAGCCCGGCTGAGAGTATCAGATAGGATAAGAGAAGAGCATATATGCATGTAATGTGCATATATTTATGTATATGTATGTCTGTGTGTATGTGCTGTCAATGGTTCGAGCCCGGTTGAGAATATAAGGTATATAATATATATATGTACTGTACGTGTATTTATATGGTCATATGCACATATGTATGTAAATATACGTACATATGAGCGAGAACATATTGCTCACTAGCGCAACTTCTGATTATAAATCTATGCATAAGCATTATCTATTATTAAGTGTTCGCGTATCTTCATCCATGTATTTCCACCCTTAACAATAGAACGCCCAGCTCTTCCATATTTCGCCTTCTGTCACACACACACACACACACACACACACACACACACACACACACACACACACACACACACACACACACACACACACACACACACACACACACACACACACACACACACACACACACACACACACACACACACACACACACTACCGAGGATTAACCTCCCATTGTAGTACCTGCACCCTCTTTACCCTGCCCATACCAAAACAGTTTCTGTATGTATGTATGTTTGTGTGCATACGTGAGCGTTTGTGTATACGGACATGTGCACACTTACTGCATGTTCTTATGTTCCTATATATGTATGTATGTTTGTGTGCGCACGTACGTGTATATACGTATGTTCTGTATATGAGTAAGTAAATAAATGTGTATATGTACTGTATATCACTTACTCTCATGGTTATTTTATGATAATTTGTATTCTGCACATGCATCATTATTGTATTTATTTATTTTGTTTGTAAACTAAGCTTACCATCCTCATATCTTTACATCTCATGTTCATCCACTAAATTGTAAAATTTGTATTTTCAGCTCATGAGGCTGCCATTCTTTAATAAACCGTTTATTATTATTATTATTATTATTACACACACACACACACACACACACACACACACACACACACACACACACACACACACACTCTCTCTCTCTCTCTCTTCATCTGAACCACCCGAGAAATTGCCATGTCCTTATTTGTGTATATCGTCATTATGATTCACATAAAATAATAATCATGAAATCAATTTAAATGTAGTTTCTTTCAATCTAAATGTGGTTTCTTATTCAGTGTCAGGAAATCATGTTGTTACCTCCGCCAACGAAGTCGGAAGGAGTTTGCTTTCCCCTTCTGCTGTCTGTCTGTCTAGACAATCTGTAAACATGATATGTCCAAGTAATGAACCGATTTTCACGAAATTTGGTGGGCAGATATGATATGCTCCAAGGAAGAAGCGATTCAAATTAGGGTGCGATCCGGATCATATCCTGGAACCCAGATTCAGAAAAAAAATAGGCCAATGATAACTATTAATGGTCAAGAACCAGCCAGCGTAGGCGGAGGTACCGGTATGGGTTCTATCGAGTGTCTCGTATTGGAAAATGTGATTTTTTACCCGGTTAAATTAAACAAAGTATAACCATATAACACCAGAATGTAATTGATGCTTAACTTATGGGTAGGGCTACAGTAAAACTATGTATGGACATGTACCCTATTTTTAACTAAATTATGGTACGTCACTGATTATAAATATATGCATGATATTGATTGTTTATGTGTAAAAACTGTGTATTAAATATAATAGTATGTATAAGAGTAGTACCATGACCCACACGGTACTGTCATTAACCTCTGTGTGTGTGTATATAGCCTACAGCCTCCCACCCTCCCTCACCCGCACCAACAACGGGTCACTCACACCACCTCAAGCCACGTAGATCACTTACTCTTACACTCAAACCAATATCACACACTAAGCATATTTTATTTAATAACTTTTAAATATCAGCTGCCTAATTTGTTAAAGATTTGTCTAAACAGTTAAACATGATCACTCACTTCTCAAGTCGACTTTTGTTGTGAAACGTGTGTATTATTATACTCGTCGTAGCTTGCTACGTTGTCATTTCCAAATTACAGTAATAATAATTGCTAAACAAATTGGTCATAATATATAAATGCACATATCTACTAGATCAAGACAATGTTATATCCAATTTAGGAAGTCGACTAAATATATAATACACAAAACGAGGAAAAAGTACATTTTTGTCTTGTGTACAGTAATAAATAATATTTAAATAAATTATACCATAACATGTACTTTATAATGAGAGTAAACCGTGGACAATAACCAGTGTATCGGTACTTTCATTATAATAGGTCAATATCATTTGTTACATAAACTAGTTAAATAGAAATTGAATATATAAAACTAGAAAATGTCCATGTTATATGGCGATCCTGGCCTGGAAACTACCGCTCCTAGTTGAACTTGAAATGTATGCAACCCACTTGGAACCTACCTACCTATAGAGTCTGCCACGCATCCAGTAGCATCGACGAGCACAACGCCCCTGTGTCGTAAAATGTAGCCTAGCCCAACCTAGTATAATAAACAGGAACCTTATATATATATATATATATATATACCGGTATATTTATATATTAGTAGCCTATATATAGAACATAAGAGTAGCTACCATACCGTTAATGCATAGGTGAATCCTGAGCGGCCTACGTGTGTGAGCAGGGAGCCAACCAGATGATAAGCAAAGTTCTCTTATGCAGGAATATCCCTAACTGTGTGCAGGAAATAAACCGGCCGCCTGGACTCTGCCAAGGCTAGTCATAGGGTGTGTGGGTACCGTACTACTAGGCTAGTCATAGGGTGTGTGGGTACCGTACTACTAGGCTAGTCATAGGGTGTGTGGGTACCGTACTACTAGGCTAGTCATAGGGTGTGTGGGTACCGTACTACTAGGCTAGTCATAGGGTGTATGGGTACCGTACTACTAGGCTAGTCATAGGGTGTGTGGGTACCGTACTACTAGGCTAGTCATAGGGTGTGTGGGTACCGTACTACTAGGCTAGTCATAGGGTGTGTGGGTACCGTACTACTAGGCTAGTCATAGGGTGTGTGGGTACCGTACTACTAGGCGGCACAGTATTGGGGGTCAGGGACTTATGCAAGTCAGGAATTAGATTTCACACAACTTTCAAGAAAAATCAGGTTTATTAATTTATTTGGCCGTGTGATGTTTTAATTATTATTGGTTAATCGTTCATTTACAGCCGTGAGGCTGATTTTTTTTTTTTTGTATTCACCTAGATACAGTACAAGGCCTATTCTATCTTAACTACGAGGTCACATGCTACCTTTGGCGACCGAGCGGTGCCTGAGTTCCCACCATAGTACATATGAGTACACAGAGTACGCGTAGGATAACGTAAGCTGATAGTTGTTGTTGTTGTTCCCCAAGCTGCCTGGCCGAACAGCCCCAAGGCCCCGAGCACGGCCAAGGCCATAACCGAGCGCCCCCACAGAACCCTCCCTGCCGACCACAATAAAGCCTGGGTGACCGAAGCCACTCCATGGCGGGTAGCTGAGCCTGCTGAGGAGGGTGCGGGAACGGCCGGGGAACCAAAGCCCCACCCAGGGCCCTGTGCCCCTCAGCAATTATGAAGAGAAAGTTGAGGGGCAAGGGAAAAATGTGACGCTTTGGCTTCCAATCTTGGTAGATTGGGAGGTCAATCCATGGAAGAGACGCCGTCACTCGAGATCTAGAAAATATATAAGTAAAAGGAACAGTCAGAGTAAGCTATGGGTATGGCAGAGATCGCTCAGTTCTCACTCTGATAGACCAGCCCATCACCACATGACTAGAACCCAATCCTCTCAGCATCAGCTAGGAAAGGCCCTAGAATGCCGCCTTTGGCGGCGGGATAGCTCCCCCATTTCAACCCCGAAAGTTGGGCACCCGCCCAAGCTGATAGTTTAGCAGCTTGGCTAGGAAAAGGCCGCACTACAATACTCTTCATCAGTATAGCTGGAAATATAACTTTAGGATTCTGGGGTACTTGTAGTGTGTGTGTGTGTGTGTGTGTGTGTGTGTGTGTGCGTGTGCGTGTGCGCGCGCGCGCGCGCGCGCGCCGTCAGCATGCCAGGAGTCAGTGGCCGTGTAGGTACAAAGGAGTACAAAGGAAATCAAGCAACAACAGGTCTAGTGACCCTTCTAGGTTGCTTGTCCTCCAAAACACTGAGGATCAAGTGTCCAAACAGTGGTTTAGAGTGGGTAAGGGAACATTGGAAAGGGAACTACTGCCCTGTCACTAACGTGGCAGGACTAGGAAGTTAGTAGGGGACATATGGGTTAGTAACTGAGGGGAGGATAAAGTTATTCATTTACAAACGCAATCAGTCGCGGGTTTGATGCGAGATATATTTGTCTAGGCGGAATTTAAATGAATCAACGGTGCTGCAGTCTATAACGTCTCGGGGAAGCCCATTCCACAAGTTGACAACTCGATTGAAGAAGAAATTCTTAGATTCGTGCGAGTTAAAAGATTTACCAATAATTTTGCAACCGTTTCCCCGCGTGTAATTAGATTGGTCGATAGTGAAGTACTTACTACAGTTCATATTGTCGATGCCTTTGATGATTTTGAACACTTGAATTAAGTCGCCTCTTAATCTGCGCTGGGTTAAAGGAAATAGATTTAATTCTCTAAGGACGCTCTTCGTATGGTTTGTTCTTTAGGCTAGGTATCATTTTGGTAACTCTACGTTGAACTCGTTCTAGCTTGTTTATATCTTTTTGGTAATAAGGGCACCAGGATTGAACGCAGTATTCCAGAAGAGGGCGGACTAAGGAATTGTAAAGGGTTAGGATAACTTCTTTGGATTTATGCTCAAATGACCTGCCTATAAAGCCAATTATTTTGTTTGCCTTCTTAACAACTTCTGAACATTGTTGACTCGGTTTTAGGTTACTCGATATTGTTACTCCCAGATCAGTTCTCTGTTTACATTCTTAAGCTGAGTGCCATTCATCGAATAGTTTGCTTTCTCATTTAGGTATCCGACATGTAGTACTTTACATTTATCCGCATTGAAACTCATTTGCCAAATTTGGGCCCAACATGACAATTTATCTAGATTGTGTTGCATATCGTCAACTTGTTCTTTTGAGAGTACGCTATTTTTGCAATTTTTGTATCGTCAGCAAATTTTGAGATTGTGCAGGTGAGACCCTCATCTATGTCGTTGATGTAAATTAGAAAGAGAATTGGTCCTAGTACCGATCCCTGGGGTACCCCGCTACTTACATTGGTCCATTTAGATCCCTTACCGTTTATGACTACCCTTTTGCTTTCTGACGCTGAGCCACTTTTCTATCCATTTCAAGACAGACCGTCTTGTATTCCATGCACTTTTAGTTTTAGCAGTAAACGTTTGTGGGGAACTTTGTCAAAGGCCTTTTGAAAATCAAGGTATATAATATCTACAGCTTTACTCTCATCGTAGAGGTTGAGGATATCGTGGAAGAAGTCTAAGAGGTTTGTTAAACAGGAACGTTTTTTACGAAAGCCGTGTTGAGTATCTTTAAGTATGTTATTTTCCTCTAAGTGATTTACGAGTCTGTCTCGTATGACCGTTTCTAGCATTTTACATACAACTGAGGTTAAGCTAATTGGACGATAGTTACTGGGTAGGGATTTGCTGCCTTTTTTGAATATCGGTGTTACGTTGGCTAGCTTCCACTGATCAGGCATAGTTCCAGACTGCAAGGATTTATTGAATAGTAATGTCAGTGGTTTGGAGAGCTCATTCTTAGCTTCCTTTAGAACTCTAGGCGAGATTGTATCAGGTCCTGGCGTTTTATTTACCTTGAGTTTATCTAAACAATTCAATACTTCTCTCTCTGTAACGGTGATATTGCTTAGAACATCTGAATTATCAATCTGAATCGGCGATGGTGTAGGGATATCACTGAGGTCTTCTGTTGTAAAAACTGATGCAAAGAAGGTATTGAGGGCATTACTCATTTGTACTTCGTCTTTGGTGTATTCTCCTTTTTCATCGACTAACGGTCCAACAGTTGAAGTAACTACTTTTTTCTTTCTGATATAACTATAGAATTCTTTCGGGTTTGTTTTACTTTGATTCGCAATATGTAACTCTAAGGTCTTTTTACTTTGCTTAATTAACTTTTTGGCTTTGCGTCGTAGCTCTACAAATTTCAGCCGTTCTTCGTCATTTTGTGAGGATTTTAATCTATCATTAGCAAATTTTTTTAGCAAGCAGGCAGTTTGAAATATCTTTATTCCACCATTTGGGCTTATTATTATGGCCTGGACGCCGTATTTTCGATGGTATGCAGTCTTGCACTGCTTTTAGGTAAGTGGTTTCGAATAACTTCCAAGATGTATTTATGTCGTTATTGTTAATTAAAAAGCTCCAGTCAGTTTCTTTAAACATAGCTCTAAGTTTATGGAAGTTTGCTTTCTTGAAATTAGGGACTTTTTCGATGCTACTATTTGGTTTCGTTACTAGTAAACTTTAAAGTGAAAGTTATCGTACGATGGTCGCTGTTACTGAATTCATCACCAACATTCAAATTCCTCTATCAATTCTTCTTTTGTTGCAAGTACAATGTCAAGAACGTTATTACCACGGGTCGGCATTCGAACAAATTGATAAAGCGAACTCTCTTGCAAGTTCGTATACAAGTCATGTCCGGAGTGTGAAGTAAGAGTATCGCCCCACTTGGTCACAGGTAAATTAAAGTCGCCAAAAATTACGGTATCTTGTGAGTTACTTACATCTGCAATTTGTTCATAAATTTCTCGGTCAGTTTGCACTGATTGAGCTGGAGGTCTGTATATTAACGCAAGTATTATTTTTGTACCTTTATTATTCTTTATTAGCACAAAAGATGTGTCGACGTTCACAATTTGAGGTTTTGACACGAGGGTCGGGTTAAGACTTTCTTTGATATAAAATAAAACGCCACCTCCATTTTTATTTATTCGGCTGTTCTCAAACATTACATAACCGGGAAGTGAATACTCTGCTAAAAAGTCTCTATCTTGTGTATTGAGCCAAGATTCTGTTATGCCAATCACATCATAATTTTCTGTAAACACTAGTTCCTCTAAATCTGAAAATTTATTGCGTATGCTACGAGCGTTTGCATAGAAAACCTTTAAAGTTGCGGTTTTAGAACTCGCAGATCGTTCTTTCATCGAATTTTTGGTTCTGGTCGGATCTACATTTACATTCATGGCTGTCCTCGGTCCTCGGTCGTTATCCCTGACGGTTTTGAATTTGGGTCGTGTTGGTGGAGCTTTATCCAAATTCGCGGTTCTTGACGGATTAGTATTTAATTTCTTTGTAGATTGCCGTCCTCGCTGTCTTCGGTCCTCCTTCCTGGTTGTCCTGTGCTGAGTCGATTTCTTCTCCGAAAATCCTTCAACCGCATCGTTGAGAAGACGCCCAAAACGCGCTGCTCCCACCTGGTTCAGATGAACTCCATCGTCCGAAAACAAATAGTCATCGTAGTAGAAATTGTCCCAGGTGTCGACGAATCCCACGTTCTCCTTCCTGCAGAGGTTTGCTAGACAACGATTTGTGCTGGTGGCTATGTTGTAAAATCGGCTCTCTACACCGAGCCGGGGGACGATTCCTGAGACGATGATCCTTGATGACTTCTCCTTAAACGACTTGATCAGCTGCTGGTACTTTAAAAGCAAATCTTCCGACCGGGTTCGCTGTACATCGTTGGATCCAACGTGGATGACGTACATTGTATTAGCAGGGGCCAGCTTTGATACTTCGTCAACTGCTGCAACTACGTCATCCACACCACCACCAGGGATACAAAAACGCTTCCTGGTCTTAGGTGCCCTGGCGCAAAACTCTGTGAGCTGACCACGTATCATCGAGTCTCCCACGAGCCGGACTTCTTCTATTTCCTCTTCGTCATCTGAGTCTGCGAGTATCTGGAAACGGTTTTGACACTCGGTAATCGGTATGTGTTTCCTGGTCTTGGGGCAAACGTTGTTCCTCACGACACGGAAGTTGTCTTGAGGGGGAAGAGAGTCGCTATTTGTATCTTGAGTATCGGAAACATCAGCTGAAATGGCTACTGTAGGCGTTGAATTGTTGGCAGTTGACGTTGGGGCGTTGGTGGCTGCTGGAGTTGCGGTGACAATTGAAGTTTGTGGCACTCCAACGTTGAGTGTTACAAACTCTTGGAGTGATTCCAGCTTCATGGTGAGGACGTTGATCTTGTTGTAGGCTTCATCTAATTTCACTGTAAAATTCTCTCGTTGCTGGCAGAGCCGGCAGACTTGAAGATCGATAGTAACAAACATGGACTCACCAAACCTACCAGCGCAGTTCGCACAAGCGCGAGGCATGGTGACAGTCACTTTCTTCAGATCACTTCACTCACTTAAAAAACAATTCACTCACTTTACAACACTTCACTCACTTTAAAAACAATTCAATCACTTCAACCGAAAACAAATATGCTGAAATACGCAGAAATAGGTTATCAGGGGCGATAGCCTAACCGAAAACAAAAATGTTGAGATACGCAGAATTAGGCTTCCAGGGGCGATAGCCTAACCAAAAAAAAAAATTTAAATTGAAATACGCAATAATAGGCTACCAGCGTTGAATAGCCTAACCGAATATAATAAAATTGAAATTCTCAGAAATAGGCTACCAGGTGTGATAACCTAACCTTAAACAAATATATGTATAACAGAATATGTAACTAAATATACAATTCACCAAATAGAGATTATATAAAAATAAAGTGTGACTGCACACAAGGGGTTAATATACTGTGTCAACAGATGACCCTGGTGTCACTGTAGCCTAGTAAAGCAGTAGCCTACTCTTTTTAGATAAAAAGTGTATCAGTCAAAGGTTATTACAAGATCGTGCAAGCAACAACTAAAATTACAGATATATATAGCTACAGTAGGATACTAAATACAATATCTACAAGAGTTAATAATAAAACAGATTGGCTGGCTATAGGCTAGGCTAGGTTTGGGTTAGGTTAAAAGCTTGGCAGGTTGGGTTAGGCTAGGTTAGTTTGTACAAATACCACCCTTAGCTTAAAGTAAAATCAGTCTGAGGAGAAAAAGTCAAGAATATATCTAGGGGGAAAAGATAAATGAATGCACTTAAATTTGGTACAAAATTTGCTGGAATTTAATATGTATAATCCCCCAAAAAGGTTTGTTTACAAAATGGTGTCGGCGTTAGTCCCTGTAGGCGGTTAGTTAGTAAACAATATTGTTTATTAGCAAATTAATATGCAAGCTTTACTTACATACAAGGCAGTTAAATAGATACTTACTACAGTAGGTAATGGGTAAAATTAGGGGCTACGATTTTATATAAAATAGTAATAAGAGAGCGTTTGTTTACAAAGCAAAACAAAACAATAGATGGCGCTAGTGGCGCCCTGTCCGAGCAGGAGTCTTGTGATAAACACAAAGTTTATCAGTCAATACACAGCGAAATATCGTGCAGTGTTACTTACTAAGCTACAGGATGGTTAAACGTGCTTTTAACCACCTTTCATGCACAAGAATGAAGAGGATGAGTAGTTAATACTCAAATTATGATCGATATCGTGAGAGCGTTGACAGAGCGTCTGCAGCGTCTGGCGGTAGCACGGGGTGAGAGAGGAATGAGGGGAGGGGTGAAAGGAGAGGTGGGTGAGGGGAAAGGGGGTA